>OZ005662.1:64519025-64671525 GCA_963930645.1 Salticus scenicus | reverse complement strand
TATAGTTAAAAATTGAAAATATTAATTTCTGTGTCAACATTTCAACAACATCTTAATCCTAAGTGTGAGAGTTTTTTTTTTAATCCGATAACTCATACTAAAAACACTTCTTTAATATTTTTTGAGCTAAATAAAGACTGCTGTTATAATTATTGTTATTATAAATTGATTAAATTCATTACACACAACTAAGGATTTTTCAAAGTGTTAAATTCAGAAAAAAAAAAAAAGATAAATTCCGACATTTTGATTCATACATAACTTTCCAATATTCGTACATATTGTTTTGCTATTGTTGGAGTAATATTTAACCAAGTAACTTTTAGTATTATTTTAGAAAATAACTAAATAATCCAGAAATAAAGCAAAATTTCAGGAGTTGGTTTTAATTTGTGTTTTTATTTTATTTTATTTTATTTTTTTCTTCCAGCATATAAAACGTAAAAATGTATAGTTTTAAAAATTTATCATTGGATGGCGAATAACAGCAAACGACATTTTTTAATGTACTGTAAAAAGAAAGGAAATGGAAAACCCTGAAAAATCAGCCAGTTTGGTAACTTTATGAATGATAAAAAAAAAATATGCTACAACACTGAAATATAGTTTCAATTTAAATCATATTATTATTTTTTATGTAATGTATTAATTAAAAAATCCTGCAATATGTATTCCCACTCAGAAATATGAAGGCTTAAACTTTTAACATAAATCATTTAATAATAAATAATTTAATTAATTTTAGTATTAACATACAACATTTCAGATTGTTAGAGTAGATTTAACTTAAAAATTATTAATTTCTTAAGAAAAATAATGTATTTTGTCTTCAAAAGTCTGTTTTAATTATAAAAGTTGTTGTACATTTTTCTGTTTGAATGTAAGTGATTAATGCTTTATTAATATTCAAAACATAGTTATAAAAATAAAGGAATGAAGGGTATAATCAAGTAGGATTATTTTTAAGCTTTTGACGCAAGACAAGGAGAAAACATTGTGTCATGCTGTCAGCTAAAATTGTTGTGTTAATCCTCATAATTTTATTTCATATGAGCTACAAATAAAAGAATTATATGTAGATGTAAAGTATAAAAAAAATCGTAGATATTATTTTCTTACTCTCTATATATTATTTAGCAATAGACGTTTTATCTGTAAGTTAAAAATTCAAATATATATTAGCACTTATTGAAATTTTATTTTTCCGACTGAGTGAAAATAATGCCTGGACCGGGTGTCGAACCCCGGACCTATGTCTTACAAGGTCAAGGCTCTACCATTTGAGCTATCCAGGCCGACAACCGGTCAGTATTACTCACTCAGACAACCTATAGGCAGAAACATCTCTGGTCTATCATGTAGATAGCTCGACAGAATTAATCCGACTCCCGGTCCAGGCATTATTTTCACTCAGTCGGAAAAATAAAATTTCAATAAATATGATTTTCTTCCACAGTTGTTTGTGTGACTTTAATAAAAATTGTATATATTAGTACATTAAAAGAAACAGAACTTTAAATGCATACTATAAAATGTTCAGTTATAAGATTGTAATTGTCTTTATAGTTCTATTAGGAATTAAATTACTTTAACTTCATTTTCTATGCATGAATGTGATAAAATAAACATTTTCCTATTTAAGAAGCAGTTAAAAAATAGAAAAGAAAAAGGAATATAATCAAAAACTAGTATTTTGTTGCCACAACAAGACTTTCTTCTATATTTTCCTGTATACATATTCAATCAGTAACAATATTTAAAAAAAAAAAAAAAAGAACGATTTTTTTTCTAAGTTTTTTTTTTTTTTTTTTTGTTAAAAGTAAAAAAAAAATCGATAACTTTGTTTTAAATTATCACAGATTTATAGTTCAACCATTCGTTTTAAAGGTATTGACGAGATCTTTCGAAAGATACCCATCTTGAAAGGGGGGGGGGGTGTTACTTTCCCCCAGGGTGGGAAGCGATGCCCCCACATGCACAGAATTGTTTTCCAAATTAACTACTTCTATTATCAATAACTCATCTTAATTTTACAATCACAAGTTAAAAATAACTCTCATTATGTACATTTATACGAAATTTTGTCCTATACTGCCATGTTAAAAATTTAGAAAAAATGCGATTGCAGCGCTACCTGTTGAGCTATTGATCCCCAAATGTAATCAGCACCAGTTTTTGTCGGGGACCAACTAAATACCAAGTTAAATTTCGTTACAAAAAAAAAATCGATAACTTTGTTGAAAATTATCACAGATTTATAGTTCAACCATTCGTTTTAAAGGTATTGACGAGATCTTTCGAAAGATACCCATCTTGAAAACTTACCCCCCCCCCCCAGGGGGGGCGATTCACACTCTTGATGGGCGATTGATTTTGAGAACATCGCGGAGAAGCAAAACACGTTTCTGTTCGTACACGGCAATCTCGGTGCTAGCAATTTTATCGTCTAACAGCACTAAATCGCCAAAAATGCTTAAATTTGATACTTTTTTGTGGTCGTTGCAATTCATTTCAGTCGATATTTTTTTTCACTTTCTGATGTTTTATGAAGAGTAGAATCACATATATATATATTTTTCAATATTTTTTTAAGACGACACCTATTGAATGTTTCCTTGTTAGTCGAAATTCAAGCCCCTTAGAAGCTAGCTCTTTAATAGCTACATTAGCGGATCTTTGAATTAATTTGTTCTTTGCATTGTATTAACCAATAAGGTTAAGATCGACGCTAATTGGTAAATAAATAAGATAATACATGACAAAAGGTCGCAAAATATTTTGGTGATAAATTTGCAGCACATTCTAATGTAAACTTGAGTTATTTACACTTAACAGAAGTAGGCATAAAATTTCTGAAAACTCTTCTACGTTCATAGTAAGGAAATCCTGTATTTTAACTTTTTTTTTTTTTTTTTTTTTTTTACTATTATTAACTTTGATTCTTGTTTGTTTATTTGTCCAGTACAAATCTCGGAATCGATTTTTAACAAACTTTCCGACTAGCTAGACATTTGAAACTTTCTGAATAGCTCAGAACACGGTGACAATACATTTTTTTATACTTTTAATC
The DNA here is from genome assembly GCA_963930645.1 of Salticus scenicus. Lineage (NCBI taxonomy): Eukaryota > Metazoa > Arthropoda > Arachnida > Araneae > Salticidae > Salticus > Salticus scenicus. Next base: position 64,668,455 of record OZ005662.1, on the reverse strand, counting down.
AACTGTTTCAAGTTCCTACTGCCTTCGGCAGCGTTTATATGATTCAACAGAAAATTTATTTAACTAAGTTTCCGATTAACTAGACATTTGAAACTTTCAGAATAGTTTAGAACACGATGAAAATGCATTTTTTAAATACTTATAGTCTACTGTTTTGGGTTCCTGCTGCCTTCGGCAGCGCTACCAGCACAAGGCTTGCAATCGATTTTTAACTAACTTTCCGACTAGCGAGGCATTTGAAACTTTCAGGATAGCTCAGAACACGGTGACAATACATTTTTTTAATACTTTTAATCAATTGTTTTAGGTCCCTACTGCCTTCGGCAGCGTTTATATTATTCAACAGAAATTTATTTAACTAACTTCCCGACTAGCTAGACATTTGAAACTTTCAGAATAGTTCAGAATACGGTGAAAAGGCATTTTTTAAAATACTTTAACCAACTGTTTCGGGTCGTTACTGCCTTCGGCAGCGTTTATATTATTCAACAGAAAATTTATTTAGCTAACTTCCCGACTAGCTAGAATATGAAACTTTCAGAATAATTCAGAATCAAGTGAAAAGGCATTTTTTAAATACTTTGTTTCGGGTCCCTGCTGCCTTCGGCAGCGTTACCAGTACAAAGCTTGCAATCAATTTTTAATTAACTTCCAGGCTTACTAGCTAGCAATATGAAACTTTTATAATAGCTCAAAACACGATAACAATGAATTTTGTCAATACTTTTAGCCAATTGTTCTGAGTTCCCACTGCCTTCGGTAGCGTTTATATGATTCAACAGAAAATTTAAAAACATGGTATATAAAAATTTCTTTTTATCCTGTAATCATTTACAGATATCTTTTACAGTATATTGTTAAAATGTTTATGTAAAATACATAGTATTAATTTTAATCTCGTCAAAATGTTTATGTAAAGTACATAGTATTAATTTTAATCTCAATTTGAAATATACAATATTTTAGTAGATTATAATAACTATACAATGAAAACAATATCGCAGTCATGTGTTTTGAAAGAGAAGCGTTAAGACTAAAACAGGAAATAGATTGTTCATGTTCAACAATGTATATAAACTAAAAATAGAGTAAGCCTTTCATAATGCTCCCAAAAAAAATGTATGAAACGAATATAAAATCCCTTTCGAGCAAATTTTGTTTATATTACAGTCTTAACAAAAGTATCCGAACACTAGCAAAGATTTCTATATAAAGAAGAGTTAATACTGTTTTGTTAAATAAATCCTTGTCGAATCAAGTTCTTAGTCGCTCTAAGAACACGATTCGACAAGGTTTTATTTAAGAAAACAGTATTAACTCTACTTTTTTTTATATAGGAATTTTTGCTAGTGTTCGGATACTTTCATTACCGACTGTACATAACTTATGTGAATATTTGTGGTCCTGTAAAACAAACATTATTGTTAATATAACCTTAATATATAGAAATATGTTTATGTGCAATTGAATAATGTATGTTAATTTTGTTATGGATTTTTCAGCATAAACGTATTTAAGCAATTTTTAAGAATTATTTCTCATAGACCATAATGTATTTAAAATTTCTATGATTTAAAATCAGTAGCGCTATTTATAATATTTTCAAGAAAATGCATAATATAATGAAGCAGAAAAATCATGTATTATTTTAAGGCGTTGTAAAAATATTTATGAAATTTGAGCTCGGACATACAGGCATTTAGATACTTAAAAGGACAGGACCATAGACTGACAGATGCTGAATAAGTGAGCAAACTGAAATTATAAACACTTTTTTATTTTGTTGGGAAGCATAGAAAGTTAGAGATTAGATTGATTTGATGCAGATTTTTGTATAAAACTTTCAGGAGCCTTAAGCGTAAAAGTATTTCTTTAAATGCTTTTTAATATTTTTCAACAAAGTTGAAATGTGTTTATTGATTCTATTTGTCTGTCTGTCCAGTCTCTAACCCTGTAAATATCATTAGAATATATTGATGCTGATATATGTTAATCAATTTTGATATGGATTTTGAAATTTTTTTAACTAACATTAAAGAAAAAATTAAAATATTAATAATAAATTTAAATTAAAAAGGATCATCATTTAATCTGATGTAGTTTTAAGTGTAAATTTTTCAACATGTTAGGTATTTTTTAATTAAAATCTTTTTAAAGACGGAGCAGTTTCAATTAAAATGTAATCAATGTAACCTGATCTAAAATCTAAAACAACAAACAACAATAATCAATTTAATTTCTTTATTTTTTCATAACGAAAGCTATTTACAATATAATTCACGTAAATAAATTCCTAAACAAAGTCATATAAAATACTTATAGTTTATATACTAAATGATTAAACTGCTTAACTGATTAAAAGTTTTGTAATTTCAAATATTAGTGACATAAAAATATTTCTCTCTTACATACGTAAAATTTTCTATTAATCTTTCCGAAACACAATACTAATGCGTTACTGAAATCTTCATATGGAAATCCATTATGTTGCATATGCGAAGGAAAATCTTTTAAGAAGAATCTTTTATGAATGGATTTATGAAAATTCGGAAATAATGTATAACGCATTATATGCGTTTCTGAAAATATGGAATCGGAAAATCCTCGAAATAAATGTGATATGGTGCGCCTTATCCACTGAAATTCTTAACATAAATCAATATGGTAACAATGCATTGATTCAAGTCGTGCATCACACCATTATGTCGGTTAGTGTCGGAGAGATTAGAACATATGGAAACTGGAAATTTTCATAGAAAAAAAAATGAAATTGATGCATTTATGTTTTTAATAATAAAGAGAACGGAGAATTATTAAAAACATTTGTTAAAAATTTATTGATAAACTATGGATGAAATTCTGTCTACGACAGAATTTAATTTAGTACGAGAGGACTAAATTTGTATTTTAACACCCAGGACTTATATTTGTATTTTAACACACTTTCAATAAATAAATAAATAAATAAAATAAAAATGAAAACTTTAGGTTAAATAAACAGGAAATATTCAGCCGAGACCCGTCGGCAGGGTGATCAGTGTATATAACTACGAACCCGAAGGTTGTGAGTTCGATCCTCACCGATGAGAAGTGAAAAAAAAAATTAGTCTAAATAATCAGGAAATACTCAGACAAGACCCGTTGCCTCTGTGGTCAAAGTACGCAGCTACGAACCCGAAGGTTGTGAGTTCGATCCTCAACGATGAGAAGTGAAAAAATATGTGTATATAAAAGTTTTTGCGGATTTCACAAAATGTATTAAGATAGAGTAAGAAATTAAATGGTAAAATTGGGTATGGGCAGGCATTTTCAAAGTGTAACACTTTAAATTCGTAACGACACAAAATGTCAGGTTGAAAGAAATAGTCCTGTCGTACTAAAAAGAAAAATATCAAAGTGTTAGTTTATATTAAAAATTGGAGAGGCTATGCAAATTCATAGATACTGGTTCAACTTTGATAATTAATCAATCAAAAATAAATAAATAAATAAATGAACAAGAGCGAAAAAACATGCAGTTTCAAAGATTATTAACACTTTCCAACTTCGTGTACTCTTTGTCTCTTTCAACGTTTAATATAATTTGAATATGTGATCACATAACTGTGGTATAGAAAGACTCGTTGAATTCATCATCACTCTTGTTGGAAAGTGCTAAAAACGCTTAGTAAAATCGAAAAGGTAATTCCATCTATTTACGATTTAGCTCATAATATAAGTAAACATTTTTGTGTGGCCCTAAACATGTTAATGCTAATCATACACTGAGAAAAAAAATATACCGCCTTAATCTAGAATGAATAAGTGGTCATTTTCTAAATCCCTTAACTAGAAATATAGATTTCCGAGCTATGCGCATCTCAATAAACTGAATAGACGAAATGATCGAAAATTTCTAGTCTACACGTTTCTAGATGGGGACACAATATTCTGAATATTCCGAATATTCTGAATCTTTTGTATTGCGAGAAATTCTCGCTTGGTTTTCCAGAATTGAGTCATAAACTAAAATTATAGTTACTGAAATCCACCTCTTGTATTCGCATTTATTTGCAGAGATTTTTAAATAACTTTGCCCTCGAGAATACAGACAAACGCTCTAGAATTCTAATAGGGGTTTCTAGAACTCGCTTTCAAAGGGGAGTATAATTTATAAAGATGACATGGAACTATTTTCTCTAGAGACACAATTTAGATTCTAAATGTCAGTTAGAGAATTTTATCCGAGTGTACTGTATTCTATAGACCATTTTGTTTTATACCTATGAATAATAAATGACAATTTTATTTTATAATCTGTCGAAATGAAGTTTCTAAATTGTGACTAAAAATGTGGTAACTAGTCGTAGAATGCAATGCTTTGGAATTTTTTGGGTGTCCTTGTACACAAACACTGACGATATTTACTCCATCTTCAATGGGGAACACTGCATAGTAAATTTGAATAACCCGAAGTCATAAATACTTTTCAATTTTAAAAGTTAAATTAATTTAATTAAAAGCTCAATTTAATTGAAAAGTATGAATAGAAATAGTAATTTGGAAAATTGTATTGTAAGTTTTATTGTTTCGTAAATCTCCTTTCTTATAATCTATATAATATGTACCAAATTTTCTGCAAACCTAGTGAATAAAATATGAAAGTCCCTATAATACTACGTCAGTTACAGTAAGCTTAATATTATTTATTTTAAAGTAGTTTTCTTATTATTTTATTTGCTTTGTAAGGTTGAGATCATAGAAGGTCACCACAGTTTTATAATTGAGGTGGAACCAGCGACTCCCGGTTACACAATAGATGGGAGTTTGGGATACTTCGACTCCAACAGTCGGCGAAGTTTCAGATCAGGTTGGAATGGTTTTGCGTCAGCATAGAGCTGCAACGGAGGAAGTGAGTTGCGGAGTGTAAGGGAATACGAAGAGGCTTTAAAATTTTGAAGAGAATGGAGTGAAGAAATTGGAGTTAATTGAGTTAAGGATAAATATGAAGGTATCTTTGGTGTTTGGGTGGTGTAGAGGACAATAGTTCTTATACTAGCACTTAGCTGTAGTTTCTGGTGTGAGGAGATTAGTTCTTATGCTACAGCAAAGTTATTCGTTAATGGAGTTTGCTAAAGTGACGAGTGTTACGGTGTGAGATAAATTGGAAGTTGTGTGGTAGGAATTGTCGGACAGGGGAATCCCGTCGTGAATCCTGGAGTGAGCGTATTGCAATGAGTCAATGGAGAGCAGTTTTCACTAAGCTTCTAATATTTCTCCTGGGTGAGACTTTGTCTTTATATTACTCTAATTCATTAGTTTATTTAACTATTGGATTGAGTTCAGTCCAGTTACCCTCCCTGAACCACTAATAAAAGCTTTATTTGAATTTACTTCCAAGTCTCGTGATCTGATTTATCTACATTCGGTAACAGAAGTGGCCGAACACTTGCGAAAATTCCTATCTAAAAAGAGTACACTTCATACGGTTTTGTTAAATAAATCCTTGTCGAATCCTCTTCTTAGTCAGTCTAAAAACATGATTCGATAAGGATTTATTTAACAGAACCGTATGAAGTGTACTTTTTTTACATAGGAATTTTCGCTAGTGTTCGGACACTTTTGTTACCGACTGTATTTAGTTATCTAATAGTTATCCAAAATGGAGTTTGCAGTCACGCAAACCCCATAGCTTGACCTTACTTAATTGAAGATTTTAATATATTTTCTTTCTTTCTTTTTTTTTTTTTTTTTTTTTTTTTTTGTACAATTCGATTGCTACTCTCTTTAAATATTTATATAGCGCAATATAATATTTTTTTATCGTAAAATCTTATATTCATGTTTTTTTTTTTTTTCTTGTTTTTTTTTTCTTTAATAAAATGAATATGTTTGCTTACTGTTTAATAATGAAGCTATTTAAACAAATTATATGACTTAATTATATTCTTAAGTTATTAACGTGGTTTAGTTAAACAATATCATTGTATAGTTAAGAAAATAAAAAAATAACTTTCTTGATTAATTTAATAACATATTAACTAATCAATTTTTATTCGAGACTTTATAAGAACTAGATAAATGTGCATAAAGTACCGTAATTAAACATATTATTAAATAAATAAAGCGTCTTTATAAAGAGCAAGGAAAACAGATGTTGAAATACAAAAAAAAAATCTGGTGCATAACAAATACACGATTTCCCTTATTCACTAATTCATATATAGATATATAGATATGAAATTATAATATATGTTTTCAGTCATATAAAAGTTGAAAATAAGTAACAAAAATAACTAAAGAAAAACTTACGAGAAAATTAATAAATGTGAAACAATTCGTAAGTAAAACTTACTGCAAAAACCTAAAATAAGTGATTTAAACTGCCAAAAAATACCCCGTATGACTTGAGACATACGTGTGGGGTTAAAGCATGCTTTTAATTGATCAAACTCTCCCCCTAGGCGGTCTGTTTAATAAAAAAAAGCACATATATGGCTAAATTCAATATGGATAAAACAAAATGAATGAAATAATATGGAACAGACAAAAAACTTATATGGAATAGGCAGAAAATTGATCAAACATTTACAAAAACAGCAGCTAGTATTTCATAAGATCTCCAGCGAGACAACTAATCAAAATACGAAACAATCGAAAATGTATTACAACGCTATCTATATTAAATTAAAGAAATTAAAACAATAAATAAAGTTAATTTAGCTAAATCTAGTCGAAAAATAAGAAATATTTAAAAAATAAAATTAAAAAATCATTTATATTTAACATGTTTTAAGTATTTTTCTATAATATAACCTGTAAAAAATCTATAGGGTATTCATTTTCAATAGCTCTATTAAAGCTCTATATTATCTATGAAATCTTGAACATCCTTAATTTTGTCATGATAATTAGAAATTAGTCTTTTATTACGATTAAGATAGTTTAATGTGATATTTCTGTATATAAGATATATATATATATATATATATATATATATATATATAACTTATAAATACATCAGAAGACATAAAATTAACCTAACTAAACTGACACCAACCGATATCCTGTAGTAATCGAAAATATGTAAAACCGTTTTAAGAGACACCGATTTCTGAGATCTAAAATTGATCTTACTTTATCAGAAATAATTTGTATTTCCCTGTACTACTCAAGTGATACATGCTAAAGGAACATCTAAGAAAACGTTGATTCAGCAAGTTTAAAGAAAATCATCAAAGTTGTTTTTGAGATACTGACTTTTAGTCTCAATTTCGATTTTCGTCAAAACATGGTAGTGATTGGTTTAACGGAAACCAATAATTATATGTGCCGTCTAGTACTAAAATTCGCCATCTGCAAAAAAATAAAATTTTGAGCAAAAGCTGAATTTTTACAGCACTTAGCCAAAATATGATAGAAACCAAACTTCTTTAGTTTAACAATCATTAGGGCAGTATATTTGAAAACTCGAAGTAAGGTGGCAAGGGCACGTGATGGGAGGGGATTATTCAAATTTTTATTTTGGATTTGGTCACCTTTGCAACTTATTTTTGCGTTAGTCGGTTTTGCAAAAATAAATAAATAAATAACAAATATACAAAATATTTTGTTTAATTAAATTTTATTTATAGATAACTGATTTCTGTCATCTGATAAAAAAAGAAAGAAAACATCGATAAAACATTACTCATATCGATAACAAAAAATAACTAGAAAATTTAAAAAATGTATCTCAAATGGTACTAAATTTATTAATCATTTTTTTATACAGTGAAAAATTAGTCGAGTTGTAAACAAACTTAAATAAGCACATCGTTATAACCCGCTGAATCTTCCTAGGTATGTTATTAAATTAATAACATTTGATTAATTCATCATAATATGCTAACTAAGATGCTATTAACTAAGATGTTAAAGTGATAATTATAATATGCTAACTAAGATGCTATTAACTAAAATGTTAAGATGATAATTATAATATGGTAACTAAGATGCTAAGATGAATTGATTTAATGTTATTACAAAGTGACTGTACATTACTTTTGAACTTTCGCTGTGTTTCTTCTCCACGTCGTAGGGTCACTTTTCGTCTTCGTTGATCGATTAGGATACTTCTTCTACACACTCCATTGTCGAAGAAAACACGAAATTTTATTATTAGAAACTTTGTGTGCACCAAAAAAGAGCAATCACAGGCGAGAGGAAACACGATAATACTAACCGAATCAACAAGTGTATTGCTTAAGTCAGGTGGAGCAGAATCGCGATCTCACAGGTATGGTGATGACCAGATTTGAAACTCACTAGCCTTAGAATTTGATTGGTTTTGCATCACATCATGATTTTAAACGCAAATAACATAGAGATGGATCGGATTTGGCATGATTTCTTGTTTCTAGTTGGTGAAAACGTTTACTTAGAACAGGAAAAAACGCATTTTTCAAATTTAAGGAGTTAGCTGATTTTGCAACTAGGCGACTTTTGCAAAAGGGAGTAATATGTCGAGTTAAAAAAAAAAAAATTCGTTGTGCCCTTTTATTTTATTTATTTATTTATTTGTTTTTTATTTATTTATTTTTTTTTTTTTTTTTGTGTGTGTGTGTGAAATTCACTTTTTTAGACTTTTTTCGGATTTTTTTTTTTTCCATTTTTCTGCAGTAACCAACTAATAAATATGATAGGAAATGTAAAAGGAATTTATATAGCAAATGTGAAGAGCTATTTTTGAAACACATATTTACGGTTACACTTTTGGCTTTCTGTGCCCAACTTCCAGTTTTCTGATTTTTTTAAGAAATGTTGCCAAATTCATCTGTGCACTGGATCTTTCTTAAACAATACCTAACCTCCCTGACAACCATAGCCCATGATTTTCTTTGAGGAAATTTGCTTGCACAATCACTCATTACCTAATGTGTTTTTGAAATCTTGTTTTCACATTTAGAGTGGTTAAATTAGTCCTCGTTTTCCTGATTGTTGATTTATTTGTTGTTAAAATTGTTGGTTGAAATTGATTTCTCCCATTTTTAAAATTTTATTTTCTAGTTAAAAAATTCGAAAAATGCATTTGGTTAATAAAACTCAAAAATTAAAATTATAAAACTAAAGAAATATACATATTTAAAAAAAAAAAAAAAAAAAAGACGGGTACTAATTGAATGGTTGTGAACTTTTTTCTGATTGTGAAAATGGAATTTAAAAAACACATTAGGTAATGAGTAACTGTGGGTACGAATTCTCCCATGGGAGGTAGATGTCGGTAAATTTAGGTGTTGTACTCTCTTATGTATGAATTTCCGTCGTTCCATCATTTTTTATTTTGGTGATATAACAGTCAGAAGATTCATTCGACACACACATACGCACTGACTAATTTACTAAAAAAAAAATAATAATAATAATAAGCATTCGGGAGACCTTGAAATATGCAAATCGGGTAAAAATTCGATATCAACGGGAAGCAATATTTCTATTTCCTGCAATTGAAAAATCAGGATGTAGGTCTTTCATTGCATAAGATATAAGAATTAAATTAAACATAGTTCTTTAAAAGACAAATACTTTGATGAAATTCATGTATGTTTAAATTTGACAGTCAGAAAATGCTTTTTCTCTAAGATTAAACCATAAACATCTATAAGTTTATATCGTTCATGTTGAAAACATTTCGAATAATTTAATTTTATAATGAAAAGCATTTTCAATAACTTAAGTAGCAAACAAAATTATGTGACGCAAAGAAATCAATCATGTAAAACTTTCCAAGATACGATGTTCATTTCATTAACATTTAACTGATATTAGCAGTCTCATTAACCCTAATTGAGTTTTCTTGCTGATCAAACACTGACATTGTTTTATAATTCCATCTGTTCATTTTCTAAAAAAACTCTCTCCTGTTTTTTTAAATGTTTTCTAAGACATTTAAATAATTGAATATTTGAATACAAAAAAATATTTATAAGTTAATTGAATTTATATTCACATTTTAACTTCACGGTCTGAAAGACTGCTTACAATAGTATTGACATTAAGACAATTCTTGTTCACAGTAAAAGGTTATTAAAATTAAAAGTTCGTCATAAAGGATTTTTATGACATATTTCTATCTCACTACGTAATAATAATATTGAATTGTGAAGGTGTTCACATATATTTGGTTAAAGTTTAATTGAATTTTTAAATAAAATAAAATCTAATGATAAATTAATTCATTATTGCAATAAAAAAATAATTAAATTTTAAGTGAGATATTATATTTACATAATTTGTTCTTAGGCATTTGGAGAAAGAATTATTTTTAAATGTCATTAAAAATTACACAATTTTAATTATACATACGACCTACACTATTTATTAACATAAAACAATAGCACACATCATTCAGAAATCTAAATTGTATATGTTTTATATCTAAATCATAAATAAAATGTTTATCTTTTTAAATAGAAAAGTACTTTATTTTATGGGATAAAAAGAAAATAAAAGAAATAATAACTAACGGAAATTCTGGCATTAAAAGTAATTATAAAAAAAAAGTGTTCTCAAATGGTCATAAAACAAGAAAACTCATTGTCAGAATTTATATTATTGCAACACCGGATATAATTTATTTTAAATTACCCAATATTAATGATTTCAGTTCATAACGGTCATTTTCTCTAGTCAAACTGTCGCTTGGCGTAATGTTGGCGATTAAAGGGTTAATACAATTATAAACCGTCATTACAAATTCAAAAAATTAACATTAGTTTATTATCTAAAACAAAGAACTGAAGTTGGCTTTCATTTTGGCGAAAATAAGATAAAGCAAACATATGACTTCCCTTCCGGGGGTTCTCCCCGTGCGAGAAAAAAAAGCAGACCCACAGTTTTTGCTCTTTTTACGAGATTGTAAAGCCGTAGTTTTTTTTGCTCTGCCCTCTCTCTCTCCCTTGATCACCGGAATTTCTGGGTTGATTGCGTTGCAAATAATTTTTATGTGTGAACTTATATTTGTCTTCTTTAATAACGAACATCTAATAAAAAAACTATGTAAAATTCTCAAGACTTGGATTATTTCATCTTTTCAACAACGTTTTATAGCAAACTTCACGGCCAATGGATAAGCTGCTTTCGTCTGTGGTGGATTTCTCCTTCACATGAATGTACTAATATTTTTGTCTTTTGACGCTGGATAGCTCTTGCTGAATAGTCTGAGTCCTCTCATATATCCACGCAACGCACCCTGTAACAGAAAATTAACTATCTCTGCCACGCACATCCCTGTAATTCACAATCGTATCAATACCAAGCTGAGGAGATTCAACGTCATGTGAAGGAAATCATCACTTATAAAAAGTATCTATTAATTCGTCGAAAAAACGTATTTTTTATTAAAATCAAAAGAAAACAGAAACTAATAAAATACTTATTTTAAAACGTCGAAAAAATAACAGAAAAAGGACAATCATAAAACAACGTCTCTTATAAGGGTTCTTTATGACTGAATAAATTTTCGTAATTCCTTAGTCAGAATATTTAAAAATAAAAACTATATTTCAATGGACGTAAAATAACGTAACCAATTTTTCACTTTTGAGATTTATTTGCAACAGTGTTGGGCATAATTGGTTAAAAAGTAATTGAATTAGAATTAAATTACATTTATAATTATTTTACTCTCAATCGATTATTAAGTAATTGATTACAAATAAATTGAATAAGTAATTTAATTTATTTGTAATCAATTGTAATCAATTATTGTTAATCGATTGGCAGTAAAATAATTATAATTGTAATTCAATTGTAATTCAATTGTAATTCAATTACTTTTTAATCAATTATGCGCAACACTGATTTGCAACACTATAACAACGTTATGTGCTACCTGGGTATATTGCATTTTTAGAAAAAAAAGTAAAATAAACTGTTTTGCTATATAATTTACAACAAAATATACCCTATGTTAAACAGAACAAGTGAAACACACGTATAAATGATTTTAATAAGAAAAAAAATTCTGTTTAATATAAGTGTATGTGTTAATGTTAAAAACAGAAACACGAATGTTGTTTTAAGCCGTGATTAAAATCTCTTTAAACTTTTTCCATTGGGAAAATTTAAAGCAGGGAAAATTGGAAATTTGCAGAAGAGAATATGTTTTTGAATTTTATTAGAAAACTATTCAAGCATTTTCTTAAAAGCCTTTAGAAAAAATAAGTTGTAAAAGGGAATATTTATTGATAAAAGGATATATTACTCAAGTTATAAATATTTATTTCCTGTATGATATATCAGTCTACCAATTAAAATGGTGAAAAAGATTTTTATAAACCGAATATTTTATTAATAAAATTTTTAGTGAAAAGCATCAAATGAAATACAAATATGAAACAAACTTCTGTATTTCAAATAAAGTCCTTACCGTGCATTATCTAAATAAATCGATATTGCGCGTTTAATGCTTTTGAATAACTGTACAAATATTTGCTAACGTACATTGTAAACTGATTTTATGTTACTATAAATTTCAGTACCTTGTAAAGCTCTGGTTTTATTATAATTTTAGAGATTTAAAAGTGAAAAATTAATGTTTATTCTACTATTTGTTTTATTTTTAATGTCATCTTACAGCTTTCTATATAGAATGTAAACGTTTGCATATTAGGATTTTATTTCATTTCAAACGTTAGTCAAAATAAATTGTATTTGTTAAGCATATTTTTTAAATAATGACAATTATGAATCTTTTCTAATTTAATTTTTAATTTAATAATGTATATTATATATATATAAAAAAAAAACATAATTAAACATGTGAATTGCTTATAAGAGTCATCTTCGGAATTATTTTAAAAAATAAATGAATTTTAACAATGTTTGCATTTTCAACGCACATGAAAAAACTATTTTATGCTGCTCATTAAAATTAAATTCATACTATTAAAATCTATACATTACTTAATAAGCAAATTGTATAATAGGGTGGATCGAAAAACGCGTTTTTTCTGCAATTCAATTCTAATAGCGCGGAAAACTTGCGCATAGGCGTCATTATAAATGAAAAAATATTTAAAAAAATTTTGTTCAAAATTTGAAATCGCGCAGAAGGCCTAAAGTTACCAAAAAAGTCAAAATACCGGTAAATTAAAAAAAAAAACGCAAAAATTACAAAAAATTATATTTTTTGTTCTAATAGTGAAAAAAGTGTTTTTAACAGTGTCTTAATGCATACAAAATATAATTAGACCCATTCTTGTTTTACTGAATTCGCGCAAAAGGCCTAAAGTTGCGGGTTGTATCGTAAAAAAACGATATTTCATGATTTTCGACGATTTTTAAACATGTGCCAAATCCCATAAAAGTTTTATTTTTAATTTGTAATAGAGTAAAAACCATTCAAAAGAGTTTTTTCAATCCAGAAATAATACTTTCAGACCTGTTATTCCTTAACTGTATTCGCGCAAAAGGTCTAAATTATAGTATAAGTTAAGTTATGGAGTCCCGTAAAAACGCCGTTTTAAATATCTGATGAGTGTTTATTTAACACGTTAAGGTTTGTAATAAGACTCTAACAAATGATTTACAAAAAATGTATTAGCCAAACATATCATATTGCAGCTCTCAGCTCATTTCAACATTTAATATGTGCTGAAATGACCCAGGACTCACTGCGAGGACGTGGCTGCAAGGCGAGTCCCACCTCCACCCTACCCAACCAACCAACCAGGGTGAATTTTATTTACAATATTTACAGTAACTATTTACTTTGTACAATGCATATATGTTCGTTGTAGGCAAAATGTTATTTACATAGAAGCCCCTTTGAATTCTGACTTTGAATTAAATGTGGGCATCAGCTGCCTTGATTTTCAAGTAGCTCTTATATAACCATCTCAATTTTCATGCCCGCACATTTTTTCTGCTGCTTCTGTAACCAGTTTTACACACCTCTCAACTGACTGGGTGTGGCATGGGAATTTGAGGTAGTTAAACTCTGGTAGCGCTTTGTCTTTTAAAAAAGAAGCTATGTATTCAGTTCGCATCTTGGACAGTAGTGGCGGCGGTGTTAACTTGCAGATTGACCAATCAATTAGTTCGGTATAGTCGTTTGCACTAAAATTTATTGAAGTTATTTTGAAGTCTCTTACATAACCTTCAGCTGATGGCTCATTTCTGGATTTAAGGATCCTCCTGTAGTCATATGCACCTGTTTGGTTTGATATAAAGAAAAACTACACTGTGAAAGATGGACCGAAGCATATTTTGAAGGTAGTTCAATCAACCAGGCATCTACCGGACAATATCAATCAAATCATTGATCCAGTCATTCAAAGGAACGCATTCTTCTGCCACCCTGAAAATATGATGTTGGCTATGGTAATGGATAAGATACCACACATTAGAGAACTTGGCTACAGGAGGATCCTTAAATCCAGAAATAAGCCTTCAGCTGAAGGTTAAGTATGAGACTTCAAAATACCTTCAATAAATTTTAGTGCAAATGACTATACCAAACTAATTGATTGGTCATATCATATGCAAGTTAACACCGCCGCCACTACTGTCCAAGATGCCAAATGAATACATTGCTTCTTTATTGAAAGACAAAGCGCTACAAGAGTTTAACTACCTCAAATTCCCATCCACACCCAGTCAGTTGAGAGGTGTGTAAAACTGGTTACAGAAGCAGCAGAAAAAGTCTGCGGGCATGAAAATCGAGATGGTTATATAAGAGCTACTTTAAAATCAAGACAGCTGATGCCCATGTTTATATCAAAGTCAGAATTCAAAGGGGCTTCTATGTAAATAACATTTTGCCTAAAACGAACATATATGCATTGTACAAAGTAAATAGTTACTGTAAATATTGTAAATAAAATTCACCCTGGTTGGTTGGTTGGGTAGTGTGGAGGTGGGACTCGCCTTGCAGCCACGTCCTCGCCGTGAGTCCTGGGTCATTTCAGAACAGATCAAATGTTGAAATGTGAGCTGAGAGCTGCAATATGATATGTTTGGCTAATACATTTTTTGTAAATCATTTGTTAGAGTCTTATTACAAACCTTAATGTGTTAAATAAACACTCATCAGATATGGAAAACGGCGTTTTTACGGGACTCTATAACTTAACTTATACTATAATTTAGACCTTTTGCGCGAATACAGTTAAGGAATAACAGGTCTGTAAGTATTATTTCTGGATTGGGAAAACTATTTTGAATGGTTTTTACACTATTACAAATTAAAAATAAAACTTTTATGGGTTTTGGCACATGTTTAAAAATCGTCGAAAATCAAGAAATACAGTTTTTTACGATACAACCCGCAACTTTAGGCCTTTTGCGCGAATTCAGTAAAACAAGAATGGGTCTAATTATATTTTGTATGCACTAAGGACACTCTTATAAACACGTTTTTCGCTATTAGAACAAAAAATGTATTTTTTTGTAATTTTTGCATTTTTTTAAAATTTACCGGTATTTTCACTTTTTTGGTAAGTTTAGATCTTCTGCGCGATTTCAAATTTTGAACAAAATTTTTTAAATATTTTTTCATTTATTATGACGCCTATGCGCAAGTTTTCCGCGCTATTAGAATTGAATTGCAGAAAAAATGCGTTTTTCGATCCACCCTATTGTATAATACTAATATAAGCGCACATCACTTTGATTATAAGAAAATATGGAGGGATTGCTCTCGACTTTCCTAACATTACACTGTAAATACAAGTGCCTGAAATTCAGACACAATTGTGTCTAAAATGGGTGTTCAATTTTAAGATGCTTAAAAAAAGTGTCTTATTTATTTCAAACACTTGAAGTATCTTAATAGGCGCATCGTTTCACACCCGAAGTGTCTGAAATTCCGCCATCTGTGATCCTGTCTACAGTGAATATTTTTCATAAATAAATAAATAAATTATACTGTTTACCTGTGAAAAATACATTATAGAATCTACTAGAGCATAAAAAAAATCATTAATAGTTTTTACAAAAAAACATTCCTCATTGCCCGTGCCGGGAATCGAACCGACAATCAACGGATTCAAAGTCGATTGTCTTCCCAATCAAGCCATCGGTACTTATGCTGTGTGCTGCTTGTATAATGAAATATATTCTAGTATCCGTAAAAAAAATCGAAGTTTTATGTCTGCAATAAAACTGTCCATAAGAAGTAAAGCTTAATACATATTATTATCTTAAATTTCACGTGCAGAGGTTTAGAGTTTTTTTGTAAAATGCGTAATAAATATAAAAAAAATAGTAAACTATGGATTTTAAACGATTTATTTTTATTTATTTATTTATTTATTTTTAACTGGTATTTGCAACTATATACATGAAACCAAAAAAACTGCTCTTTTACATTTTGAAGCGTAGGGCAACATAAAATAACTTTTAAAACGCGGAAAAAAAATCAATTATGCGCAAATTCTTTGAGATTGTTTAGTTACGAATTCGCTTTCTTAGCTACACGTTACATGCACCGTTTATCTTAATATTTTTTGTTTTATTACACGTGAGAACTTTAAATAAAAATTAACTTTGTTTTTTAATTTTTAACAGAAAAAGTTCCGCGCCTAAGTATTTTAAATAAATTAACTACTTATATTATATAAAATAATATCAAATTTATTTGTTAAAAAAAAAAAAAAAAAAAAAAAAGTTAAAACAGAATATGCATGCTGCTTTAATTAGATTCCATATCGAAAATTTGTTAATTAATACAAATGTCTCAATTTCTAAGTGTCTGAAATTTGTAATGTCTAAATTTTTAAGAGCCTAAATTGTAAAATGTCTGAAATTTTATGTCTCTAAACTGTAATATGTCTTAATTTCAGACATATCAATCTTAATCAGACACTTATCTCAGCTCATTTATAAAAAAGACACTTACGTGTCTTAATTTAAAACAGCACATGCGTCTGAAATTTTGCACGCGTAAGTGTTTCAGGCATTTATGTGTCTGAATTGGAATTTCAGACACATTTCTGTCTGAATTTAAGAGGCTTCTATTTACAGTGTAAGTAATTAACAGTTGTATGCAGTTGTATAAAAAAAGTAAGAGAAATCGTTAAATAAACAAAGGAAAATATTATAATAGGGTGTTGGAGTATTTTTCTGTATATAGTATATTGTTTAATTTAACGCTATTGCCTATCAAATAATTTGAGCCTAATGTTCATAATGATAAAAAAAATTTACGTTGCATCCCTGTAAAAATATATAAGCGTGAGATTCTCCGAAAGCTACACAGTTTATAATACGGATACCTGTAACACGTATACAAATTCCCAACTCAATCGAATAAGGCATTTAGACGCTATCGCATTTCAAATTACTTCAGCGCATAGGCCATAATGATAAAGAATTTTTTGTTGTGTCCCTGTAAAAAGATATCAGTGCTACATTCGCCAAAAGCTACATGGTTTATGCAACGCTGACCTCTAATAAGCATACAAATTTTCAGCTCAATCAGATAAGGTATTTAGACGCTATTGCACTTAAATTATTTCAGCACATAAGCCATAATGATGAAAAATTGTTTGTTGTGTACCTCTAAAAAGCTATAAGCTATTCACCAAAATCGTGCTACGGTGACCTTTAACATACGTATCAATTTCCAGCTCATTCTAACAAAGCTTTCAGACGCCATCGTGTTCACTCAAACGCATGCACCCATACACACATACATACATCACGAGAAATCGTATAAAATCGTATATATCTCTGAAAGGGAAAGTCTCATCAAAACCAAAGTTAGAGGTGTACTATTACACATCATGATAATCTCCAATATAAATTTTAATTATTCTACGACTATTCTTTTCTGAGCTATGAGAGATACAATATTCAATTCGCAAATCATGACTACAATACTTTTCTTATGTATAAAGTTCTGAAAGTAAAAATTGGTTTGAATAACCATTTACTAAGCATGTCTTTTAATAATTTACCGATGTGCTTAAAAAATACTAATAACGGTATAGATTTTAATTTCATATGATTTTCGTATAGTACGATTTTAATTCGCTTTTTTTTAGGGCTTAGGACTGATAGTCTCAATCTGGGATTTTTGAGGTGTCATTTTTCGATAGTTGGACATTTATCGAAATGTAAAATTTATCGGACATATAATTGAATAATTTGAAAGCGATGTTATAAATTGAAAAAGGATTTAAAAGAAAAAAAAAAAAAGAACTAACAGTCCTCCGTCCTAAACTAAATTCTGCTTTTGCCAGAATTTCATCAAAATCCTTTTTCTTTTTCTTTTTCATTTTTTTGAAAGAAAAAGAAAAGAAAATTAATAATAATCAGTATCGAAACAAACACTATCGAAAAAGTTTTTTTTTTTTTAAATAATTTTAAATTAGGAAATAAAAAGTGCGCGTGCAAAATGAAATAAAAATAAGTAAAAAAAAATTAATTTATTGATTTAATTTTTATATAAAACAGGATCGCGTGCTATCTTGAAAAGTAGATGTAAAATTTAAAGTTTATGTGGTGCGTGTGGCATCTATAAAAATTGTTTTAAGAAATAAAATAGAATAAAGAAAGCAACGATGTTGGTTGCATTTTGTTATATAGTTTGAATTTTTGAATTTTGTAGCAGTAATATCTACCGTAGGAATAATTTCTTGTGTTAAAATTATAGGGAATTGTTATGTGAGCACAAGCGATGCTACTTTATTTTTTAATTTCCTTTGATGTAATAAATTCCAAACTGTTATAGTAAATTAATGATGGTTCAGAATTTATGCTTCATTGTATTTATTTATAAAGTTACTATTTACTAGCAAAATTAAAATTAATTTTTAGTTGATAGAATTACAAAAGATTTCTTGTTTATTTATTTATTTATTTATTTATTTATTTTTAATTCTAAAGTTCTTTACATGTCTCTCTTTTTATCAATAAAAAAATTATATTTGAATCGATAATTTCATAGATTATTTATATAAATGGTATTTAAAGATTAAGTACACATTTTGTATATTTTTAATAACATATGGTGAAAAAATTTGCAAAAATTGAATAAAGATAATATCATATTTCTCATACAGTTAATTTACTTTTTTTTTTTTTTTAATTTTGAAACCTTATTGCATTTTTTACGACCTAATAAGACTATTTTCTACAAAACAAAAGGATTAAAAAATAAAAGATGCTAATACTACATATTTTATTTAAATTACTTCCAGTTAAAGCTCTAAATTATAAAACATTTTTAAGCACAGATAACATAGAAACAAACTCATAAAAGTGCTAAATAATAAATTATAATCTGCAGTAATGGCTTTATTTATCTGTAATTTTTTAAAAGGTTATGTCTGAGTCTATGAATACTATTTAGTAGCGAGAGATTGAGAACATAATTTCCATAAACAAAAATTGTGCTTAACTGAAGAAAGAATATGCAATTAAATAAATAGATTTTTGTTTATATAGAAAAATACTTCTTAGTGAAATAAATTTTTGCAAGAAATTAAATTTTGTATGTATTTTTGTTGTTGTTTTTGTATGTTCCCTTTTGGGGAAGAATAAATAAAACATGCAAATGATTTATTTTCTTTCGATAGAAAATTAGTGTTTTAACTTACTTTCAATTTACGTGTAAAATAATAGTGAATGCTACTTAAATGGGCTTTCTAAACATTGTAACAGGTAAATCCGTTTTTCGTTTTCCTTAACACTTACCAATCCATATAATGTATATTTGGATTTACAAATGAATGTAACATATATCAATATAATGTATAGAACATAATGTATATAATATGTAAAATATTAACAATTCATATTGCCAGTATAAGAAAAAAAAGTGGAAAAACGGAATTTCTAACTCATATTCTTCTACTCTGATGTAATTTTTTCTAATACAATTTAGAAAGCTTAATATACGTAGATAACCTTTAAGTACCTGAAAAATTCTATAACTATCCAGATATGACACTTCGGGAATGTTTCTTGTTAGTTAATTTTGAGAATATACATTTTTATCTTTAATATAACTAGTGTAAATATAAGGAAAAATTTATTTTTCCTATTATTTATTTCCTTTCTATGACTGAATGCTCCATATTTCGAAACAAGGGTAGCAGCACTTCAATATATATGAAAAAATAACACTATGTTCTCAACTAAACTTTTACTTATTTTCATTGATATTTTCTATTGCACACTGTAAAAACTTTTTTGCTGTATTACACAACAAAATCGAGGCAGCCTACTTGCCACAACTATGCACAGAAATGTTACCAGCTGTAACTGTGTAACCTTACACGTTATTCAACGGTTACATAAGTACAACTGGTAACGATTCTCTTCATGGTTATGCTCTTTCTCTGTATGGTACAGTCAGCAGCAAAAATATCCGAGCTTCAAAAACCCCTATATAAAAAAAGTACAATTAATACTGTTTTGTTAAATAAATCCTTGTCGAATCATATTCTTAGACTCACTAAGAACAGGATTAGACAAGGATTTATATAACAAACTGTATTAAGTGTACTTTTTTTCTAAAGAATTTTTTGCTGGTGCTCGGACACTTTTGTTGTCGACTGTAAGCTGCACAATATTGTTGTATAATATTCCTTTTTTTTTTTTTTTTTTTTTACATTGAATGCAGTAGAAAATACTTTAAATGAAACCTATCACCTTTTATTTATTACATATTAACATTTTTGAGCAACTGTTTAGCGCTAAAAATGTATACCTTTTCATATTTATGTTTTTTTTTTTTTTTGTATGTTTATTTACAATCGCATATTAGGTACAGCGGACCGTGGTTCACTATGTTCTACTTGCAGTTAACGTAAGCATTTAACAATTAGTCATTATATCTGAAATTTAAAATTTGTACATTATTTTACTTTTGGTGAGTAATTTTCACATATATATATATAAGGCAATATCTATGCGTGTGTCTATGGCTAGCGTAGCGCTAAGATGGTAGCTCGGCAATCATGTGATTCGACACGAAGATGTCCCTCAAGATGTCTGAGCCCACCTCGAAGCCCAATTTTCGAATTTTTTATTAGTTTTTCCTCCTTAATTTAAACTATGAAAATAATAACTTTTTAATAGCTTTAAAATAGTTTTATAATATCTTTAAGTATTAGCTTTAAACTTAATTGTTACCAAAAAATTACGCGTTCTTTTTTTTTGACATAAAATAAATACATTTTTCCTGCGAATAATAAAAAAATCATCAAAAATTAAATTTGCTTATGCATATGATAAAATGACGTCATTATAACTCTAAAATTAAATAATAATAGCAATAATAACAGTAACGATAACTGCCGAATTTGATTTCATAATATTTTTTTAATACACCTCATATTTAGATTTCTTTTTAAATAATATGTTTTTGGCACGAATAATAGATTGGCATGAAAACTAATTAAGTATCATATTAACATGCTTTTTACTTATAAATAATCCTTAAAATATATATATATATGTATTTTAAATTTTGAAGCTGAAGTTGACTGTAAATTTTTCGCTAAGGACTTTATTTTGTTGACTGTAATTTTAAAGGCCAAATAGCGCATCAAAAATATAAATAAATTATAAAATATAGAAAGAAAGAAAGAAAACACACGCACAAAATAATAATGATAATAAAAATTATCTATTTTTCTCTCACTATATCATTTTGTAGAAAGGTCTAAAATGGCGACGAAAATTGAAACACCGCCAAAAGTGGCTATATTAAAACTGCACCATGGTCAGGTTAACATAGTTATCTATTTAATTTTCTATATAACAATTACTGTTAACTAACGGTAAAATATTTAAAATATCCCCCCTCAAAAAAAAAAAAAAATAAATAAATAAACAAATAAAATATTTGTCTCATACGACAAACGTAGTGCTCATAGCATATTGTGATTTTATATTTGGCCTGAAATTGTTGTTATTTTATAGTCGATCGAATAAATCGAATAAAATATAGGAAATAATGTGAAAGTAAATATTATATATATTTCGCATATATTTTTATTTTATTAATATTTTGTTTATAAATCAATATAAATATCCAGTTATATACCGCGGTTTCAGAAAAAAAACAGCTTAATTGTTATTGTACAAATGTCTTCTTAATTTGCTATTATTATAACCGTATTGTTCATTATATAATAATAAAAAATGAACTAATATATATATATACATATATATATATATATATATGAATTATACCCATAAATAAATAAAGATATTAATTCATTATTTTGTGCTTTTAAAGGATAAACTACTTACATATTTTAAGAAAACATTCACTTGTCCCTAAATTTTAATCCTAATAGCCAGTTTGCACCGACCTTCAGGCATACCTGCCAACATTCTAATCAATATTCCGTAGTATTGTTAGTACCTCCCTTTTTCTTACATCACTTTATTTTTAGAGAAACACAGGCCTGCGAAATCGTACTTTTCATTTTTTTTTCTTTCCTGTTTGGGTGTCTCTAATGTGTTTTATATGCTGAATTTGGAAATGAGTGTCTTTTCTCCCTATCACGTAAGGAATTTTCATAAAGCAAGGATGAAGATCGGAAGAATTCACCCAGACGCTATAACAAATTCGAAATAATCTATGTATAAAATAGGATTAAAATAGGATATTATTATATATCCTATAGAATTAAAATACACTGAGAAAAAAAAATATATACCGCTTTAATCTAGAACGAATAGGTGGTCCTTTTCTAAATCCCTAAATTAGAAATATAGATTTCCGAACTATGAGTATAAGGCACGCCAATACACCGAGAAAAAATTCTATAACTGACATCTAGAATCTAAATTGTGGCTCTAGAAAAAATAGTTCCATGTCACCCTTATAAATTTCTTATAAAAGTTTTTCTAGTCCCCTTCGAAAGCGAATTCTAGAGACCTCTATTAGAATTCTTGAACGTTTGCCTATACTATCTAGGATAAACATATATTTGAAAATATCTCCAAATAAATCTGAATACAAGAAGCGGGTTTCCGCAGCTATAATCTTGGATTATGACCCAATTCTAGAAAATTAAGCAAGAATTTCTCGTAATACAAAAGATTCAGAATATTGTTTCACTATCTAGAAATGTGTAGATTTGAAATTCTCGACCGTTTTGTCCATTCAGTTTATTGGCGTGCCTTGTGCACATTGGCTCGAAAATCTATACTTCTAGTTTCAAGATTTAGAAAATGACCACTTATTCATTCTAGATAAAGGAGGTATAATTTTTTTTCTCAGTGTAAGATATTGTTTACACATTATATTTTAAATGTGTTTCTTTGCATCGAAATTCCTTTAAGAACCTTTTACATTGCGCACAGCTTGAGGCCGTGTGAAGATAGAATTTTCTATGCATCATCCAACAATAATCGGTCAACATGTTAATACTCCCTCGTCCCTGATACCTCCTCTATTTTGTTTATGTCTTGGTGAAATAGGTTTACTTATTCTTCAGTCACATCACCCAGATTTTCCGGGAAATAACTCACAAGAAACATTCAAAAGGTGTCGTCTTCAAAAAATATTGAAAAATATATATATATAAGATTCTACTCTTCATAAAACACAAGGAAGTGAAAAAATTATCGGCTGAAATGAATTACAGCGACCACAAAAAATTATCAAAATTAAGCATATTTGGCGATTTAGCGCTGTTTGGCGTTCAGTTCGCTAGCACCGAGATTGCCGTGTACGAACAGAACCGTGTTTTCTTTTTCCGCCAAGTACTCAAAATCAATCGCCTAAGAATGTGAGATCGCCAAATATGCTTAATTTTGATAATTTTTTGTGGTCGCTGTAATTCATTTCAGCCGATAATTTTTTCACTTTCTGGTGTTTTAGGAAGAGTAGAATCACATATATTTTTTTTCAATATTTTTTGAAGACGACAGCTTTTAAATGTTTCCTTGTAAGTTTTTTTTTTTTTTTTTTTTTTTTTTTTTTAACAAAATAATTATGCTAAAATAAATATACTAATTAATAAAAATGTATTCCTACCATGGCGACAAAACAAAAATTTAAAAGTTACCGTGGTGATTCTACATTAAAGCTGTACTGTCTGACGAAGAATGAAAACTGAGTAGCCAAACAGGAATTTTATTTTGAAACAATTTGGATCATTTGCGTTAACATCATTAGCGTTTCATCACACAAGTTTCATCGCATCATTAATTTCATTTACACAATAACTTGGTTTCTGATGAATTAGAATTAAAATTGGGTGGAGAAATTGGTTTACGATTTATGAGTTTCAAATTTTAAAGGTAAATAAGGAAGAAAAATAAAGTGCGAAAATTTCCTACGGACTTGCTAGTTATTAATGTTTAAGTACATCAATAAATTGTATTGTCATGCATTAGTTGTATTGTTATGTATGCCACATAATAAGTGAGGCGTATTAAACCCTCGACGATAGTTTTAATGCCCCCAACCCACCCCTCGCCACCCTTCGATGACTTTTTCTAGTCAATTTTGTCCTATTATTCCTTCCGGTGACAGAGCCTTTTTCTTTTTTTCCCACGCACTTCACATTGTGAGTTTTTCACCCCATGCTTTTTCTATGGATTTTTAACTTTTTCCCCTTCGTATTTTACATTCTAATGTGCGGTGGCGTTAATATTATGACATGCATATATTATGCGATTATTGTTAGCATTAACACTAACATTACATTTTACTAAAAATAAAATGCTGATATATATATATATATATATATTTTTTTTTTAACTATGAAAACAAATAACATAGAGAAAAAAATAATAACACGTTTTATTCTGTAAAAATCCATAATGTTATAAAACCGAATATGAAAAGAACCAACTCTTAAATTTTTAAATGTATTTTAGTACTACATTGTTGTTAATCGATATTTTTTATTCTTCATGCAGAATTTTATAAAAACAACTGAGAGAAAACCCCAATCTAATAAAGCGTTATTTATTTACTATTGAAAAAGCATCTCCACGCAATAAATTCTTTAAATAAATTTAA
The DNA here is from genome assembly GCA_963930645.1 of Salticus scenicus. Taxonomy (NCBI): domain Eukaryota; kingdom Metazoa; phylum Arthropoda; class Arachnida; order Araneae; family Salticidae; genus Salticus; species Salticus scenicus. The sequence goes on along the minus strand of OZ005662.1, from coordinate 64,643,494 downwards.
TTTTGTTTACAACGCATGGTGGGACATAAGAATATTAAATATGTATTTTCTCTCAAAAAAAAAAAAAAAAAAAATTCTATGTGGTTAGGGATTATTTCTATCTAGAGAATAAATATAAAATCCTATAAGAGTATGAAAAGGATTTCACTTTTTTACTATAGATAAAATAAGAAAATGTTTGATTCGCGAATTCTTTGAGGTCATATACAGTGAAACTTGAATAATTCGAACTTGTTTAATTCGAAATTCTGGATAATTCGAATTTTTTACTCAGTCCCTTGAATTTTGTATTAAAATAATGTTAAAAAGTCATGGATAATTCGAATTTTTCACACGATTACCTTTAAAATATTACAATAAAATTTATTCCCTAGATTTTTCTCAGCTAAAGTTGCATTATTTTTTTAAACAATCTTTCAAATAAGGGATAAGGAAATACAAGACTATTTCCTACCTAGTTCATCAGAAGATATGGTCCATGTACATGCAATTTGAGGGGTTTTTTCATTAAAAGTCATGTCTAATGTAGAAGATTCTCTTTTTGCATCAATTGATAGGTTGAAGTCATATGCTATGACACAAAGATTGTACTTAAAGAAGCAATCAAAAATATCTGTCTATTTTTTAAAAAGTGTTGAATAATTAAGCTCGTAGAAAAATTGATTTAATTTTGGGGGGGGGGGGGGTGAATGTAGCAGTATAAAGTGTATGTGTTATATATAAATAGATATAAAGTGATGTGTTAGATACTTGATCGTAGAGTTTTATTTTTTTAATTTATCTCTTCTTTTCGACAAAATAGTATATGTAATTCGAATTTTTGGATATTTCGAATTTTTCTCTGGTCCCTTCAACTTCGAATAACCCAAGTTTTACTGTATATATATTTTTAATACACGTATAAGAAATTGCTATTTCAGATCAATGTTTATCTATTTGTGCGTAAGTCTCCACGTTCCAAAATTATTGTATGCACAGTAATTCAAGAAATTATTTACTAAGTATCAAGAAACTTTTTACAAAATTGTACCTGTACACACTTTTATATACTATTTAATTTAACAATTTCGTAATTTTAATTTCAAATTTTAGTTTTGATTAATTTATTTATTTACGATAGCATCACACTAAATTTCTTATGAAAAGTATGTATGAAAAAAAAAATGAATAAAATAAATAAAATTATTCTTATTCAATTTCAGACGTTTTCCCCAAATTCTTATGTACTTACTGTCATTCTCTACGGAATGTTTGTGAATCTCAACATAATTTAATTGTCGCCAACTTTTTTTTTTTTTTTCAACAAAAACTAACTTTTTTTTTCAACAAACTTTTTTTTTCAACAAAAAAAAAAAAAAAAAAAAAAAAGTACATTTATTTAAAATGAGCAAAATAAATTAGAAAATCTAGAAAGTAAATTTGAAGAATCAGTCGTATCGTTACAAATAAGGTACCAAATAAAAGGGAAAATTTTTGTGAATCCGATGGATTAAACAGCTTATTGATCGGACAACTAGATTTTTAAAAATTAACTATTAAGTATGACTTTTAGGTGGCAACAGCAGAAGATTATATGGAAACCGCTAGGATAAATAAATAAAAAAAAATTTGCTTCACATTAAGTCACATGAAGTGGGATTAAAAATTACAGTTTTCAATTTTTTTTTTCTCTCACGAACACAAATATATAATATACTGCCTGTACCCCACAAGATTAACTTGCATTTCAAATTTAATAAACAAAACAAAAACTTCCATTTTTTTTTTTTTTTTTCAAATTAAATTTTATTCTAATTTCGAAAAGATTTATGTGATACGATACATTAAGAATTTGGGTTTTAAAAGTTTTTTTTAAATAGATTATTATTCAGTTTGAATTTATACAATGCTTCGTGGCAACGGAATGTATATTCAAGAAGATCATCACAGTTGTCTACAACACTATTTCCCGCATTGAAAAAATTCATCAATATTATATGTAAAGACTACCAATAGTTCAAATTATAGCTGATTTTTTTTTATTTGTATATAGCGTTACAATAAAAATATAATAATTTAAGAAATAAGATTATGTCGATAGTAATATAGTATAAAAGTAAATTACTTGTTAATTTTTTTTTGGTTCAGTTAAACTGTGGTGCTGCTATATTTCATTTTTTTTTTTTTGTGAAATCCCAAAACACATGGCGGCCTTCCACTTTGTCCTATAAATTTGTTTTTAAATATTTATATATTTATATATTGATGTATTATTATTTACTAATGTATCTTATTTATAAATTTGACTTTTTATATTAGTGTTTTGTATGTATTAATTAATTTTAATCTTGAATTCGATGGCTTTATATATTTTCGCTTTCATCTTTGCGAAGTCGGGGGCTGAGAACGTATACGTTCCCTCAGAAACTTTTCAATTTCCATTTCCTACATGAGGGGAGGGGGGGTTTTGGGAGGGGGAGGGAGGGGGGTCCCCATATGTTTTGGGATTGCTTTCCCTTTATTATCAGTTAATTAGTATATATATATATATATATATATATATATATATATATATATATATATATATATATATAGTAATTTGGAATAAATAAAAATGATTACAGGAATAATGAGCGATGCAAACGGAACATCGAGGCTTCTAATCAGCAGATCCACTAGTTTGATATTATATCTAAATTTTTGTCTCAATATCTCATCTGAAATTTGCGGTAAAATAAAATTTCTTTACCGAAATATTACTGTTACACTCAGGAAAAAAAAAATAAGAATAGAATCTTTCTCTTCTAATTTCTACCCTTAAGAGCTAGTATAATTCTATCTGTTTTGTTTCATTATCTTAACTATTACTATAAGTTTCGTTAATGAACTTAGATATATTATCTGAAGAACGAAAAGATAAGGGTAATTTTTTTCCGTGTTTATCAGATTAAATCGAAAATAATAGTTCTATTTTCGCAGAAAATTCACCTAAATAAATAAATGGAATTCCAGAACTAAGAAAAAGAAAAAAAAAAGTGTTTACAGATTTAACGAGAAGGCACGGGGTTTTAGACATATAAAAATGTTTGTTATACGCAAATGTATCTTTCTGTAATTTTCAGAGAATTCTTTTGCCAGTATCATATTACAAAACCAATAATAATAATAATAATAATAATAATAAAAATGTGTGTGTATATATATATATATACACACATTTATATATAAGCTCAAAATATCTTAATGCAGATTTGAACCAACAAGCCCGACAGAGTTAACGATGAAAACGTAGATAAGGACCTAAGTTATAAAGTGTATATAAAACCATTCTTTTTCATACATAAAATATTACGTGAAAGAAAATGAAAATTCTATTTTAGTTTCCGGAACAGATGTCAATAATAATTTTTACAACGTTCATATGATTCATGTCAGGTTAAAAAAAATAAAAATAGAAATAAAGAATTAATAAAAAGAAGTACACTTATTTCCTTATGCTTTTGTATTTCATAATAATGTATGTATAACTGTATAAAAATAATTATAACTTAAAGTATTTTGAGTGTTTGATATATCATTTTTTAAAGGTTATGTTCAATTAAAAAGAAAGATATAATGAGATTTTAATGCATTTAAACAGTTAAAGATGTAATACTCTTTAAAATTATGAATTATTGTATTTTTTAAAAAATAATCAAAGTAATCTGAGCTAAATTATTAATTGGAAATTATCACCAAGTTGAGGCATAAAAAATGAAATATGTTTAAAAATTCCGGAACCTCTTTCATTTAATTTTAAATGAATACTTTGAAATCGAAAAATTTATTTTTAATATACCTCGAATAAATAGTACACACTCAGAATATAAATTTAGAACAATTCTAAAACTACTGTAATACAAGTTCAAATGTAACTTGGTACAAGCAAATTACATTGTATAATTAATTCCATCCAAATATTAATCGATTCATACTTATATTGAAATGCTTTGCTCACGAAACGTAATTTGCGTATAAAGTTTTGTGGCTAAGGTAATGGAAACAATTATTTAATTTCTAAACATTGTTTTGAATAGAGTTGTTAGTAGAGAATAAACACGTAACAACTTGGGCATAATATATTGGAAAATTTAATTAAATTTATGACAGATAAGCGAAAACCAAACCGCTATTTAATCTTTGAAATATTAAATAATGTTACAATTTATTTAATCTTTTACTTTAAATGATTAAAAAATTGCAACAAAATTATAACATTCGCTGAGAAAAAAAATATACTGACTTCATCTAGAATGAATAAGAGGCCATTTTCTATATCTCTTAACTAGAATTATAGATTTCCGAGCTATGCGCATAAGGCACACCAATAAACTGAATAGCTGAAATGATCGAGAATTTCTAGTCTACACATTTCTAGATGGTGAAACAATATTCTCATTATTATGAATATTCTGAATCTTTTGTATTGCGAGAAATTTTCGCTTGACTTTCTAGAATTGGGTAATGAACCAAGATTATAGTTGCTGAAACCCGTCTCTTGAATTCTCATTTATTTGCAGAGGTTTTTAAATAACTTTGCCCTCTATAATATAGACAAACGCTCTAGAATTCTAATAGGGGTTTCTAGAACTCGCAAAAAAGGGGACTAGAATTTATAAGGATGACATGGGACTATATTTTCTAGAGCCGCAATACAGATTCTAGATATCAGTAGCAGAATTTTTTCTCAGTGTTGATTTTTTCTTTTAGATTTTCGCTCTTTTATTTTCGTAAAATTATTTGCAGTACCCTAAAAATGATATACATTTTTTAATATTCACTTACATAAATTTAATACATAAAATTAATACTTACAGATTCATTTAAACAGATAATACTTACAGATTAATCATACTTATTTACTTATGATTCGTTTAAACAGATAACACAGAATACACAAACATTTATATACGTAAATATATTACGATATTTAGGTGGTTACTGACAAAAATTTAAATATTATTATACTCGATCAAGAAATCACGTAGAAGATTTAAATGCAGTGGAATAAATCTCAGAAAATGTAATATATATATCGATATATTTCTACGTTTTCCCTATTAAACACGGAAGAAAGATTTATTATGATATACAAGCACTACAACATGGATATGTGTTTATAATCATAGCAAAATTAAATGTCGCGGTATATTTTTTAATGGTGAGTATAAACTTATAGCTTATATACACAGAGAATTGACCTCGTAACAGATTTTTGAAACCGTTGTGATCCATTGGTGATATATGTCAGAAGCACAATATACTATTGTTTCAAATTCTAAGAAATATTATAAAAAATTAACCTACATTATTAAGATATATATTTTAGTTAGAGGAAATGGTGTGTACCGTAATTATCGTTCAATTTAAAGGGTCACATAAATATGTTTACACTGAGATAAAAATATACCGTCTTCATCTAGAATAAATAAGTGGCCATTTTCTAAATCCCTTAAGGGGACTCTCCACCAATCGTCTCTGAAAGCCGGAGCCAATGTTATTCTATGGTAAATTTTGCCCTATTATAATTCATTAACTTATACATATTTTTAAATTCAGTTTTCACTTTCTGAAAATTCCCAACTATTAAACAATTTATCGCTTTCAAAAAATACATTTATTTTTTATTTTTAAGATTTCATTTTTAAGCTAAAAAAGAAAAATTTCACATTGTGAAAATTCGCATTTTACAAGCTCAAAATAAATATTAAAAAGTTTAAAAATATAATTTTTAGAAAGCGATAAATTGTTTAATAGTTGTGAAGTTTCTGAATGTGAAAACGGAATTCAAAAATATATGTTAGTTAATAAGTTATAATGGGACGAATTTCTCCATAGAATAACATTGGCTCAGGCTAGATATATAGGACAACTCGCGTCTTAACTAGAAATATAGATTTTCAAGCTATGCGCATAAAGCACTCCAATAAACTGAATAGACGAATTGATCAAGGATTTCTAGTCTACACATTTCTAGATGTTGAAACTATATTCTGAATCTTTTTTATTGCGAGAAGTTCTCTCTTGATTTTTTAAATTGGGTTATAAACCAAGATTATAGTTGCTGAAACGCGCCTCTTGTATTCTCATTCATTTGCAGAGATTTTTAAATAAATTTGATCTCGATAATATAGGCAAACGCTCCAGAATTCTAATAGGTGTCTCTAGAACTCACATTCAAAATAGATTAGAATTTATAAGGATGACATGGAACTATTTTTTCTAGAGCCACAATTTAGATTCTAGATGTCCGTTACAGAACTTTTTCTCAGTGTAACACAACATACTTTTTTAAAAATAAATACAGGAACCATATACATTTAATATATGTAGAATTAATTAAGAGCGGATATGGCATGTTAAAAAATGTTTTGACATACAATGGCAACTTTACTATATGAAAACAGAATTTCTGCTTGATGGAAAAGTTCTCAATTCAAATTGTTATTTTATTGTAAAAGTAACACTTTCATATTCTTTTAAAAGGATTCAATTCTATGAACATATTAAAAATATCTCTGTGACTTTCAGTTAGTATTATTAATTTCACATAACATAAATCGGATGTCATATGTATTAGATTTCGTACATTTTACTCATATGTGGTAATAGGAGAACGTAAAAATTAGCTATTTTTATTTATGGCTAAATACATAAAATAAAATGACGGGTGTTTAAAAAATATTTAACCATCCTAAGAATAGAGTCTTCTGTGTTCTAAATGATGTCAGTTAAAATATAATAAGTATATATAACCATAAACAGTAGTCAAATTTGAGAGTTAAAGCTCAGTTTCGTACATTTTTGGTGCATGATTAATAGATAACTAAATAAATACACACACACGCATATATATATATATATATATATATATATATATATATATATATAATGTGTGATATGTGGCTTTCAGTGAAATGCCAGTATGACATTTTCTTTTTTAATGTAAAAAAATAAATATTTCCAAATTGATATAAGGTTTCTCCATCAGGAGGCGCTTCAGTTGTAAAATTGTTTTTTTTACAATGACGCACTTCATTCAGTAACCCAATTAGGAATACAAATGTTCAATGTGACAATCAGCACATGAAAATGGAGTTATACGTGATGCATTGGAAATTCTGATAATAAAGCTTAACTGAGAATCCTTTATCTCTTAACACAATATTCTTTTTAGAATGATTAACACCAATAAAAAGAAATAAATGTTTAATTTAAATATTTAATGACATGTGAAATCATATACATTAGGAGAAAGTCAGAATAATCAGTATTCTCAATATGGCGTCATTTGAGAAGGGGGGCATGGTTAAAATGGGAAAGAAAACTACTAATACAGTGCCATCTGTTGATGAAAAATTTAATATAAAAAATCTCATTCTTTTCTGTGCATTTCACTGAAAAACACATAGTACTACCGTCAATAATTTTGAATAATACATTTTCCCCTATGACTTTTGAATCCTCCGGTGTGTATATATATAAATAAATAAATATATATATATATATATATATATATATATATATATATATATATATATAAGAAACTTTTAAAACAAATATTCATGTATATGAAATTTAAATAAAAGTTTAAAGATTAGAAAAATCAACAGGAGATTTACAAACCAATGCGCAAAATTGCTGCAAAATGAAATGTAAAACTTAAATATATGAATAATTTAACAAATGAAATGAAATAAAACCCCCAAAATCGCAGAAGTCTTCATCAGGGAAGCCCTTCCGTGTAGGGGTTAAAGAGAAGTTTCTGAAAGGATAGTAGCAATTAGCTAATAACTATCCATAGCCCACAACTTCTCACCAAACAGAAAACCACCTTTCACAGAATAGAAATCTAACACATCTGAAGTAGAACAAATCGAAAGTGAAAAACACTAAAACATTCGGTTAAAAGTTAACACGAAACAGTTAATTTTCAAGGATTTTAAGAGATATTTTTAAATCACAATCATTATTGCATAAAATGCGAATTTTTTAAACTGTGCGAACATATGGAAGGGGAAAACGATTAGTAAAGAAATCCTACAGTCGAGGTCGTTAACCAAAAGGTTTAATGCCATTTTGAAAAAAGGGGGGAAAACAAACTTAAAAATTATTATAATAATACGTAAAACAGAGAAAGCTAGTGCTAAAAGCTGCTTAGCCAAACAATGTTTATTTAAATAAATTTTTTTAAATAAGATAATAAAAAAAAGTAATAAAAAAATTTTAATAAAAATTTTTAAATAAGAACACACACACACACATATACATATGTATATATATGTGTGTGTGCATGTGTATGCATTGAATATTATGTATTATCCTGCAACTAATACGGTATGTTTTGCGAATTTAAAATATATTGCAGTTATTCATTAAAAAATATCGAAAGATACGAAATTACGATCATTTTGTACGGAAATTATTCTATAATATTTTTCACCATCCAATTATCGGATTTCTAAAGAAGAGCAAGTAGTTTAATTAATAATCCCATTTTAAACGAAAGAATTTTCAACACAATTCATTTGTGAGTTTGAATAATTTTATAATTCAATTCTATTTCTGAACTTGAGGACATATTTCATGAATGAGAACATATTTCAAAAGCAAAATATTTCTAAACGTAAATAAATTAAAATTTTTTTTTTCAATTCCAGATTATTAATAAAAATAAATTGGCAGTGGAACATTTAGAAAAACGATATTTTTGTCTGTTACTTCAGTTAGATGTAATTGATAACAAAATTTATAAAATTGTTGTTCTAATATGACCATGCTACACTTTAAAAAATATGTCCTATTTGCTGCCAGAAATTCTCTTTAATTTGAGAAAATACGCGTAATTCACGAAAAAATTACGTTGTCAGAACGTATTTTCTCAAATTACAGAGAATTTCTGGCAAAAAATAGGACATATTTTTTACGGTGTAGTGGGCAGTAATGGAATATTGTAATAAAAAGCAATGTGTGATACACATTTCAAGCTAAATAGTTTGATAAATTATAGAGTTATTACGTACACCTAAAATACACACTGAACTTAATAAGAATTCCTTCTCTTATATTAAACTATTTAATCACGTGACTATTGATATATATATATATATATATATATATATAATAAATAATTTAATTCCTTTACAATACTCAACAAATGAGAGAAAGATGAAAATACCAACAATGAAATTAATAATTAGATGTATTACGTATAAAGTTATTGTCACAATTACCATTTAAGTAAAATTCACTGATTAGTAAAAACATGTTAAAGTACTTACGCAGAAGAGAAATGACGTATATCACTTAAGCCTAAACTATAAGATAGTTGTCTTAATCCATTAGTCCAGTAAATTCATGCAACACAAGATAAGAATTGAAAGAAATTAACCAAAAATACTATTGAAATAAAAAGGAATGCATGAAGGAAAAATAGAGTTAAAAATGCTGAAACCCAGTACAGATTTCATCAGGAAACTAGCAGTACTGTCAACATGGAATGCAAGATTTCGAATATTGTATAGCTATTTCAGCAATATAAAACACTAGTTTCAATTAAAAAAAAAATAGAAAGATAAAAGGAAATTGGCTGATAAAATAACTTAACCATAATGAAAATTGGTATTCGTGAAAGGTGATGGCCACATGTAAATCAAATCCAAATCGAATAAAAGTCCGGGCGGTTGCCAAAACGAACAAACTGAAAAGAAATGATTAAAAGTAGAGAATCGATTTAAAAGCTGAAATCACAAATAAAGAATATTCTAGAGGGAAATTTAAGTATAATGTAGATCAATACGATTTTCACTGTAGGGCAAACGTATATATATATATATATATATATATATCTTGGATTTCTCGAAAACAGCTCTAATGATTTTTAAGAAAGTTTTTTTTTTTTTTTTTTTTTTTTTTTTTTTTTTCATCTAAAATCGACTGAACTTATCTCCATCTTCAAGCTTCATCAGTATTTTATATACTAACTGTTGAAAAGCCGTCGAACTTCCAGGCCGTACCGGAATAATTATCGGCCCATATGTAAATTTTGCTTTACATTATTCTAAAGTTTTATTTTATTAGCGATTCTTTGAAGACAGCATCCACACTGAGAGGGAAAAAAAATATATATATATACACCGCCTTCATTTAGAACGAATAAGTGATCATTTTCTAAATTCCTGAACTAGAATTATAGATTTCCAAGCTATGCATATAAAGCACGCCAATAAGCTGAATAGACGAAATGATCGAGAATTTCTAGTCTATACATTTCTAGATGTTGAAACTATATTCTGAATCCTTTGTATCGCGAGGAATTCTTGATTGATTTTCTAGAATTGTGTCATGAACCAAGGTTATAGTTGCTAAAACTCGCCTATTGTACTCTCATTTATTTGCAGTGCAGAGATTTTTAAATAAGTTTGACCTCTATAATATAGACAAATGTTCAAGAATTCTAATTGGTGTTTCTAGATCTCGCTTTCAAAGGGGACTAGAATTTATAAGAATAACTTGGAACTATTTTTTCTAGAGCCAAAATTTAGATTCAAGATCTCAGTTACAGAATTTTTTCTCAGTGCACTGTCTTTATAAGCTGAAATTTGGCCTTTTTAGGTATAGGAGAACATGTATCCTCCTTCTTCATTTAGAAATTTTCTGAACTGAACGAATGAAAGCAGGAAATCTTTTAAAAGTTGAATGATATGCAATTAAATTCACCAATCCTGAGCCGTAATATTGAAATAATTGACAACGTAACAATCATTTTTCTCCTGCCTGAACTGAACAAGACACGCATTTAAATATATATTTAAAAAATATATACTCAGTTTTTACAAACTTTTATTATATTATTAATTGTCGTATCATGTATTTAATATCAACAAAAAGATTTGTGTATTTATATGTGAATGTTATTCGATTTCTGTAGTTTTTTGTCTATCCTGTCATTTTGCACCCTGCTGTAGTTTCAGTTCTTTTAAATCTATGGTAATATTTTCGAAGAACTATTTCATTTTAATGTATAAAGAATTAAAAAAGAAAAATCTTTAAATAGAAAAAGAAAAAAAATAATTTCATAAAACTCATTAGAAGGATAAGAATATTAACGAAACATTCTACTTTTCAATTTACCAAGCTAATGGAAAATATTTATTTATTTATTTATAAATTTTGTAATTGAAAATTATTAGTTTTATTTTGAGTTCTAAAGGGAAAAGCTATACATAGCCACCCAAGATATTTTTTTTATTTTGATAAGATTCGTAAAACGCAGATCAATAAAACAGAATAGAGTTTAATAATAATAATAAAAGTATATACCGCTTTCATCTAGAACGAATAGGTGCTACATTTTTAAATCCCTAAACTAGAAATACAGGTTTCCGAGCTACGAGTATAAGGCACGCCAACAAACTGAGAAAAAATTCTATAACTGACATCTAGAATCTAAATTGTAGTTTAAGAAAAAATAGTTCCATGTCATCCTTATAAATTTTTTATAAATTTTTTTCTAGTCCCCTTCGAAAGCGAATTCTAGAGACCTCTATTAGAATTCTTGAGCATTCGCCTATACTATCGAAGACAAAACTATTTGAAACTATCTCCAAATAAATGTGAATACAAGAGGCGGGTTTCAGCAGCTATAATCTTGGTTTATGAACTAATTTTAGACATTCAAGCGAGAATTTCTCGTAATACAAGATTCAGAATATTGTTTTACCATCTAGAAATGTGTGGATTAGAAATTCTCGACCATTTCGTCTATTCAGTTTATTGACGTGCCTTATGCGCTTAGCTCGGAAATCTATATTTCTAGTTTACGGATTTAGAATATGACCATATATTCATTCTAGAAGAAGGCGGTATGTTTTTTTCTCAGTGTTGGTTTTTGTATTCTGAAAAGATCTTGTAAATGTATATATTTTTAAATTAATCGACATTTCACTGCTTAATAAGTTTATGTTATATGATTTATTGTTAATAAACTTTATTTCACGGTAATATTAAATTATTTATTATGGCATTATAAATTTGTAAAATTTTTGTGAGGATCATAAAATAAAAAACGAAGTGTAAAAAGAAAAGAAAAAAAAATGGGAAAGAAAGAAATAAGCAAATGTGTTATTAAATAAAGAGAAACATCTGTTATGGAATATAGTATATAACAATATAATAATAATAATATCAGTAATGATTACAATATAATATAATAATATCAGTAATGATTACAATATAATATAATAATTTTTATAGTAATGTATTATTAAAATCATATAGTTCTTTGTAAATACTATCGTAGATTTAAATTTTTTTTAACTACATTGGTATCACAAGTAACTTGTCATACGTCCATTGGTGCTTAGCGGTGAAGATTTTTTTTTTGCCGTTCTGAGCTATTCTTAATTAAAAAATAATCTGGTGTGTCACTCAACACGACTTTCTCTTACTCTGAAATTTAATACTATAAATACAGTTTGGAGATTAAGAGGTAAGATAACGAAGTTATGTAAACCTATGTTAAACAATTCAAATTAGGCTTCGGAAGAGTTTTATATGATAATTAATTCTGTGTGAGGGGGGCTACCGCCCCCTCAACCCCCCGTTTCATTAATGCACCAAGATTTATATAAAATTTAATTCGCTTATTAAAAAATAATTCTGTTTTTAAAAAATAATTTATTAAAATTATTATTTAAACAAATTACCTTTTATGATAATGCAGGCGATTTCCATATTAGAGAAGTAAAATAACACTAAATATCCAAAAAAAAAAGTCCATTTTATTCTCAATATTTAAAAAAAAAAAAAAAAAAAAAAAAAAAAAAAAAAAAAAACGTTTTTTTTTTTTTTTTCTAAGTTTTTTTTTTCGTTAAAAGTGAAAAAAATCGATAACTTCGTTTTAAATTATCGCAGATCGATGGTTCAACCATTCGTTTTAAAGGTATTGCCGAGCTCTTTTGAAAGATACCCATCATGAGGCGAGGTTCCTACATACACAAAAAAAAATTTCCCAGTTAACTATCTCTATTACAAATAATCTGGTGTGTCACTCACGCGACTTTCTCTTACCCTGAAATTTAATACTATAAATACAGGTTGGAGATTAAGAGGTAAGATAACGAGTACTGTTATGTAAACCTATGTTAAACAATTCATATTAGGCTTCTGAAGAGTTTTATGTGATAATTAGTTCTGTGTGAGGGGGGCTACCGCCCCCCTCATCCCCCCGTTTCATTAATGCATCTACATTTATATAGAATTTAATTCGGTTATTAAAAAATATTTCTCTTTTTAAAAAATAATTTATTAAAATTATTATTTAAAAAAAAAATATCTTTTATGATAAGGCAGACGATTTTCATATTAGAGAAGTAGTTTAACGCCAAATATCCAAAAAAAGTCCATTTTATTCTCAATATAAAAAAAAAAAAAGTACGATTTTTTTTCGTTAAAAGTAAAAAAAATCGATAACTTTGTTTTAAATTATCGCAGATCGATGCTTCACCCATTCGTTTTAATTGTATTTTCGAGCTCTTTTGAAAGAAACCCATCATGAAAATTTACTCCCCTCGAGGGGGGACTTCCCCCCCAGGGGGGAGGCGAGGCTCCTACATACACAAAAATTTTTTCCCAGTTAACTGTCTCTATTACAAAAAATATATATTTGTTTCATTTGGTTTAGTGCAGCCTATAGACGTTAAACTCTATTTTCCTGCAATTTCCCCCATAGACGTAATGTATTAGAATTATCTTGATTGTCCCTGTACACGAGCCATTTGCTTGATCTTAACGAAAAGCTTACTGTAGCATCCCTATATGATACACATTTAGAATACCAAGTTTGAACTTTCTGCCATAATTTGTTTTTGAGATATGCTGATAACAGACAGACACACAGACACACGCACACACAAACACACACACACACAGACACACAGACCATTTGCTAAAAACATAATTTTCGTATTCAGGGGACCTCAAAACGTGTAAATATAACAAAATCTCGCGTTCGAAAATTTGAGCCAAAAAAAAATACTTTCTCTACCTTATGGGTGAGAGAAAGTAATAATTGATGAATTGACTTTTCTTCTAAATTTTTTCTCCTTTATTTTGTGAACGCTGTTTCTCTTCAACTTGATAAACAAATCTCCTTCCTGCCCAATAGCCAATCTGTTGCTAAATGTGTTTCAATTGTTTATTCTCTCGTTGCTTGTCTGAATCTTATGTTTTGGGTTTCATGTAATTTTAACGCACTGGCAACATTATTTAAATTGCATTTATGTAGGTATAATATTAAGGTGAGTATGAAGTTAAATTAATTTAAAAAAAAATATATCAATCAGTAACATATACTGTTTCAAAAATCAAAAAGTAAAATTAAATGTTTCAGTAATTAGCAATCGGTCTACACAGGTAATTATAATATGATGAAATTTTAATCTTATTGGTCTATGTGGTTTCAGTGGCCTTAAATCTGTTGCTTGGATTTTACTACATTAAAAAAAAATCACATATATATATATAATAACAAAAAATAGTATAGTTGAAAAATGAATAGTTGATTAAATTGCCAGAACAACACACAAGAGTTAACTAAAATAAAATTATTTAACTACTTTTACCTGCAATATTTTAATTTAGATATAAGAAGAAAAATAACACTCACTTTGAAATAATTCCAAGAATGGAAACGAAATAGAAACATTTAATAAAGGAGCTTTTTTAAAGATTGTAAACAAGAGTTTTCTGTTATAACTAACATTAACAAGTACACGAAAAGAGAGATGGGAAAAGATTAAAATATTTATAACCATTTGAACTAAATATTAAAGACAAACTATATACTACACATATAAAACTGTGAAGAAGCTTAACTAACAAACTTACAGGAATATAAAAAACAAACTGAAAGGAAATTTAAGGAAAGGAGGCAGGCAGCAAGACATGTGACTTCCCTATTCGTTTGAACTATATTTACATCGAAAACACTTTCCCTGACATGCCTCAATCCAAAAAATCTTTGAAATGCTCAATATAAATTTTCTTTATCACAAGTCATCAATTCTTGATATGCAAATACTATTAACCTCAAAGTCTGACTTCACTTATATTCGATATTTTTTATTTTATTTTATTATTATTTTTTTTTTTTAACCAATGATTATATGTATGCAGTTATTATATCAAGTAGCATTTAAAAACTCTCTACTGGACATCGCTAAAATTTCAATGTCTAGTCATGTAACATTGAGAATCAAACAGAAAATTTCGGTCTGAATTTTTAAATTAGAAACCAAATGAATACAAAACAATTTCCAGCAGGCAAACGACTCTCTATGGAAAGGTAAATTAATATGAAAGATGAAAAATATTATTCATCATCCGCAAATAAGAATATGGAGAATGGCATGTTTGGGCCAGGCTTTGTAAATTGCAGAAAACATGTTAAGTAAATGTAAAGAAACGAAACGTAATTAGTTAGGTAACAGAAGAGCCAACAACATAGTCGCTTTAATCCAAAGATAACACTGTGCTGTAATTAAAAAAAAAATGAGTTCTGATACCATTTTTGCTGATCTTTATGTAAAACGACCTGCTGAATACGAATATGACTCCCATTTTGCCCTGTCACCCACCGTTTTCTAGGGACACCACCCCCTTCTCCAATTTTTATCACTGTTTGGAATTTTATAACCATGGGGGGGAATTTGATTTGGAGAATGATAAAGAATTAATTTAGCACTTACAAACAAACAATATATATAATTTTAATAAATAACATTAATAATAGATTAAAAAAATGAAAAGAAATATAATACATAATTTCAGTGGCAAATCTCAACTATATTTTCCCCTTGCCGCAGATGTTTGTGTTTTAGAATTTTCCAACTCGGTAGCCTCTCAGAAGATATTTAACAGTTAAAATAATCATTTTCCTTCCTAAAAAATCAAATTTATAGTCCTAAAATTACCGAAAAGTGATAAAAATAGAGAGCCGTCTCTAAAAAACGGGGGGTTATAGGGCAAAATCGGCGTCATACTCAGATTCAGGAGGTCATTTTACATAAGAATTTGCAAAATTTGTGTTGGGGGAAATTTTCATACATAGCAGTGTAATTCACGTCCATGAAATCCTAACAGTATGTACCAATCTATAAATTTATGGATCTCAAAAGGTAAAAAATATATTGGCTTACGTCTAAGTTCGCCATCCAAAACGCTCTAAGGGCCATATTCACCACACTTCATTAATCGAGGATTAAACCATGGATCAGAAAATTCGAGAATCAAAGCTAACACTGGATTAAATTCCTACGGTATTCACCATCAGCCGATTACGTTATCCATGGATTAACTGGAAGAGAAATAAAAGCTTCGTTTTGATTGGCCAAGAACGAAGATAGCATTTATTTACCATTCGGCTTCAATTAACTAATCAATCGGATTAGAAGATTAGAAAGGGTAAAAAGCAATTTGGCAACAATGATACTCTTATTTAATTCGCTTTTGTTTACGCACGGATTAAGAATCAATTTTACTTTAGAACATTTTTAAAAAGAATAATCACGCAGACGATAACTGTTTACGCTACAATTTAAAATTTTGATTAATATGATTATGTGAATCTTAAAGCTATTAATTTTTTTCTGCCGAAGTTAATGCATCATTCGTTTCTATGGCAGACGACAGCCTATTATCTAACGTGCGTATTAGAAATTCCACGGAATCTTTATTTAATCGATAGCTATATCGAAATGCCACATTATCCAAAGAATCCAAATCATTTAATGCACCGTCCTTTTCCTTCTTTCAAATGCTTTCAATAGTTCTAAGCTTTCAATAGTTCTAAGCTTTCAATATCATCTAGTGAGAATAGATGATCAACGTCAGCCATGTTTGTTATTTGTTTACGAAGCTGAGCTGCTGAAAGCACATGCGTTACGAAAAGATCCGAGAATTATCTCTGTTAATTCTCCGATAGTCGAGGATCAAAAGCGAAGTGTTAAAGTAGCCGGTGAACTGCCGATTTTCGTTGGAGAATACCGATTTTTCTATAATCGAGCGATTACCGCTGATCCGAGGTTTAATCTGAGTGTTAAAAAGTTGGTGAATATGGCCCTAAATATGCCCAGGATGCTGCAGCAGTGTCAAGGATTAAAAATGTAATCTTATTTATATATTGATATTCATGTCAAGGTGTCTATATGGTCACTACTTTAAAATAATATATTTTTACTTTTTTCTGTGACTTTTGAATCATCCGGTACATACAAAAGGAATTTATAAGTAAAAAGATGGCAAACGTGAATATATTTCCAATATTATATTAATGTAATATTTCCAATATTATAAAAATAAAATTTTTTTAATGTACATACTATTAGCTAGATTCAGCTAAAATCTTGTGTTAAAGTATAGTATGTAAACAAAAGTATAGAAAATTATATAAAAAAAGAAGTATAAAATCACTTTTAAAAACATGTATATGAAAATTACTTTATTAAAAATCTTTTCGCTATTATCAAAATAGTATCATCAGGTGTTCTGAAGCAACATAGTAGCTAGCAATATATAATTGAAAAGTTCAATACGGATATAGTTAAAAAAATAATAATCTGGTGTGTCACTCACACGACTTTCTCTTACCCTGAAATTTAATACAGGTTGCAGATTAATAGGTAAGATACTGTTATGTAAACCTATGATAAACAATTCATATTAGGCTTCTGAAGAGTTTTATATGATAATTAGTTCTGTGTGAGGGGAGCGGTAGCCCCCCTCAACCCCCCGTTTCATTAATGCACCTACATTTATATAGAAATTAATTCGGTTATTAAAAAATAATTTATTAAAATTATTATTTAAAAAAATTATCTTTTACGATAAGGCAGACGATTTCCATATCAGAGAAGTAGTATAACACCAAATATTAAAAAAAAGTCCATTTTATTCTCAATATTAAAAGAAAAAAAAAAAAAGGATTTTTCTAATTTTTTTTTTTTTTTTTTCGTTAAAAGTAAAAAAAATCGATATCTTTGTTTGAAATTATTGCAGATCGATGGTTCAACCATTCATTTTAAAGGTATTGGCGAGATCTTTTGAAAGATACCCATCATGAAAATTTACTCCCCTCGAGGGGGGACTCCCCCCCAGCGGGGGAGGCGAGGCTCCTACATAACCAAAAATTTTTTTCCCAGTTAACTATCTCTATTACAAAAAAAATATATTCGTTTCACTTGGTTTAGTTCAGTCTATAGATGTTAAACTCTACTTTCTGCAATTTCCCCCATAGACGTAATGTATTAGAATTCTCTTGATTGTCCCTGTACACGAACCATTTGCTTGATCTTAACGAAAGGACTACTGTAGCATCCCTATATGATACACATTTCGAATACCAAGTTTGAACTTTCTGCCATAATTTGTTTTTGAGATATGCTGATAACAGACAGACACACAGACACAGACAGACACACACACACAGACATACACACAGACCATTTGCTAGAAACATGATTTTCGTATTCAGGGCACCTCAAAACGTGTAAATATAACAAAATCTCGCGATCGAAAGTTTGACCCAAAAACAATACTTTCTCTACCTTATGGTTACGAGAAAGTAAAAAAACTTCAGTCCACATAAGGTCGCACAGGAACTACATGGCAAAAAAATTTGAAAAAAAAAGGATTTTGATACAATTTTTCAATAATCTTACTAGCACAACGTGTTCCATATTTTATGAAGAGATGTGCTAGTAAGATTATTGAAAAATTGTATCGAAATCCTTTTTTTTTTTTCAAATTTTTTTGCCATGTGGTTCCTGTGCGACCTTCTGTGGACTAAATGTTTTTTTTTTTCTTTTAACTATAACCGTATTGAACTTTTCAATTATATACATTGCTAGCTACTCTGTTACTTAAGAACACTGGTCACCACACTGCTAATCGCATTCGAGCGTAGGAGAGCGGGTTCGATTCCCGCGCTGGCCCTGGGTGTTTTCTACAATTCTTCGTATTGTAATTCTGTCATGTGCTATCTGTCGTTATCTGACGAAGATTTACAAGCGGACTATAAGTCAAGCATACAAATCTGATGTATATGTCATCAACAAAAGAAACAAATAAGAACACCTGATGGTGCTGTTTTGATAATAGCGAAAAGCTTTCTGTCTGGTTTTAATAAAGTAATTTTTATATACGTGTTTTTAAAAGTGATTTTATACTTTTTTTTTATATAATATGTGTACACGTGAAACACTTTCTAATTTTAAACTTTCAGTAGTTTTTAATTTTAACTAAAAGTATAGAAAAGTGAAAATTTTCAAACAAACTCTAACTTCTTTTACGTTAACACCACAATACACTTTAAATAATATTCAAGATTTTATATAAAGAACATTATATGGTATAGATAGATTTCGAAGAGTTGCAAAAAATGTTTGTCATTATGAAAATTTCTCATGTTAAATAATATTTAAAACTGTTTTTCAACGGCTTTTATTTTCAGGAACCCGTAGCTTTTTCAAATAATTTTATAAAGTATGTTTTATAGAGAAAGCAATGCTTATTAAAAAGACACAAGAAAGCTGTATTAAAAAATGGGTTATGGAACATTGAAATGTGGAAACCCTAAATTAGTAATTCAAATAATAATAATAATAATAATAATAATAATAATAATAATAATAATAAAATAAAACAAAATTAGTATGTTGTGGCCACCACATGACTTTCTTCTATATTTTCCTATACAGATTCACTCAATAAAAATAATTGATTAAAAATATTATTAAAAAAAAAATTATCTTCCATGATAATGCAGACGATTTCCATATTAGAGAAGTAGTATAACACTAAATATCCAAAAAAAGTAAATTTTATTCTCAATGTAAAAAAAAAAAAAAAAAAAAAAAAAAAATCGATAACTTTGTTTTAAATTATCACAGATCTATAGTTCAACCATTCGTTTTAAAGGTATTGACGAGACCTTTTGAAAGATACCCATCTTGAAAATTTACTCCCCCCCCCTCCTACAGGGGGGAAGTGATGCCCCCACATGCACATTTTTTTTTCCTATTTAACTACAACTATTATCAATAATTCATATTACAATCACAAGTTAAAAATAACTCTCATTATGTACATTTATACTAAATTTTGTCCTATACTGCCATGTTAAAAATTTAGAAAAAATGCGATTATAGCGCCACCTGTTGAGCGATTGATCCTCAAATCTAATTAGCACCATTTTATGTCAGGGTCCAACTAAATACCAAGTGTGGTTAAATTTAGTGCATTGGTTCGTGAGATACAGCCGTCCACAAAATTCGTGATACACACAGACAGACAGACAGACATTTTCTAAAAACTATCAAATCGTGTTCAGGTCATCCCAAAACGTGTAAATCCATCGAAAACCGGAGTTCGAAAATTTTCACGAATCCAATACTTTCTCTATATTACATATAGAAGAAAGCAAAAATAATAATAATAAGAAAACAGTGTTTTAAAATGCTTTTTAAAATTCATGGAAGCAGTGTAAGAAGCAAGAAACTAAGAATAGTCTCTGTTATTTTTTTCAAAACACTACAGGTATTACCGAAAGCTATAGGCTAATAAATATTTAAAAATAAAGGAAAATATGAAATTCTGACAAAAATTTAACTTTTTGCCTTTAATCGGCGCACACAACTAATGCAATACCAACTAACGCAATATCAACTGATTTTTTTTTCTTCCTCTTATTTACTCACAGATAATTTTTATTAATAAAATGTTATTAAAAAAATTTGATTCGAAGATTACGGGAAATCCGTAGCAACATACCTTTGTACAAAAGGAGAAAATAGCTTCATTAAACAGAAAATTATTTAAAATTTAGAGAAAAAGGGAATAAATAATGTTAAAAAAGGAAAAATAAAGTTGTTTTATTACCAAAGATAAATAATTTAAAACCGATATTAGTAATCATCCACACCCTCCTTCAATTTTTATCGCTGTACGGTAATTTTATGACCATGAATTTAATTTGGAGATTGAAAAAAAGTTTATTTAACAACTAAAAACAAATATATATTGTTTCATAAATAACATTAATAAAAGATTAAAAAAATAGAAGAAATGTAATACATAATTTCAGGGGCAATCCCCCCCTCCCCTAAATTTCCTCCTTGTCACAAATGTTCATGTATTAGAATTTTCCACCTGTGTAGCCCCTCAGAAGATATTTAACAGTTAAAATAATCCTCTCCCCCCTAAAAATAAAATTTATTGCAATAAAATCATCGAAAAGTGATAAAAAATAGGGGCTCGTTTCTGAAAAACGGTGGATCATAGGGCAAAATGGCGTCATATTCGGAATCAGAAGGTCATTTTACGTAAGAATTTGTAAAAATGGTGTTGGGGGCAATTTTCATGCCGAGCAGTGTCATCAGTACGCCTTAATTAATGAAATGCCATGTCATACCTATGTATTATGTCATGTATTATGTATTATGTCATGCCTTAATTATGAAATTTTGTCATTCTCTATTCGTTTTGGAGATATGATAGCAGAGGAATACTCACACATATACACAGATATATTCACACAGATCAACTATTAAAACCAAATTCTTAGTCTCAAGTGACCTTAAATCATGCAAATCAGGAAAATCTCGATATCAACATTTTTGTCTGAATGCAGTACTTCCATTACCTGCGTAGTCAGATAATTGAGGTAAAGCACAAGTCGTGGGAATAAGTTAGTAAGAACTGCTAATTTAAAATGAGTAGTACAAATCTACTGTACATGAGTTGTTCATAAGTTGTACATTCATCTGTACATGAGTTAATTTTTAAGGGGATGGTGGACTTTGAAAATCGTTCTTTAGAACTAATGTCTTAGAATTATGATATTCTGCATACATGCGCATTGAAATTCATCAATATTAAGTATATTTAAAATTAAGTATATTAATTCAATACTAAGTATATTAAACATTGGCAATTTTATTTTTTATTTATTTTATTATTATTTATTTATTTATTTATTTATTTATTTATTATTATTATTATTATTATTATTTTGAAAATTTATAAAATGTCTCATGTGTCTTAATTTTTAAATTGTCTCATTATTTTACGTTGTTATACTTTATCAATATATTCTAAATATATTTTAATATTACATTTTGAATTGAATAATATGTTACCTTTTCAAAAATCTTTTTGCTTTTGAATTCTGAAATTTCACGCATATCTTTAATATTCAAACATAAAATGTATTTTTAACCAATTAACTTACCAATCAGTCCACAAGATAACACTAAAAAATGTTTAGAATATATCAATAAACTTTAGTAATATAAAGCCTACGGAGAAATATAAAAATATAGTTATAAAGGAGAACTTTATGATTTTTCAAAAAAATTAAAAATTTTAAATTTTAATAATTTTACTTTAAGTATTTCTGAGAAATTTGAAGATACTTAATACTGATTTATTTCTATGCATTTATTTGTAAACTTTCACAAATCTCAGACAGTAATTTCAAAGATCAATATTTTACGTCCACCATCCCTTTAAGGCATTATTCTAATTGCAAGCGCGGTCTTCTTTGACTGCACAGTACATATGGCAAAACAGCCAATATAATATATGAAACTTATATAATACAATATATTTAAAAAATATTCTTAATTTCAAGTGAGAGTTTACAAATTTTAATAAATGTGCCATTTTCTTTTACATACCAACAGGTCTCTTACACTGAGAAAAAAAATATACCGCTTTCAGCTAGAATGAACATGTGGCCATTTTCTAAATCCCTTAACAAGAAATATAGACTTGCGATCTATGCGCATAAGGCACTCCAATAAACTGAATAGACGAAATGATCGAGAATTTCTAGTCTACACATCTCTAGATGGTGAAACAATATTCTGAATATTTTGTATGGCGAGAAATTCTCGGTTAATTATCTAGAATTGGGTCATAAACCAAGATTATAGTTGCTGAAACCCGCCTCTTGTGTTCACATTTAATTGGAGATAGTTTTAAATAGGTTTGACCTCGATAATATATAGACAAACTCTCTATAATTCTAATAGGGGTTTCTAAAACTCGCTTTCAAAGGGGACTAGAATTTATAAGGATTACATGAAACTATTTTTTCTCGAGCCACAATTTTAATTCTAGATGTCAGTTACAGAATTTTTTCTCAGTGTACACTGAAAGAAAAAATATATCGCTTTCATTTAGAACTAATAAGTAGCTATATTCTGAATCCTTAAACTAGAAATATAGATTTCTGAGCTATACGTATAAGGTTAAGAAAGAGACTGTATAGAAGAAATGATTGAGAATTTCTAGTCTTTACTTTTTTAGATGATGAAACAATATTATAAATACGATGAATATTATGAATCCTTATATTGAGAGAAATTCTCGATTGATTTTCTAGAACTAGGTCATAAAACCAAATTATAGTTGCTAAAACCCGCCTCTTGTGCTAACATTTATTTACAGAGATTTTTTAAGAGAGATTATTACGAGAATAGAGGAAAACGCTCTAGAATTCTAATTGGAGTTTTTTGAACTCTCTAAAAAAGGGATTTTGAATTTATAAGAATGGCATTGAACTATTTTTACTGAGACACAATTTAGCTTCTAGATGTCCGTCACATATTTTTTTCTCTGTGCAATAAATGACAAGGTGGTAGTTGAATATTTTAAATGCAGACGACGGAATAAGTTCTATACTGAAAAAGTATATATATACCGCCTTCATCTAGAATGAATAAGTGGTCAATTTCTAAATCCTTTAACTAGAAATATAGATTTCCGAGCTATGCGCATAAGGCATGTTAATAAACTGAATAGACGAAATGATCGAGAATTTCTAGTCTACACATTTCTAGACGGTGAAGCAATATTCTGAATATTTTGAATATTTTGTATTGCAAGAAATTCTCGCTCTATTATCAAGAATTGGGTCATAAACCAAGATTATAGTTGCTGAAGCCCGCCTGTTGTGTTCGCATTTATTTGGAGATATTTTCAAATAGGTTTGACCTCGTTATTATAGACAAACTCTCTACAATTCTAATAGGGGTTTCTAGACCTCGCTTCGAAAGGGGACCAGAATTTATAAGGATGACATGGAACCTTTTTTTTTTTTTTTTTTTCCAGCCACAATTTATATTCTAGATGTCGGTTACATAATTTTTTCTCAGTGTATGGAAAGAAAAACAAATAATAATAATAAAATAAATAAAAATAAAAGACATGGTCAACTCTTTAAGAATCTGGTATTCGGTTGCAATGACCGTACACTGTTAAAAATTTCTGTAAATTTAATCTAAATATTTATCCAGAGACTCTGTAAATTTACGGTAAATCTTAGTTAAAAGTGAATAATCGAGATTCTCAATCTTTTTTCTGTATTTTTTCTGTATTTTTACTTAATTTTATTATTCAATTTTTTAATTAGAATTAAAAATGACTGTTTCTAATTTAGAAAAAGCATTCCAAGTCCGAAATATATTCTCACCAATGATTAATTACAGTGGTAGACATAATTATAAGACACCTCTCTAATTTGACAAATAGTGAAAGAAAAGATTCAGAGCTTAAAAATGTTTTATCAAATACGTCAAAAACATAAATTTATTCTGTTATCACACGTAATTGTTTTACAGAAATGATATTTTTTATAGAGTTTAATAAAAAAAAAAAAAAAAAAAAAAAAAATACCATGGACAAAATTATAAGACACCCTAACATTTCAATTAAAACACCTGCTTTTTTTCGAAAATAATGTGTAATATGCAAATTTTCTTCACGCTGTTATTACGTCAGCAGTTAACTAAAGCAGACGATAACCGATTTCACGCATTTACAAACATACCACGAGGTACAGAATTAAAAGAAAGTGAAATTCACGAAATTTGGAGATTAAAGGGAACTGGTGCTTCAATTAATAATATTTCAAAAGTTTTTAAACTCTCTAGATGTGCAATTAGAAATGTTTTGAAAAGAGGAATCAATGGATCGGTGATTAAAAGATCTAAACGTACTCTTTGCTTGTCCTCGACAGACAGACGCCATGTGCTTTCGCTCGCTACACAGAATAAGATGACCACTACAGGCATTAAAAATGCTTTGAAATTGAATTGTTCAAGGAGAACCATTCGCAGGGTGTTACATAATACTTCCTATGCAAATATAAAAAAAAAAAATAAAAATGAAGAAAAAAAACCACCGCTTCTAAGCCGGCACAAAATGGAGCGTCTAAACTTCGCTAAACAAACTATGGCCTGGACCTCCAAATGGTACTCTGTGTTATTTTCTGATGAAAAAAAGTTTAACCTGGATGGTCCTGTCGGGTTTCGGTATTATTGGCATGATTTACGGAAGTCTCCTCATGTACTAATGAGCCGCCAAATGGGTGGAGGCTCAGTAATGGTTTGGGCTGGTTTTTCGGCTCAAGAAAAAACGAATATTGTTTTTGTGCATTCAAGAATGAATTCCGAAAAGTATAAGAATCTCCTTAAAGATCAACTAGCCATATACGGTGAACTTCTTTATGGGGAAAACTACACTCTCCAGCACTATATTCACGCTACGATTCATGCGTCACACGAAACAAAAAAGTGGCTTTCAGAGCAAAGTATCAATGTTCTCCGTAGCCTTCTCGCACCCCAGACTTAAATCCCATCAAAAACTTGTGGGGGTTCTTAGCTCGTGCAGTTTACCGAAATGGGAGGCAGTTTATATGTGTCGAAGACCTAAACAATGCTATAAAATGTGCTTGGGAAGAACTGTCTTGCGATATTTTGTTAGAATTGATAGATTCGATGCCGAATCGCATCTTTCATGTTATAAAAAACAATGGCGGCTCCACCGAATATTGAATAACCATGTTAGAGGATTTTCTTTTAGTCCATTAGTATCTGCTAATTATGTTGACCACTGTATTTGGAAAAAACGGTTGGTGTCTTATAATTTTGCCCATTATGTTTTTAAGTTTTTTATTAAATTGTATGAAAATATCATTATTGTAAAATAATTATATATGATAACAGAATAAATTTATGCTTTTGACGTATTTGATAAAACATTTTTAAGCTCTGAATCTTTTCTTTCACTATTTGTCAAATTAGATAGGTGTCTTATAATTATGTCCACCACTGTAAATTACTATTAGTTATTAAAGTGAATGTACAAAATAAGTTTTTTAACATCTCCGTTTATTTTTCTCTGTAATTTTACGTAAGACTTAAGTTAATACATTACACATAGTTTTCTGTTGAAATTTTTAACAGTGTATCTCACAACCCTAGCCACAAATTTTGTAATGTATTTATCTTTTTTTTTTTTTTTTTTTTTTTTTTTTTTTTTTTTTTTTTAAATAAAATATGTATTTAACCTTGAAAGGATTTTTTACTTTCACAATTCGTACTGACCGCCATTTTTCCCATGAGTCCTTCACCACTGTTCTCAAAAGATAAACTTCTTTTTAAGATCTATAGACTATTTATATACACTAAGAAAAAAAATATACCGCCTTCATCTAGAATGAATAAATGGACATTTTGTAAATCCTCAAACTAGAAATATAGATTTCCGAACTATGCGCATAAGGCACGCCAATAACCTGAGTAGACGAAATGGTCGAGAATTTCTAATCTACACATTTCTAGATGGTGAAACAATATTCTGAATCTTTTGTATTACGAGAAATTCTTGCTTGATTTTCTAGAATTGGGTCATAAACCAATATTACAGCTGCTGAAACCCGCCTCTTGTATTCACATTTATTTGGAGATATTTTCAAATAGGTCTGTCCTCGATTGTATAGACAAACGCTCAAGAATTCTAATAGAGGTCTCTAGAATTCGCTTTCGAAGGGGACTAGAAATTTTTTTATAAGAAATTTATAAGGATGACATCGAACTATTTTTTCGAGCTACAATTTAGATTCTAGTTGGCAGTTATAGATTTTTACTTTCCGAACACTATAGTGAGGAAAGTATTGTAATCATGTCAAAAATCCGAATTTGAGATTTTGATGTTTCTATACGTTTCAAGGTCCAATGAGTCCGTTTTCACTATTTTTGCGATGATGTATGTATGTGTGTGTGTATGTATGTGTGTATGTATGTGTGTATGTATGTGTGTATGTCTGTGTGTATGTGTGTGTGTATGTCTGTGAGTGAACACGCTAGCGTCTAAACGCTTCGTTCGAATAAGCTGAAAGTTGGTACGTATATTGTAAATCACCATAGTACGAACCCTATAGATTTTGGTGAATCTAGCACTTATAGTTTTTTTACAGGGACACAAAGAAAAATTCTTTATCATTACGGCCTATGGGACCAAAATCTTAAAAGTGCGATAGCATCTAAACGCCTTATTCAATTGAGCTGAAAATTTATATGAATATTATAAATCATTGTTGCACTAACTATAAGCATTTTGGTGAATCTAGCATTTATAGGTTTTTACAGGGACACAACGAAAATTTCTTTATCATTATGATCTATGGGCTCAAAGATCAGTAGCGTTAAATAAAACATCGTGTAATATATGGAGAAAAATACTCAAACACTCTATTATGGTTTTCTCCTTTTTGTTTGTTTAACAACTCCTCTTTCTTTACTTTATCTACAAAACTGTTAATTACTCAATGTTCGGAAAGTCGAGTGGAGTCACTCCAGATTTTTTTCTCAGTGAATTGTCGTGCCTTATACTCATAGCTCGGAAATCTATATTTCTAGTTTAGGGATTTAGAAAAGGACCAACTATTCATTCTAGATGAAAGCGGTATATTTTTTTTCTCAGTGTAATAAAAACTGCTATTTAAAATTAATGATGGATAAAATTGTAAAAAAAAAAAAAAAAAAAAATATGGAAAAAATGTGGTCTTTACAAGCCCCATTTTTGCTGAAAGTTATATGTTTGATTTTTTTTTTTTTTTTTCTTTTCTTTTCTTTCTTTTTTTTTTTTTTTTTTTTTTTTTTTAATTATAGTTTGCATGATACTGTTTTGAATTATTTTAAATGCTAAATTTAGCATGTTTTCCAAAAATGTAGGAATTACGTCAAAAGATAAAATTATAAGCTACTCGTTTATTCCGTGCATCATATTTACTGACTGAATAATAATTACAGACTGAAATTAATTACATACCTGAGGAAATAATCTCCCACAACACTTAAATTTAATGCTTCGTTTATTATTACTTGCATGCTATTCTCGACGGTTATTTGAAATAATTATTATTTCATTTTTATTTATTTATTTATTTTTTTACCCATGCTCTTTTTAGTTTCAGAACGACATTTTTTATGAAGGATTTTCAAAGAAATTTTGGGTTGTATTTTTGTAAATGTACATTATGAATAGAAATTTTCATTTTTCATTTTTTTTTTTTTTTTTTTTTTTTTTTTTTTGATTTTTAATGCGCAAAGCTTCTAATTTTTAAATCATTAATGTTATTTATTTATTTATTTATTTATTTATTTATTACATGGTTTTTAGGGAATAGATGTGGTTTGTAAAGAATGTGATCTTTATACACATCGTACAAAGAATTCCTTTTTATCATTGTTTGCATTACACAGTTTTGTATTAATTTAAATGGTTAATATTTTTCCCCCAAAATTTTATGAATTTTGGAAACATTCAAAAAAATTCAAAACATCAAAAATTAAAATTATAAGCCACTCATTTTTTCCTTGCGTCACACATCCATTAGGAAGTACACTGAGAAAGAAAATAAACCGCTTTCATCTAGAAAGAATAGGTGGTCCTTTTCTAAATCCCTAAACTAGAAATATAGATTTCCGAGCTGTGAGTATTAGGCATGCCAATACACTGAGAAAAAAAAAATCTGTATCTGGCATCTAGAATCTAAAATGTGGCTCTAGAAAAAATAGTTCCATGTCATCCTTATAAATTTCTTATAAAAAAATTTCTAGTCCCCTTCGAAAATGAATTCTAGAGACCTCTATTAGAATTCTTGAGAGTTTGCCTATACTATCGAGGATAAACCTATATGAAAATATTTCCAAATAAATGTGAATACAAGAGGCGGTTTTCAGCGGTTAAAATCTTGGTTTATGACCCAATTTTAGAAAAATAAGCGATAATTTCTCGTAATACAAAAGATTCAGAATATTCAGAATATTCTGAATATCGTTTCACCATCTAGAAATGTTTAGATTAGAAATTCTCGACCATTTCCTCTATTCAGTTAATTGGCGAGCCTTATGCGCATAGCTTGGAAATCTATACTTCTAGTTTAAGGATTTAGAAAATGACCATTTATTTATTCTAGATGAAGGCGGTATATATATATATATTCTCAGGGTAATTACAGACCAGGGAAAGCAATGCCCCAGAACATTTAAATTTAATGCTTCGTTTATTGTTATTGCGTAGTATATAGTTTATATATAGTCAGTATATACTGCGTTTATAGTCGCATAATAAGCGAAACATATTAAACCCTTGACGATAGCTTTAGATCCCCAATTGGAGTCCCTTCCCGCTCTTCGATGAGTTTTTCTAGTCAATTTTTCCGGTGTCAGCATTTTCTTTTTTTCCCATTTTTCATTTTTTTTTTTTTTTTTTTTTTTTTTTTTTCAAGCTTAGTTATATGTATTTTTTCGTTTTCATCCCATGATTTTTCTATGGATTTTTAGCTTTTTTCCCCCTCGTTGTTTACATTCTCCCACCTCCGCAACCGCCTTGTCACATAATAAGCGAGACGTATTAAATCCTCGACATAATATTCTGGAGGGTTGTTTGAAATTATTATAATTATTTTTTTATTATTTACTTTTTTAATTATTTATTTATTTTTACCCTTTTTTTTTATCTTAAAACTTCATTTTTATGAAGGATTCTCAAAGAGATATGGTTGTAATTTTCGATATGTATTTTATAAATAAAGATTTTCAACATTTTTTCCCCTCTTTTTAATGCATAAGCTTTTAATTTTAAAAATAATAATGCTATTTATTTATTATATATATCTATATATTTATATATCTATATCTATATCTATCTATCTATCTCTCTCTCTCTATATATATATATATCGTTTTACATATCGTTTATTCTTCAGAATAAAAAAAAAAAAAAAAAAAAAAAAAAAAATAGTATGTTTTTATATGATATTACAGAAAAATATTACTATTTGAGAAAAACATTATATATTTTAACACACAAAATTGTGAAACAAAGAATTTTTAAAATTAATTATTTACTTGTAAAATTCAATAGTAATTTGAACAACTTTAAAATACATAACAGTTAAATACCATCAGAAAAGTATTTGCCTGCATTCACGTAAAACCATTTGTAGTTATTTGTTCGATTTCTTTCAAAGCTACTGACAACTATTGATCTGTGTAATTTTCCTAATGTTTCCATTTCTTCCATGTCTTTGTACAGAATCTCCCCATGAAAAATGTAATAGTAATAAATAATATAATAAATTTTATTATAGTTCCTTACGCTAACAACAGGAAAAAGAAAGAAGAGTGTGATTAGTCTATTTATTACGCTGGTATTAAAGGCAATTTTTTTATACAATAAGACATTTTTTAATTAATTTTTGAATTAAAAAAAAAAAAATCTAGTTGGCATAGGTGGACTCTGCTCAGTTCCCAATAATATTCTCATAAATTTCTAGTGCGAGACATATTATAATCATGTTAAAAGAAATGAATTTGACCAAAGCTTGATACAGTGACATAATGAAATCCCCTCCTAATAGGCTATCCACCGTTCCCTTCGATATATTTATATTATTCTAATCTATTAATTTATTTTATCAGGATCAATTCCGTCGTTTAGTTTTCATGCTACTATTTCCAATGCAATAATCCTCAAAATTCATATTTATATGAAAAATTTACAATTTCGCTACGTTGATAAAATTGTAAATTACGAATAATTTACGAAATTTTCCTATTAGAATATTTGTATTCAATCATGTTCAAACAAATATCATAAATGTAATTTTGAAGCTGTCATCCTCAAAATGGAAGTTTATGCTCAATTTTGCCTTATTCTGATAAGTTAAGTAAATCGTAAATTCCAAATAACTTACGAAATTTTTTAAATTGAAAAAATCATAGTCTATGATATTCATGCCAGTATCTTAAATAATATTTGAAAAGTGGTTTGACATATTTACGATGAAAATATCTCTCAAGATTGACGTTTATGCGAAATTCTGCTCTATTCTGCCATGTTAAGAAATTCGTAATTTCCAATAACTTACGAAATTTTTATATTGGAAAATTCCTAGTCATTAATATTCATGCCAGTGTTCCAAATAATATTTCAAAAGTAGTCTGACATCTTTACGATGAAAATATCTCTCAAAATTGACGTTTATGTGAAATTTCGACCTATACTGCCATGTTAAGAAATTCGTAAATTTCCAATAAAGTGCGAAATTTTCAAAGTATCATATTTATAGTTACTGATGTTCCTTCCGGCAACAAAACAGATATTTTAAAACTGGTCTGACATTTTTACAGTAAAACGTTTCCATTTAATGCACGTTTAAGAGAATTTTTGTCCTATTCTCACATGTTAAGAAAATCATAAATTTCTAATAACTTACGAAGTTTTTTAATTCGAATATTGCAAATAAAAAGGGTTCTTGCCAGTATCGAAAGTAATATTTTAAAACTGATCTGATCTCTCTGCGATCGTTTGTTCGTGAGATATTGTGTACACAGACTAACAAACTAACGGACTAACAGACACCCTACAGACAGACACCATACGAATTTTGTCATTTTCGGATTCCTCACACCTGAAAACGTGTAAAATAGTCAAAAAACCGAGGTCGAAAATTTACACGATTACTTAAGTTTCTGATACCTATAGTATGATGGGGAACTAAAAATGACTGAAATGAATTAGAGCGACCACAAAAAAATATTAAAATTAAGCATATTTCGCTGTTAGGTGATTGATTCTGAATACTTGGCGGAGAAGCAAAACACGGTTCTGCTTGTACACGGCGATCTCGGTTCTAGCGAACTCATCGCCTAATAGCCCTAAATCGCCAAAAATCCTTAATTTTGATTAGTTTGTTTAGTCGCTGTATTTCATTTCAGCCGATAATTTTTTTTTTCTTTCTAGTGTTTTATGAAGAGTAGAATCACTTATATATTTTTCAATATTTTTTGAAGATGGTACCTTTTGAATGTTTCGTTGTAAGAAAAATGTTATGTAGCAGAAGATATAGATTTCCATTTATAATATACATGGGGTTTAATAAAATAATAAAAAACTATAATTAATTATAAATGATTATAATTAAAGTAAAAATAAATAAATAAATAAATAAAAAATAAAATAAAATAAAACTGTTCAACAGTAATAAATTGTATTCTACTTATTATTTTGTTTTGATGTATATTAGTGTAAATATAAAAAAAATCGTGCATAAATGATTTCAGATTGACGCCATAAGTTTATAATTTATTACATGTCTATATAAATAAAGCAAAGAGTTTGTCGGCGGAACACATCCGGGCGGACCACTCCTATTTTTGATTGGTCTAGATTTAACTACTTTTTTTTACTGCCGTTTTTACTTTCTCTTACCCATAAGGTAGAGAAAGTATTGTTTTTAGGTCAAATTTTCGAAAGTGAGATTTTGTTTTATTTACACGTTTTGAGGTCTCCTGAATACGAAAATCATGTTTTTAGCGGTTGGTCTGTGAGTATGTCTGTGTGTCTGTGTGTGTGTCTGTCTGTTATCAGCATATCTCAAGAGCAAATAGTAGCAGACATTCCAAACTTGTTATGCTAAATGTGTATCATATAGGGATGCTACAGTAAGCTTTTCGTTAAGATCAAGGAAATGGTTCGTGTACAGGGGCAATCAAGAGAATTCTAATACATTACGTCTATGGGGGAATTTTGCAGATAAGTAGAGTGTAACGTCTATAGACTGCACTAAACCAAATGAAACGAATATATATATATTTGTAATAGAGATAGTCAACTGGGAAAAAAAAAATTGTGTATGTAGGAGCCTCGCTTCCCCCCTCGAGGGGAGTAAATTTTCATGATGGGTTTCTTTCAAAAGAGCTCGCCAATACCTTTAAAACGAATGGTTGAACCACCGATCTGCGATAATTTAAAACAAAGTTATCGTTTTTTTTTTTTTACTTTTAAAGAAAAAAAACTTAGATTTTTTTTTTTTTTTTTTAATATTGAGAATAAAATGGACTTTTTTTTGGATATTTGGTGTTTTACTACTTCTCTAATATGGAAATTGTCTGCATTATCATAATAGATAAATTTTGTAAATAAAAAATTTAATAAATTATTTTTTTAATAACCGAATTAAATTCTATATAAATGTAGGTGCATTAATGAAACGGGGGTTTGAGGGGGGCGGTAGCCCCCCTCACATAGAATTAATTATCATATAAAACTCTTCCAATGCCTAATTTACATAACATCGTTATCTTACCTCTTAATGTCCAACCTGTTTTATAGTATTAAATTTCAGGGTAAGAGAAAGTGATGTGAGTGACACACCAGATTATTTTTTAGTAAAAACTGATGAATTTTTTTAAAAGGTACTGCATAAATGTTATACTTTTTTAAAAAAAAAAAAGCTGTAAAAACTGTTCATTTTTTGTGCGGACACAATATTCATCAAATTATTAGATTTAACGATATTACGTTGCAAAGTTTCACAATGCGATGTCATTCGATTGCTGTTATATTAAAATAAGAGTCTAATATTAAACAGAAAAGAGTCTGATATTAAAGAATAATGAATAACGTTTTTTTAAAATTATCCATTTTGAAGCTCTAAGAGCTATAATTTTTAAATTACAGTATACTTATTTCCCATACATAATCCATTAAATTTGTAAATAATTCTTGATTCATTCTTGAGAATCATTCTCATAAGACCATAGAGCATTGTTGCAAAACGAGTGCAAAGCGGAAGAAATATTTAATTTAATTTAATTTAATTTGTAATATGTTATTTTAACCTTTTGACATTAAAAGGAATTTTAAATTATGTTACAAAGACCAAAATGTGTGATATATATATATATATATATATATATATATATATATATAGTGATTAAATTCTTTTGAATATTCATTTAAATTTAGTGACCAGCGAAGCGGGCGTAGCCTGTTAGTTAAAAATGTAACAATGAAATCTTTCAGATCAAGCAATTGGATCTCAATTATTTTTATTTTAAAGTAGATTTTCCATAAATATTATAATACTGAACTATTAAAAAGAACAACAAAGTTGTTTATTTATATTTACATTCAGAAATTTTAGTTACTTGCCATTCAAAGAAACTAGAAGTTATGTATCAAAGTAATTTTCCTAATGTTTCTCTTTAATATCTTTGTAAAGATTTTACCTATGAATAATGTAATGGTAATAAATGATATCCTAGATCGTATTACAGCTCCTTACGCAAATATATAGGGGAAAAGGTAATGGGCAATGCAACATATTTACTATTTTTGTATCTAAAGATAGCTTTATTCACAGTATGAAATGGCCACCGTAATACTTCATTTCGAAAATTGATCTGCAAAAATATTATGCTATAAGGGAATGTTTTTTTTTTTTATTAATGTTAATTATTTAATAAATTATGTATATATATATATATATATATATATATAACTTAGATATTTTATTTAAATTGTAACAGCATTATAAATTTATCTAAGCAAATAAGAAAAGCTATTAAATAATAGATGTATCTTTATTATAACAATATATATGATAGCTGTAATATATAAAGTGAGACTTTTCTACATATAGGATTGCCATAAAATGTTATATTTTATGCATACATATATATAAAAATATAGAAATTTACCGAAATAAATGATATAGGAAATGATCAAAGCCAAGACTACAATTTAGCTGATTAAAAATTATCAAAACGAGATATATGGAAAGTAATGAAAGTTGCCGATTTCTTAACTTTATCAAGAGCATTGTAGGATATAGGGCATAGAAGTATAATACTTTTCTGTGTTAAATAGTACTAAAACTAAAATTTTGCATTTGACAAAAGCCCAAACACATTATCCGAACCGCAAATTATAAAAGGAAATAAACCAACTCAACTAAAAAATAATAAAATAAAGTAATAGAAACAAGAATTAAAAAAAACAGACTATAAAATATTGCTTGCAATTTCAAATATGTTTAGATGGTGAAAAAAAAAAAAATTAACGACAGCAGTTAACACTGAAACAAGCAACTGAAGATAGGTAAATGCTTTAAAGATGGGTTAAAATGCAAGATTAATATAACTTTTTTATAATTCCAAACGTGTAATGACGGCTCTTTATAATTTGAAATTCGTAGTTTAATTAATTAAATTTTATACAACTTATTTAGAAATAAATAAATATTATAAAGAAATTTAAAGAAATTTAATCTTCAATACTCTTCACTTTTTCAGAACCATACATTTTTTCAAAAGTAATATGCTCACATCTATGTTTAGTTTTTTAATTTAATACAAGCTTATAATAAACTTCGCTAGATATTTACTTAATTTATTTAACAATAAAAGTAATTTTTCATCAAACTATAAAAGATAAATTTATTATACAATGGATATTAATACAATTATGAAACAAAGAATATCTATGTAATTAATATAACTGATATATTTAGGATGTCGCACGGGGTTACGCAGCGGGAGGCGTTTGCGAATACTGATAGATATAACCTAAATTAGCCCTTATGGATCTATCGTGAGATCTTATAATATAATCTGAAGCACCAAAATTCTTTTAGAGTTTTCTATTGTTTAATACAGAATTCTACACTGAATCAAATAATTACGTTAGAAAAGTTTTAATATGAAAGGTGTAGAAAAGAAAAGAAAAAAAAAAAAGATTCTTGGAAATTATTTACATAGCTTTCTTTCTCTCGCGTTTTTCTGTTATATTTATTATTTTATTATTTGTAGTTTTCCTTTTTTCTATTATTTTTATTTGTTGTCATTCCTGTTAATTTATTAGTATATATATAGATATATAGATATATAATTCCCTTTTGTAATTTTGATTACACCAGAATTTTTCGTGCATTTCTGATGTATTCATTTATTCTCATTTTTTTCTCCTAGATTTTGTACGCTGCTGCTTAGATGCTGCACTGGTGCCTAATACTTCGCTTGATGAAGTTTAGTGCATTGATTTGACACAAAATAATTGTTGTGTTTTTTATAGTTTATTGTCTTTACATACAAAGTTCTTACTTATTTTTTTAAACGCCAGTCCTTAGGCGCATGTCCAACTACAATTTGTGTTCGTTCATACCCATAATATTTTGTTTTTACATGCTCATACACATGTTTTTAATGACATATGTGTACATTAATGCATTTCTTACAATCAGAAAAATTTTTAGTCCTAAACATATCTATACTTTAATGTTTCAGCATCCACTGTAGAAATTTATTATTACTATTATTACTTAAATTTTGATAAAATGTTTTCTTAATATTTGTCTTTTTTTTTTCTGTTTGTTAAAGAAAAAAAAAAAAAAAAAAGAAAGAAAAAGAAAAAAATCAGGTCATGTTTCCTTTTTTTTTTTTCCCCTGGCTTTCCTCTTTTGTATTTTTAGAGCAATTTTTACGCTAACTGATCGCGGAAACTTACTATGGAAGCTAGCAATATAAATATAGTGTAAAAATGTATGAAATCGTAATTTCTTCCTTTTTTCATTCATTTATGTTTGTGCATTTTTTTTATGTCTTTTAATAAACTTTAAATACAGATGACATATAAATTCCTATAGGCCTATCTGCTCAACTAATCGAAATTAAATGTCATATATTGTTTTTTAAGGCTTTATGTTAAAGATTATGACTTAAAAAAAAGAAAGAAAGAAAAGGAAAAAGAACTCTCGCTTTTACGGCTTAGGAAAAAAAAACCAAAATTTCAGAGAAAAACAACCATTTTCTTTTAATTGGATCGTAATTTTCATATTGAAAAATCGTATAAGTAGCATTGTTCCGGTAACTGTAATGAGAGAATAAAAGACTTTAAAACGCCTTTGCATTAAAAAAAAAATAATAATAATAAATAAATAAACTAAAATCGGTAAGAAACAAGTCACAAGAAAATGAAAATAGTAAACTATCTGATTACATTTTTTTATCATCTCCATATTCCCAAGTGACGCAAATTGCAAGCAGGTTGATGTAGGCGGCATCTAAAAAATGACTTTGGAGAATACAGTCTGATTAATCGGGATAATTTTGGACAAAATTGAATATTTGAGAATTGCCACAAGCAGGCTTTCATTAATTTGTGATAGCAAATAGTAGAAGTACAAGAGTTTTCTGTCTCAAAATAAAATACTCTCACCAGTACTCTTTATGAATAATTTCTCTAATATTAAATCGCAAAATATCACTGCATAAATATGACATAAATTATTGATAAAAATATACTGATGTAAATGTTAAATGTAAATGTAAAATGTCTTGAGGTGGAAACAATTGCACCGCTGACAAGTAAAAAAAAATTTTTTGAACTATGAGGATCATTGAATGACAAAAAAGAAAGATTTCGACCTTATTTTTTCAGTTCTATTACTTATCACGTGAGTTGTTAGTTCATTATTTATGTGACTATTACTCTTTTTTTAATTTACTCTATTTTAAAGCACTGATTATTGAGATGGAGCTGAACAACGCCATTTATGATTTTCACTTTGAAAATTACGACTTAAGAATGGATGATGTAATACAAATAATTTGAAATTTTGTTACTAATAAGCATAAAAGATCTATTGTTTAAAAAAATCATCAGCATCTTGAATGCATACCTTAAAGAAACATTATCTGACAATTCATTTAATTGGTTGAGCGGATAGGCCCCAAGGGTTATATTTATCGGGAAAGTTCTTATAAACTTTCTGTGTAACTTTAACTGAAATGGAAACAAAACAATCCTTTTCCGCCATTTTGAGAAAGATAATCTCACTAGTTGTTAAAGTAACCAAGTTAATATTTTGGCAAAGATGTAGTTCACATTGCGTTCACAATGTAGTTCACAATGTAGTTCACATTGTAGTTCACATTGTAGTTCACAATATTAATGCGCTTAACAATTTTTCGGACAGCTGAAAAAAAAAATAACTTATACGCCTTACTCTTATATAATTTCAAAAACTTCCAATCGGAGAATCAGTAAAGATTCTCTAAAAATCCATTTTTCAAAAGTATGTATAAACACGGATGCTTTCTATTCCCGTTTCTCCAAACAACTGAAAACGAAATATAAAACGTGACGTAAAATGTTCAATAATAAATGACATTTTTTTCTTTCAAAAAAAAAAAAATATCTATTGTATATTGAAGTGTTGTCAAATAAAAAGAAAAAAAAAATTACATGCATAATGCATACTATTTCTGCGTTAGAAGAGAGGGGAAAAAAAGGAACAATGAACTATTTTTTTTTCCCCGCTTTGTCAATTCGTCTTTTTTTCTTCCATCCATAGGACAATATGGTAATGTGAAGAGACTTGTGCATATATATATATTTTTTTTTTGTCTTCAAACTAAAATATAAATAAAACAAAATAAAAGGTTAAAAAAATATATAGAAAATATTTTTTTTATTAATATGAAAATGTAATGATAATAATTTAAATTAAATAATGTATAAAAATTAATGGTTATTTATTTAAATAAAAATCAACCTAAATAAATTTCATTTAAATTTCTTGCTTTAAATACATTAAGTGTTAACAATGTTTTAATTAATACTGGTCAAAACTTGACGGATCAAAGTTACATAAAAATGCATTTTAAGTATTCTCACAACATAAAATTTAACCCCCCCCCCCCCCGCTTTTAATTTTCTGCATTGCACTTAACTAGTTTGAAAACCCCCTACTTTAATCAATTATGTTTGATTTGAAGGAGGTGGGTGATAAATTTCATGAAATTTCAATATGCAATATTTATATGTATTCCTAAGAACAAAAATAAAATATCTACAATTTGCCAATATTATTCTAAATGGGATCAATATTTAGAATGAAATTTGTTAATATTGAAACATATAAATGATGATATTCGAAATTAAAAATGTTTTACACCATATGCAATGTATGTTTTCCTCATTTATATCTAAATTGAAGATGTCAGTGCAGAAAAATATCTATGATAATAGAGTATGGCGAGCATTTTCGCTGATATCGTCAACCCTTATAGAAGTGTATGGTTGAAACAGCATGCGTATGAGTTCATTATTATTTAAAATTTTCCACATCGAGAGTACTGATAATATTTCAAATTTCGATGATGTTCCAGTTCGATCTTAATAGAACAGTTTTGGTGCCATCTATTGGCTATTAAAGTAAAACATACACTTTTATAAATTATAAATTCCATTCTTTTCTTTTATTTATTTATTTATTTATTTTTTTAAATCAGATATTTTTCATTTTTTTCCAGGTTTATAAATTGATAATTTTTTTAAACCAAATAAACTTATAACGCGAAATAATTTGTTATAAAATTAATTTTACGGCTGTTATAATTTTTTTCTTTATGTTATAAAATTATAATTTCATTTGTATTTGTAAATGTACTACGCTACTCGTGTATCATATACTTTTTATAATATCCTAGAATTTCATGCAACGTTTCACAGCATTCCATAAAAAAAATTATTTTTCGATCACACAAAAAAAAAAAAAAAAAAAAAAAAAAAAATCCTTTAATTTTATGTAAAGGTTAATATTCCATAAAATGGAGCTTTCGATCTAATAGTTTAAAGACCAATGTAATATAATGACTTTGTGTTTTGTTTAATTTACTGGGTATATAGATTTTGACAATTAAAGAAAGAAGAAAAAAAAAACTTAATGTGATACAAATGTATTGTTTTGGAAATGGTTGGGAAACTAGGGAAGTGTATCACACTTATTTGCAAACTTAATTATTATTTTCATCAAAATATAACAATGCATGTATGCGAGAGTTGTAGAGAAAATTGAGACCGTAAAATCTTCATTCGCTATTTTGTGACGCAATCTGTTATTGGGGGCTTATTAAAAAGTATATTTATTGACAATGGTTTACAGCGGTGTTAACCATATAAAAATGATGTTGCAGTACAAATCTTTTGTCGAAAATGTTAAATAAATTGTCAAGTTAGTGGGACGAAATTCCTTGGTTTTCTAAAATAAAATAAAATAAAAAATACAAAAAAAAGGGCAGCAAACGAATAATTTCTATTGCAATCCTTAATATTATTATTATTGATTTTTAAATCCATCAGTCAAAACCATTACTAATATTTTTATTGTAACTTTCTGCCTCAAGGTAAAGTTAATTAATTTATTATTGTTAATCGGCTATTTCCCAAATTTGATATAATAGATGTTGTAGTCAATAGATGCTAGGCATAGACTGTTAAGACAATTGTAAATTTTTTTAACTGTAGTTTAAATTCGTTCATCAAGATATGCAATTTCATGTATATGGAGGATTATATATGATATACAAAAACTAGCTCCGTAGCCAGAAGTACCGATTATATACTCGATTCATCATTATTATCGAGGGAGATCTTGAATAAAAAGAATAAAATCCAAAATTATCTTATTCAGGAACTAAGAAAAAAGAAGAAAATCCCCGATTGTTTTTGTTAAAATTAACATTAATAAATTCAGTTATAAGGATATGGAAGCGTGTAATTTATTATCTCACAAAGACGATTGCTTTTAATATATGTAATAACAGCTTTGATGCACACAACCTGGAATATAATAGCATGAAAACATTTCCCATATTAAGTAATATATTTATTATTTGGATGTTTGAACACTGAATGTCTGTACACACCTGGGGCGTAGCATGGTTCAGAAAACTCTTGGAAGCGCTGAAGAGCTACGCTTCCGAAAGCAAAGGGAGAATCAATTCAGCTTTTCGATATCGCAATATTGGATCTGATAGATGAGAAAACGAAAATACTATTTCATTTTTTCTATCTAAAATAATGAAATTATTGTTTTAAAACTTAAATAAGTGAAGCGCCGCTTCCATCGCTTCCATGGACGCTTCGCCACTGGTACTTCACGTTATAAAAGCATGCTTCACTAATGCATTATGAAACACTTCCCATGTTTATTGGGCGGGGAAGGGCGACAGGTTAGCCATTATTAATAAAACTATTGAAATTTTGTTTTAGTTTCCAACTGCATTTACAAATTCGTGATTAATAAATTTACAGAAACTATGTTACGTTCATACACACACACACACACACAAAAAAAAAAAAAAAAAAAAAAGCCAACATGAAAAGAGAGGAAAAACAAAAACCAAAAAACTAATTAAACAAATCACACTTTAATTTGATTTTTTTTACTTTTTAGTTCAGTCTTTAAATAGATATCAATATTTCTTTGCACATTTTATTATGCCGCAAAATATTTGCATCATTTATTAACATCATCCTTTTTAATAAAAGTCAGTTAATTTCAATAAATAAATAAACAGAAACAGAAAAGCGTTAGCAAAATCTTAGTAAAAAAAAAAGAGCTGAGTTAATTAGGATGAATGACTTGCGAATTTATTATTTCCTTAATATGTTTTCTTAATTTTAAGAACATAGTGAAGTGATATTAGTTCAGTAAAATATTAACTTTGACGTTTCTTTCCTTTTTCATTACATTAACCATTTATTTCACGTTGAAAAATATAAAAGCCATTATTTTTTAATGAATGTGTAAAAATGTTTCATTTCAAAAAGAAAAAAAACATTTTTTCCCCATCCATTGTTTATTTTAGATCGGTATTTAAAAATAAATATTATTATTAATGATACAGTTCATAACTGAAATGTATTCCAAATTAATTCCAGATTGTTTATCTATTTATTTAAATTTTAAAGGTAAAAAAAAAGTCAAACTTTTTCAAAAATATCTCTAAATTTTTATTACACATGCCATCTATCTTCTCGTAAGTTATTAAACAGAAGCTGTCCAGTACAAAACTTACTATAAGCTTATTTAGCTTTATCATGGTTTCATAATCAAAATTAAAGTGTTTTTGTACGCGTACAGCAGCAATGCATTGTATAAAATTTTATCGGAGAATATTTTTTTCAGTTGAGAGACTATAAGGATATTTTAATCATTTTGCAGTGGCATACGATTTTACTTGGCTGTAAGAGGTTTACCGTCTGTTTCTTTTCTTTTCTTTTTTTTTTTTTTTTTATGTCGTATAAAACTGAAAGGGCGCTTTACTGTAAAAAAAAATCTGCACACAAAGTTAATGTGCATTAAAATTATCTTTAAATTTAAAATCATCTATGGAACAAAATTATAACAAATGTATGAGCTTTAGACATTTTTAAAGACTAATCGTTAATTTTAAAAGCGGCACAGAAATTTCATAATCAATAAATAGCATTTTTGTACAAAAATAGAAGCAAGGCACCGTACTAATTTTCATAGGATATTTTTTTTTAGTCTATAGGACGTAAAGACATTTTAAGTATTTTACAGTGACGTATTGCTCACCAGCGGGCGAGCGGTTTTTCGCTCAAAGATCGTAGATGGGAATCGCCCGGTTATATCCCAGGTCGCGCTCATCGAACTAGCCGTTCAGAGTTTTCCATGGTTTTCTCCGAAACTCACGTAAATTCGGGCTAGGATCTCTTAGAAAGACCCCCATGGCATTTCACCTACTGGCCTAGGACCCTAGCGTATCCAGTCGGCCTTAAACTGTACAACCAACAACAAACCAGTGACATATAATTTTCTTTTTCCTGCAGGATGGTTATCGTCTGTTTATTTTTTAACATTTTGTTTGTTTGTTTATTTATTTATTTATTTATTTTTTCAGGTTGTATAAAACAGAGCGGGCACTTTTAAGAATCATAAAACGAAAAACTACACAAAAAAATTAATGTATTTTACAATTAATCTATACAAAATATATACATTTTAGGCATTTTAAAAGACTAATCTATAATAATAAATGCGTCAGGAATTAAATTGATAATTTAACATGGTTTCATATTTTCATTAAAGAATAAAACGTTAATTGTTACATGCCGATCCTGATTACTAGTCACTAAAAGCTTCGGATGAAATTACTACTGCTAATATAGCAGTTAACAAATAAGTGAAAAATACTCTTTGATTTTTAAAAAATGAAAATTAGAACACGTGAGAAATTCTTACGCTTCCAGATTCGGAAATGTTAAAAAAAAAAAAAAAAAAAAAAAAAAAAAAAAGCTGCCTTGATTCATTGTTAAGTAATCTAAACATAAGAGGAAAAAAATTCACACTATAATAATTTTAAGTCATTTTCAGTGCATGATTTATTTTTCCGTAATATCTAATACATTACTACCTGATTTTCCTCTTTTTTCCTATCATTATTATCATTTTTAATATTATTAAATTCAAATTCATTTTTGGTGAAAACTATTTTTAAAGCTAAATATAATAAAGTTAATTTATAAATTTTCAAGTAATAATGAAACCTTTAATTGTCTAACATTTATTATTCATATAAAAACATTTTTATTTAATATTGAAAACAGAAATATGAAGGAATTTGTTTTTAATCATTGTTGTTATATCACATTGCTCCTTAAAAGGAATTAAACAATAAAGTCACTTAAAAAGCCACATAAAGTCCTTCAAATAAAATAAATTGTCTAAAACCACTCAAACATTCCCTCTATATTCAAAGCCCACCTCTCTTAAGTGGTAGTTTTCTCTGTCCTTAATTTCCCCTGTAGGATTTAACACCACTTTAACTACATTAAAGGCCCGTGTACAACTTTGTACCTTCCTTAGGGGATCATATTTTTCCAAGAAAGTGTTCTGTTTTTCTCGTAACTTGAAATGAGCACTGCCTATAATAAGACTAAATTTAATTCCAAAATGTGAGTCGCTCTCAAAAATTTGAATGATTACTCTTATGTTGTAAAATTATAGCAAGGGTTTTCCATGATTGTATGTGTAGAGAAAAGAAATGAGGGATTAGACTTATTACACTTTGCAATTATAGAAGGAAATTCTACCTCGGAAAAGTTAATTGTCATATTATTATTTAACTGACAAATTTAAAAGTGTATATCAATGGTTTCTTACTGAATAATGATTAATTTACATGGTAAAGTAAAACAGTTAAACCTAGTTAAAGGTTAAAAATCAGACACTAAATTTTATAT
Source organism: Salticus scenicus (assembly GCA_963930645.1). Lineage (NCBI taxonomy): Eukaryota > Metazoa > Arthropoda > Arachnida > Araneae > Salticidae > Salticus > Salticus scenicus. Next base: position 64,599,223 of record OZ005662.1, on the reverse strand, counting down.
TAATATCAGAAACTAAACATTAAATCTAATATTTCTTTACATGAAACTTGAGTGGAAATTATAAGTCTAAGAGAAGATTCTTTGGCACACAGAAATAATGCTGCATAGAACAACTACATAAGGAATATAAAAGTATCCTTAGAAAATAATAATAATAATAATAATTAAAACATAACCATAATAATATTCGTTCTAAAGCTGTAGATATATGTGATATAACTTTAAATAGATAAAACAAACAAATTTATACTATTTGTTGCTTGTCGTTTTTAAGTGTCCACCTCTTTAAAATACCAAATTTCTGTGCCACGGTGGATAGCTTTCTTAGGGAAATTTGAATTTAAATTAAATTAAATACGAACAGACGATTCACAATTAAATTCATTAGACTTATCATTCATGAAAAACGCTGGAAGAAAAATTGTTCAAAAACATATGCAATGCCGTCAATTTGAAAATCTTTAGCATTTCTGATGAAGAGTAGAAAGTGGGCCATTTGGGACTTAAAAATTGCGCTTCCCTATTCCCAACTTGACCTGTGATGGTGACATGCATAATAGTAAGAATATGATTAGGGAATTTGAGGTGTGTTTGGGGTATAAAAATGCAGTTAACACTCGCCTATCCGGCTCCCCGTACTTTCCGGCCTAATAAAAAATATGCGGAATGTTGCAAGAGGCCGCATGCTACGTGTCTCATAATGATAGATAATTTCTAGTTTACACATTTCTAGATGATGAAACAATATTCTGAATATTCCAAATATAGTGAATCGTTTATATTGCGAGAAATTCTTGCTTGATTTTCTAGAATTGGGTCATAAACCAAGATTATAGTTGCTGAAACCCGATTTTTGTAGTCTCATTTATTTGCAGAGATTTTTAAATAACTTTGCCCTCGATAATATTGACAAACGCTCTACAATTCTAATATGGGTTTCTAGAACTCACTTTCAAATGGGACTAGAACTTATAAGGATGATATAGAACAATTTTTTCTATAGCCAAAATTTAGATTCTAGATGTCAGTTACAAATTTTTTTCTCAGTGTTAAATTAAACAACAAGTTGTATGGGGAAAATTGCTTAAACACCCTATTAAAATTTTCTCTTTTCTTGATTTAATGACCTCTCTTGTTTTAAAATCGTTAATTAATGTTAAGAAAGTCTAGTGCAGTCACTCTAGATTTCTTTTTTTTATGAAATATGATTTATCTACAAAGGATTTTTGTGAAAATGATAAATATTTTTAAACTTGAGAAATATTTAAATATCATTGTTTTTTATAATCACAGTGCAGTTAAGTTTTGTAGCTACTATAATAGTTTAAACTCAATGGCACTATGTATCTCGTAGAACTGCTTGGCGAATGAATCGTTGTTAGAAACTGAAAAGCATTGAACGTAACTTTCATCTATATTCTTAATAAAACTCGAGAAAATCTTAGGAATTATCCCTATTTATAATGTAGATAAAAGGATTGAGAGAAGATAATTTTCTTGTAATTCAAAAGATTCAAGCAAACCTCAGTCGCTCTATCAAACTTCGTTGAAAATAATTTGTGGATGACTGCCATGTGCATAGGGAAATTTTTCAAATGTTAAATGTTTAACTATTTCCCGATACACAAAGATATATATTTAATTTTCTTTTCATAGACAGATTAAGAATTGAAATTTGGTTTTGTAAATTTCGAGAAAAGAATAAGAGAAATATTTTGTGACTTCTACAGAATTTAAATTTGTGTTCTTATATGCTATTTTATATGAAATATATGTGTGTGTGTGTGTGTGTGTGTGCATATATGTGTATGTCTAATTTCGTGTGTTCAGAGACCATACTAAGTTTTATAGAATACGTTGAAGATTTTTTTTCCCCAATTTTAGGATTTAAATTTATATATCCAGTAAATACTGATTTTTCCTTAAATCTGATATGTTAAATGAATTCTTTTCTTATGCAAATATATATATATATATATATATATATATAAAGAAGAAGAAACAGCAAAGAAAAAACAATCTTCCATTTGAAAATTTATAATATAAAATAGTACTATGACTAAAAATAATATAATTTTTTTTCTGATTGGTTGGTTGGTTGGGTTTTACGTTGCATTTGTCCTGCGCAATGGGCAATTAATTTTCCTGATGCTTAAGAAAATATTTGATATCATTTTTTTTAATTGCTTATTGTTAACGACTTAGAAATTTGTTAAAAATTCCACATAAAATATATTTACTGTTCTAAATGTCTTAATATATATATATATATATATATATATTTACTATTTTTCCTATCTTGGTAAATATTAAATTATTATAATCCGATAATTTTGAAAATAAAAGTAAAAATAAAAATAAATTTTTACATGATAATGTTATCAAAACATGCACAGAGTAATAAAAAAAAAAAGAAAAAAAAATCTAATGAGTAAGAACAGTTCGATTTCCATTACTAACTGCCACATGTATTTTAAATCATTTTCGAAATAGTCTTGTTAGAAGAAATAAAATTCCTTAAATCAATCAGTCGCCCCAAAGTGCTGCAGTATCCAATATACGTACGTCGTAAGGACACATGAAATAGTTTATATGTATACACACACACACACACATATATATATATATATACATATATATATATAAAACAAATTGAAAGAAAATTATTAGAGCCATTTTTACAACACCAGTTTTTCAGATTAAAAAAAAAAAAAAAAGCCTAGTTTATTAGGACACATATTAGTTTTCATGTAACAAAGTAATACATGCAAATTTACATCTAAAACGTTATTTATGTAGCAAACTTGAAAAAAAAAATCGCTAGTAAAGTTTTTCAGATACCAAATTTTGGTCTCAATTCTAATTTTCACCGAAACGTGGCACAATAATCTATTCATTGGAAATCAACAACTGCATACGAAAGGATACTTAAAACAGATTTAATTTTACGATTTTCAAGAAAATCTGTCGAGCTGTTTTTTTTTTTTCCCTCCTTTTTTTTTTTTTTTAGAAAACCACCTTTGAGTTCTAAAATTGACTGCCATTTTCCCGTAGTAACCAACTAATACACAGAAAAGTTATATAAAAAATGGTTTATATTGCAACTCTGAAGGAATTGGTTAGCGTCGCTACTGAGATACGTTTTTACAGTCCCGATTACCATCTTCCTATATCCAATTTCAGGTTTTACAATTTTTACAAATAGTTAACAGAATCATTTGTACACCAGACTTGTTTCAACCATGAAGGTTCTTTGATCTATCATATTTCATTTTGGAAATATGATAATCAAAAGATCTCCCCTTATCCCCAGTCAACTCGCACACATATGAATTTCGAAAAATCCTATTTTTTTACTTATAAAACCTTAAAACATGTAAATTAGATAAAATCTCGATTGTCAAATTTTTGATCGAATACAAAATTTCCATAATATACTGTAGTCGGGTAATTGAAGTAAATATATGTATATATATGCAAAATATTATTATCTGATTTCTAAATAACTCAATTACATAATTTTATTGCAACATTAATGTTAGAGACAATCATTTACTTTTAATAATCGTTCCATCTTACATAGTTAAAAAAAAATCCCGTAAGACTACGGGGAAAGCCCAGCAGCAGAGATTCCAGACAAAGCCCGTAAAAAAAAAAAAAAAAAAAAACATTGGTTTAATGTTTTTACGGGCATGTAACATAATTTAAGGTCATTATATACTTAATTTATGGTCTAGGCGTCTTTTTTACGGGCTTCGTCTGGACTTTCTACTGTCAGGCTTTCCCCGTAATCTTATATGATTTTTTTTTTTTTTAACAGTGCACTGGAAACTACTTTTACAATCGACAGCAAAATTATTGAAGCACTAATCAACATTATTTACTTCTTTTTTTTTTTATAGGGGGAGGGGGGGGGGTGACCGCTAATTTTTACCGTCAACTTACGTTTTTATAAACAACATAAAGATTAAGATAATAACTCGACAAATTTTTACTTAACAAAACAGTATTAGCTGCACATCTTTTAAATACGAACTATTGCTACAGCCTGAATAATTTTTCTGCCGACTGTACTTCAGTAACAATAATAATAAAATTAATAGCAGTAAAATAATCTTGAAAGATTTTCACATATTATGCATGTTACCTACAATTTTATAAAACATATTTCATTTCGATATAAATAATATATTATAATTATCATATTCTGATAAATTTGCTACCTTCTCAAAATGTTTATATTACTTTTAAAAATAATTATAACAATTTTAAGTTTAAACTGAAATCTTCATTTTTAAAAACAAACTATTCTTATTAATAGTTAAAAAATAATGATGCAGCAAATGAAGTAACAAATAATCACAAATAATAACAGCCGGGAATGAATCCATGCGGAGATAAATCGTAAATTCCACTAAAATTAATTATAATGTTACAGCTGAGTCATCTGAAAATATTTGATATTATCAGACATCCGATGACACTATGATGCTTCAGGCATTCTCTCAGTATACATAGTCCACAAGTAAGTATTTTCGAATATCCGTAATCTAAAATTATATTATTTACTTGGAAAAGAGATAGTATGTTACCTATTCCTTTCATGCCCAGCATTAAATAATAATGTATAACAAAATATTATATAAGGTTTTTATTACAATTTAGTAATTTAATAGTTAATTTTTTTATTATTTTAAGTATAAGTATAATGGTTTTTGTTAATATATCATATAAATGTCAACATATTATTGTATTTATGCATATGACAATAACTTTTTTTTATTATCTTCATACATTTAATTTTTAAATTATAAAATAAATTTAAATTTATTTCAAAATTATTTTCTTTAATACTTTTTTTCATTAATTCGAATATTAATTAAAATTTGTTTAATTAAGCAAATCATAATGGAGATTATTCGTTCGGAACAGTAATTAGTAAGTTAAGAATAAAAATTTTTTGAAAAATCAAGACAATATTTTCTTAAAAAAAAAAAAAAAAAAAAAGAAAAGAAAAGAAAAGATATACATATAAGGTAGGTGAGACGAAGGTGGTAATTGTTAAGCTTTAAGAATGTTTTATAATTTTCTGGTTTGGTGTATGTAGGTGGAATTTTTTTTTTCATAAAATGCTACTTTTATCGCTTTCGTATATCAGGTATAATTTTCTTTGTAAAATATAATTTAGATATTTTTATAATACGATTTCAGAATTGTAGCTTGTGGGCCACGTTTGGCGCGTAGAGTTTTGAAGGGGGTCCATATATTGAAAACACTTTTAAAATGCACTTAATACGCTCGTTTGTTACTTTTCGGGGTTTTCTTTTTATTCATCTTTTGACACAAGAAGACTTTTAACCTCTATTAGTGCAAAGTTGTTCAGGATTTTTATTCTGGGACTCAATGAATTTTTTCAGGAGATCTCTGGTATTCTCAATAGTGTGGATGTGATGTAGAAATCACATATATTTTTAATACTTTCTATTTAATTTTAATTCAATATAAATCTTTAATAACCGCCGAATTGTTTCTTCATCAATAATATAATAATAATAATAAAGAAAATGTAAAAGAAAATCACTTGCAAGCAAAATCTCATGATATCTTTGTGCCTTATAAAGAATAACACATGGCTCATTTCGTTTATGTTCCTCCTAACTCATAGTCTAAAACTTCTAACGTAATTTTAACAGTTAGTCAAAGTTATCCTTGGACAGAATTAAATTATAGCTATATTTTATGCATCTGTCCGTTGTAGTTTCTCATTTCTCATGACAAAAATTTGGCGAAATTTGATGGTTATCACAAGTACAAATCGCGCTCTGTGTATTCAAAATTTTTAGCTTGATTAGAGTATAACGTGTCTTAAAAGTTGTTCCGTTTTATATGTTCATGTGGCGTAAAAATTTGATGCCAAAATGTTACTCTTCGTCAGAAATTGGCAAAATCTTTAGGATTCGCTGCTGGAATCTCAAACTCTAAGCATGTGAATAACATTGTTTTGTGGCACTATAAGGCACCATCCCATTCTCTATAACTATCACCCGGTATCTGAAGATAAATAAAGAGATTAAAAATACAGCCATATGGATGTTTCTCTATTCATTACTGTTTTTAATATTTTCCCTTTCAGTCCTCAGGAGTTAGAAGAATCTGAATTTGCGGTATATGTTCTTGAATTTATTCAACGCAATTGTTACGTCCCTTTAGAGTAAAAATAGTTATTGATTATCATAACGAACTATCCCCTTCTGAGTGTAAGTTGTACTCAAAATGTGCCCAATATGTTCTTTCGTTACTTTTCAGGTTTTTCTTATTATTTTGACACAAAGATGATTTTCAACCACTTTTTGTACAAAGTAGTTCAGAATTTTTATTCTGGGATTCATTCATTTCTTTCGAGAGATCTTTGGTATTCTCAATAGTGCGGAAATTGTTAGAGAATAAATTTTAATAAGTTTTTTTAGATATTTAAGCAGATATTTTGAAAGTTACCCTTATTACACTAATTTCCTTATTCATTTACTAGGTTGGCCTACGTGTTTCAAGTTTGCTCGACATCAAGTCTTCCTTGTAAACATGAGTAGGGTCGCCATTTTCACGGCATTAAACATTTAATTTAATACATTTATTAGAAATGACGTTAACAACCCATTTTATCCCAATTTATTTATTTTGCTCAAATTCGAGAAAATTATATTTTTAAATTTAATTAAACTTAAATAAACTAAATACAACAAAATTTGAAAAAAAAAAAAAAAAAAAAAAAGGAATTTTGTATAAGAAATCTTATCTACCTTGTACGCAGGACTTTGAAATAAAGAGGATAAAATTTGCACTTATATGTTTTAGTGTCCTCTTCAATAGTGAAAAGTGCTTTCCGAGTATAAAGTTTTGCTTTATCTGTATAATACTTTATTATTTACATGATAGTTCTCCAGAAAGAATTTTCAACCGCAAAGAGTAGATAAGCCACGCCGCCTAATGTAATGATTAAACAAAGATTCCAGATGGCGGAGGTGAAGGAGTTGAGACGCATAACACGCTAGCAGAAGCTTATATATACCAGTATGCATTCCAGTTGACAAAATATTTGCACCAAGCAAATTCTGATTTCTATATGCTATTTTTCAGCTGTCCTTTAAATAGGACAATGGGATAAAATGGGTTAATGCGGTTAAAGAAAAATTAAAAAAAAAATTAAGAAAACATATCACATCACAAATGTCTAAGAACTTAAACACATGTAAATTAAAATATCTTCTTATTTGAAAGTACGCTCAAAAATGTTTAAAATGCCTTCATTGAAGTATTTACTACATTACAAATAGTAGAACTACCAAATGGGAATTTTAATCATGGTCATGTTGGATACGATATATTACATGAAAACTAAAAAGGACGCAGAAAATATTGCCATACCCAGGTCTCAAAAATCAGACTTCAGCTGCAAAGTGCCAGGTTCGAATCCCAGTTGAGGCATGATTTTTCGCAGTGGTTCGAAACGCAGTTGAAGCCGTAGGTCGCGATTTTAATGAGACTTAATACGCAAAAATGTAATCGCAGAGCAGCAAACCAAACACGTGGATCCCTCAAGAATCAAGAAATTCAACTCCAGAATCTTCATGTGCGTTTACGAAATTTCTAAATACGTTCAGAAGTTTGTCAAAATCTAAAAAAAAAAAGCGTTAAAAGCTATTATTATAAAATTCATCGCTTTGAAAGAGCAGCGAAAATAATATAAAGGAAAAATTGTTTAAAAAAATTGTTATGATAAAATATGTACACTGAAAAAAAAATATACCGTCTTTCTCTAGAATGAATAAGTGGCCATTTTCTAAATCCCTTAACTAGAAATATAGATTTCCGAGCTATGCGCATAAGCCACGCCAATAAACTGAATAGACGAAATTATCGAGAATTTCTAGTGTACACACTTCTAGATGGTGAAACAATATTCTGAATCGTTTGTATAGCGAGGAATTCTCGCTTTATTTTCTAGAATTTGGTAATAAGCCAAGATTATAGTTGCAGAAACCCGCCTCTTGTAGTCTCATTTATTTGCAGAGATTTTTAAACAACTTTGCCCTCGAGAATATAGGCAAACTCTCTAGAATTCTAATAGGGGCTTCTAGAACTCGCTTTCGAAGGGTACTAGAATTTATAAGGATGACATGGAACTATTTTTTCTAGAGCCGCAATTTAGATTCTAGATGTGAGTTACAGTATTTTTTTTTTCTGTGTAGAAAGTACGCGCATGAACTAGAAGAATATGAAAGAAGAAACAGAGGGTAGAGTTAGGGGGAAAATTGCAGGAGAAAGAAGAAAAGAACAACAAATGGTAGATAGCAATACAAGAAGTAAAGATAAAAGGCTTTAAACAAGTGAAAAAAAATCAAAATGAAAGAAAAAAATCTTTCGAAGAACACTTGTTGTACCCGAGATACTTTTGTTTATTATTTTGTACTAGAAGCGCTAATTCTTTTGCCCATTTCTAAAAAAGAAAAAAAAAATGCCCACAACTGCACTGTTAGAAATGGTTTCTTAATAATATTATAGTTTTAAAAAACTAAAGAACACGCTTTTATAGAAATGTGAACTAAAAAGCACAAAATATCTATCTTAGTATTAAAATTCAGGGTAAGAGAAAATCGTCTCAGTGACACACTGTAATATTTACATACATTTAAATCTTTAATTAAAATAACTTAGAATTAACAAAAACCATTTTTAAAAAATCTCCTCCGAACGCTGGACCTTTAGGTTCGTAGCGCGGCGCCTTACCTCTACGCCACATCGTTCACGTAGGGAAAGTATTTTTTTTTTACAATATAAATTTTTTGTTTGCTCCCAGAGAAGTTACAAACATACATACATACATACATACATACATGTGAAGCTAATAAAAGCGTGTTAAAAATGAGCTAAATTGTCTCAAAATAGCTCTGAAACAATATATGCATACATTTGAAAACCCATGTAATCATTTTTGAGTATACTGACATGTCAAACATGGGGATATTGGGATTCTTATTGGTCAACTCCATTTTGGAGCATTTCAGTATACTCAAAAATGAGTACATGGGTTTTAAAATTTAAGTATATATTGTTTCGGAGCTATTTTGAGACAATGTAGATCGTTTTTAAGAAACCACTTTTAACAGTGTGGAACATGAAAGTTGGATCTATTAGGTTCTAGCGTATCCATTACTGGAGCATCTTAAACTCTCCATTATTTATTAATTTTTCCTGTACAAATACTACAAATACCCACTTTTACAGTACAATCATGTACAGATAAGCACCGGTTATCTTTAAAAACCTGTAAACGAACAAACAATATACAAAAAATAGTTAAAAATTGCGCTTAAACCCTCCACTATTATTCTAGTTTAATAATTACATTTTAATAAAATTTTGTGACGATTTTTAATTATTATTTTTTTTTTTTTTACTGTTGTTTATAAAACAAAATGTAACCATAATAAAATTTTAATAAAATCTTTTTTATTATAAATTTTAAGATTTCTCTTGAAATGTCTTTAGTTTATAAAAAAAAAATTGCCCGCCATAGTTTTATCTTTCAAAAAGTAAACTAAAAAAAAAATGAATAAATAAAAACTTTTAACTTCCCATAAAGTGAATAAAAAGCGAATGCAGCCGCATTAACGTCAAACAATAAACTTTTCAATTAAATTTAAAGCTTTCGTGTCAGAAAATTCTTTAAATTTTTTGGATAAAAACAAAAAAGTCTTTCAACTGCTAATCGACTGGAACCGAATTTATATTTAAGTAAGAGCCCCTGCAAATCCCTTTTTTTTTCTTTCAGCGGTAATGTTTTTCTAAGGAAAACTATTCGTTAAGGAAATAAAATTTCGTGACCAATACGTTTTTCCATACAAACGTATATTCTTCTTAATAAAAGTAAACAAAATCGTATATTTTTCGAAGTACGCCATTTATATTACGAAGAAAAAAATGTAAATGCCTTATATATTGCTTAAATGTCCTATACCAACTGGAAATTTTAATTAGTAAGATTTTTTTTTCTGATGTTCTTGTTAATTATTTTAAGCTGTCAAATTGTAATAAACACCAATCATTTGTTTCTTTTGATTTTTAGAGTATCATTATTAGTACCTGATTTTATTCAACACTTTTTGACATTTTTTTTTTTCCTCCAATATTTAATTATGGTGAAATAAGGAAAAGAAGTACTCTTCAAAAAAGTGGTTTAAATTTAGTAAAAAAGATAAAGTCCACATAACTTTTCAATATTTATGCACAGTGATTTTCTATTACTGCAGTAATATTTAATCAAGTAATTTTCAGTATTATTTGTAAAATAATAAAACACTTTAGAAAGAATATAAAAAAACAAAACTTTTAAATTATTTTTTAAATGAAATGTTTTTCAAAGTATAAAAAATTAAAAAAATATACAGCTTTATAATAATTTTGTATCACTGAAAGACGAATATTAGCAAAAATTTTAGTTTTTCTTTTTAGTGTACAGTGAAAAGAAAGAAGCAGAAAAAAAAAAAAAAAAAAAAAAAAAAAATCAGAGGACTTGCAATTCTGTGAATGAAATAGTGATATTGAAAATAATCTACAGATTTTGGATTTGAACTTTTAATCGAAATCGTGGTTTTAAATTTTAAGGAATGTATTAGAAAAAAAAAAGTTCATGTAAAAGTTCAATGCGACTCGGAAATCTGAACACTTAAATTTTGTAGCTAAATCATTTAATAGTATTAATTTTAGTATTGTCATACGAAATTCCGTTTTGTAAGAGTATATTTAATTTGAAAATTATTAATAAAGTCGTCAAAAAAATAACGAATTTTCTCTTAAAATATTTGTTTCAATTATAAAAGTAGTTGCGCACTTTTCAAGTTAAATGTAAGCGATTAATGCTTTATTAATATTCAAAATATATTTATAAATAATAAAGGAGTAAAATGGATAATCAAGTAAGATTATTTTTACGTTTTTGACACAATACAAAGAGAAAACATGCTGTCAAGTTTTCAACCGAAGCTGTTGTATTAATCCTCCTAATTTTATACAATTTTATATCGCATAAAGAATAAATAAGAGAATTATGTGTAACATTTAAAGATAAAAGTTTCGTAGATATTGTTTTCGTGCTCATGTAGATTATCTAAAAACAGTAGTTTATTCTGTAAGTTAAAAAATTTAACATAAAATAGTACAATTTTTATTAAAATCACACAATCAACTGTGGAAGAAAATCATATTTATTGACAATTTTTTTTAATTTTTCCGACTGAGTGAAAATATTGCCTGCACCGGGAGTCGAACCCCGGATCTTTGACTTACAAGGTCAAGGATCTACCAATTGAGCTATCCAGGCCGACAACCGGTCAGCATTACTCAATCAGACAAACTTTAGGCAGAAACATCTCTGGTCTATCATGTAGATAGCTCAACAGAAATAAGCTGCAGGAAATGGAAAACACCATTAAACAATGGGAGAAAGAAATCCGGGGTTCGACTCCCAGTCCAGGCATTATTTTCACTCAGTCGGAAAAAAAAAATTTCAATAAACATAACAGTACATTAAAAAAAAAAAAATAAAAAAATAAATAAAAATAGATTAGGAATTAAATTATTGTATTTACTATCTATTAATGTGAATAAAGAAATATTTTCCTATTTAAAACGCAACTTAAAAATAAATAAATAAATAAATAAATTATAAAAAAAATCCAGATCTTGAAAAGTTGTCAAAGGAAAAAATCATTTTGTTTTTGTATGATATTTTTTAAATAATCGCAGTATACAAACAAATTTTTTTGTTTGTCGTAATGTAAGATCGATACGTGTTCTACATTTTTGTCACATAAAACTTTAATATTTTAATTAAAATCTAATTAAAACCAGGAAAAATCTTCAACGTCTCATCGCCAAAGAAAGAAACTGAAAGTACACAGCGGTTTCGGTAGCATTTATCGAACTGTTTTCAATGCATAATAAAATGAGAAGGAAATACTCTTATATATAGGAAAAGAATCGTATTCGGACCAAACAATAGAATTAGGCGGAAAGGGAAGGGACTTGCCGAAACGAAATTGAGAAACGTTAGTTGTAAAATATGCAGAAGAAAATGTGGACTAAATGAGAATTTTCCACCAATCAAACAAATGGGGTACAGCGAAATCACAGTAATATACAAAAAATAAACTGGTGTGTCACTCACACGACTTTCTCTTACCCTGAAATTTAATACTATAAATACAGGTTGCAGATTAAGAGGTAAGATAACGATGTTATGTAAACCTATGTTAAACAATTCAAATTAGGCTAAGGAAGAGTTTTATATGATAATTAGTTCTGTGTGGGGGCTATCGCCCCCCTCAACCCCCGTTTCATTAATGTACCTACTTTTCTATAGAATTTAATTCGGTTATTAAAAAATAATTTATTAAAATTATTATTTAAAAAAATTATCTTTCATGATAATGCAGACGATTTCCATATTAGAGAAGTAGTATAACACTAAATATCCAAAAAAAGTCCATTTTATTCTCAATATATATATTAAAAAAAAAAAAAAAAAAAAAAAAAATCAAAGTTTTTTTTTTTTTTTTTTTTTTTTTTTAAACGTAAAAAATAAAATCGATAACTTTGTTTTAAATTATCGCAGATCGATGGTTCAACCATTCATTTTAAAGGTATTGGCGAGCTCTTTTGAAAGATACCCATCATGAAAATTTACTCCCCTTGAGGGGGGACTTCCCCCCAGTGGGGAGGCGAGGCTTCTACATACACAAAAAAAAATTTCCCAGTTGACTATCTCTATTACAAAAAATATATATTTGTTTCATTTGGTTTAGTGCAGTTTGTAGACGTTAAACTCTACTTACCTGCAATTTCCCCCCATAGACATAATGTATTAGAATTCTCTTCATTATCCCTGTACACGCACCATTTGCTTGATTTTAACGAAAAGTTTACTGTAGCATCCCTGTATGATACACTTTTAGAATACCAAGTTTGGAATGTCTGCTACTATTTGTTCTTGAGATATGCTGATAACAGTCAGACACACACACAGACACACAGACATACACACAGACCAACCGCTAAAAACACGATTTTCATATTCAAGAGACCTCAAAACGTGTAAATACAATAAAATATCACTTTCGGAAATTTGACCCAAAAGCAATACTTTCTCTACCTTATGGGAAAGAGAAAGTAAAAATGTATTGCTTAAATCTGTTGGTATGAAGAAAACTTTATAATGCTTTATTATGGGGATCGGAACTTAATTTAAAAATACAGAATATTTATCCCAGGAAATCCCCAGAAAGTGTAAATATATACCAAATAAAAAAAATAAAAAATAACCTGTAAATATTGAACATATTCCAAAATAACACGACAAAATTTACGGAATTTTTTTTACAAATTTAAATGCAAAAACGGATTATATGAATCTCATTACAAAAACTCTCGCCGTAGTCTTCCAAAAAAACTAAGTACAATTTCAAATTTTATGAATTTCAATCTTTTTGTGACGCAATCTTTGAAATGACACCTGTATTCCAAACATTTTTAATTGATCCTTAATTAAAATCTAAATCTTCTAAAAGTTTAGAATTTGTACTAAGCACCATGTGTTAACATAGTTATTAAAATATATTAAAAAAAAAAAAAAAACACTTTAAACACGTATTAAAATTTATTAAAATCGTTTATAAAACTTTTCGCCACAACGTTATGGCATCATGAGGTAATTTACACAAAAACAGATGAGACAGTATCTTATATATGTCAGGAATTTTGATACGGTTACAGTATAAAGATATTAAAACCCGAATAAACTACTACGTCAGAAACGCCAAAAGAAAAATATTTTCGATGCATACAGCTGTTTCGGTAGCCTTAAGCGTATCTTCTTCAGTGCAAAAAGAATTGGCACTGAAGACGGTACGCTTAAGGCTACCGAAGCAGCTGTATGCATCGCAAATATTTTTCTTTTGGCGTTTCTGACGTAGTAGTTTATTCGGGTTTTAATATTCTAACGCGAAGTCTCCTGTTATTAATAGTATAAGGATAACTTGAATAAAATATAATGAATCCATTTGTTACTTAAGCACATAATGATTGGTTGAGAACAAATATGGGAGCAGCAGGACTACATTCTGTAAGCTTCATTAGGAGCAACTTTGTCAGGAACGATGTTTTAAATTAAACATAAACATTACGTAGTTACAAGAATTCAGGAAATAAGGTTGAGTTCTAGGATGGTCACACCAGGGTAATATGTCACAAATACTTGTAGAAGAAACTTGGATTTTAAAAAGAAGACTGAAGATTTCCAATAACAACATGCAGCATACGACTTGAAAAAATGAGGTTAAGTGAAAAGATATAAATATCATTAAACTTAGTTACGTAATGTATGTCAAAGTTTATGGGGAATTGCTGAATCTTTGAAATTAATAGCTTTATTGCATTTAAGTATATTAATGGCTTCAGTCAGGAGAATATCTTGATAATTGCACGGAGCTGCTATTATTTCGGCTTTGGATCATAAAGGAATAGCACCAGGATTGTTGTAAATAAATTCAACAAGAGCAGAGCTTTTTTCTTCTTTTACATTGTGGATGTGTTCGTTTATTCTAGTCTTGAGGTTACGCCATGTTTTCCTAATGTAGTAATACTGTTCATCATTATGTTTAATTGGAATTTCATAGACACCACCTGTAGGTCTGTTAAGGTCGCGATTATTAACACAAGATTGTTTAATAGTAAAAAGGGAAGTCAAAGGAATAAGGGTATTAAATTTACGATGCATGAACTGTTTACAAATTTTAAATTCATTACAGAATGCTAAATTGTTCGAATATTTAATTTTAGTAATTTGGTTATTAGTGTTAATATTATAATATATTTTATTTCTAACTTTACTGATGATTTTTAAGATTATTAGTTTTGTTATAACCAATATATTTTAATTTATCTTTAATTTATATTATGAAAAACAACTTTGATCTCCTAAAATTTTATAAATGAAATTTTGAATGGAAATTTAAATGCTAAGAAAAGTTTTAAAATGCTAGAAGATGTTTTTGAATTAAATACTTTTGAAAGACGGTTCCAAATAAGCTTTTAATCAACGTAACTTGCTCTAAAATCTAAAATAATAGCAATTACTTTTTTTTTTCACAAAGAATGCTGATTATTATTTAATTTATGTCAATAAATTCCTAAGCTAAGTAATACTAAACGTTTAAATTTTGCATACTAAATGTTTAAAATGCCTATCTTATTAAAAGTTATGACATTTCAAATATTGATGACGTAAAGACATTTTTATCTTACGTACGTAAATCTTTCTATTAATCTTTCTGAAACACAGAACCAATACTTTACTGAAATCTTCATATGCATATTATTCATGCTGAATATGTTGAGGAAAGTTCTTTAAGAACAATAGTTAAGGACTGAGTTTACGAAAATGGGGAATAATGCATAATGCATTGCTTGCGTTTCTGAAAATAAGAAATCCGAAAAATCGTTGAAATAAATGTTATATGGTGCGCATGATCCAATACAATTTATAACATAAATCAATACCATAATCATGCAATGATTCTAATCGTGTATTACTTCATTATTTTGGTTAATAATACAGTGAACTTTCGTTAAAACGGACAATCAAGGACCAGCAGTTTTTGTCCATATTAACGCGGGTCCATTATAAGAGGAGTTTATAAACTGAAGTTCTATATGAACTCTAAAATCACTATTATGTACACATACACAGTATAACATGAATCAAAATTTGTTTCCTCAAACCCTTTTATTCACTAAGAATATAAAAGCATGAAAACCAATACTTCTTTTCAAAACTTCTTTTCTTCATATAGTACAACTTGATAACAAAATCCTTTGCTACGTCTCCACAATAGAAGTGGAGATAGGTGCAAATTGTTGACCTCAACTATCACTGTCAATCAATACTGTTTACCTCCCACAGTGTAATAGCACAGAGTGAAAGAGATTAACCCTTTTATTATTGAACCTTTTCATGTTAAAATATATATATATATGTATATATATATATATTGAATTTAAAAAGATTTTGGGATCTGACTCTTTTTCGAAGAAAGTATGTTTTGAGGGGAAAAAAATGTCCATCTTAACGAATGAATTGTACGTATAAAGCGTTGTTTATTACATGCAATTGCTATAGGCTTTAGCCGGGGATTCTGTTTTTGTACGTAAAAACATGAAATCCGTGTTAAAAGAGGCTGTCTTAACGAGAGTTCACTGTATTTGAAGGATTAGAACATTTGCGAACTGGAAATTTACAAAGTGAAATAAAAATGAAATTAGTGCTGTTATATTTTTAGTAATAATAATAATAATGAAATGGTTATTAATTGTTATTAAAAAGAAATTACTAAAAAGTCAAAGTCTTAGTTCGTAATAAAATTTTGATATGTCATGTAAAATCGAAGTTAATGGTTCAACTTTGATAACACAGATCAATATAGTGTAGCCACGTTTCCTAAAACTAGCAGTGAGGACGAGTCCAAAAAGTTGGAGGGTTTCCAAATTGAGCGACAGGTTGGGATTTGGAAAACATCCAGTAATTCAATGCTCTCTGTGTGTGTTATCGCTTATTTTCTCTGAATCAGATGACTGTCACCCCTATTTTAACACAGGACTCGTCGAGTCCGCGCTTGCGCAGAGGCTTCCATGGTTTCATGAAATGTGGTCGAAGGATATCTAAAATTTCAGTTTGACTATTTTGTTTGATCTTTATGTTTATTAGATAACACAGCACTACATCTTAAATTTAAATTTGATAATTTTGGCTAATTTTTTTCTTTTTTTTTCTTTCTTTCTTTTTTTTTTTTTTTTTTTTTTTTTTTTTTTTTTGTGAGTCAAACTAAAAATGAAGCCAGTTTTTCTCTATCCTTTATAGATGTTTGATAATACAGGATGTCTACTACAACAATTTTTTCCTGGCTCTTCCACAAATTTCATTATATGGTAACTTTTATAGTATGTTTGCATGATCAATTATAATTAATTAATATAAAAGAAGGAAACAGAAGTAATTGTGTTGGTAGACACTTTCCATTAGTAAACAGCCACAAAGAATAGAAAACATTTTTGACTTTCGCACGCCAACAAACATATGTAACTGCTAAAATTATCAAATCAAATTTTACCAACATTATTATTGTAGACTGAGCAAATAAAAAAGAAAATGAAATACTTTGGAAAAATTAAAGTTTTTGTTGTTTCGGAAATCATTTTTAATATAATTTATATAATATGTACCAATTTTCCTTCAAATCTAAAAGATAAAATTAACTATAGAAAAGTCTGTTCAATACTACGTTAGCTATAACAATACCAGTATTAATCCTTCAAAATTGTATTTTTGTCCTTTTTTAATGATTTCAACTATATGACCTGGTTTCGACAAAAATTTTGTTCTTATTTTTTTTTTTTTTTTTTTCTTTTACTCACGCCAAGATTAGAAAAATAATAAACTTATCAGAAATTGTCATCTTTTGAAAAATAATTCCTATTCTCAACCGATACTGAATAAACAATATGATTATCTTTTCTTTTGCAATAATTGAATGAATCAAAATTTAGAATCTAATTTGTACTCTCTTTAAATATTGATATAACACAACAGAGAACTTAAATAATTTTTTCATTCTTAAAATTTTATAATCGATGTTTTCTGAGAAATCAAATTAATATGTTTGCGTACTGTTTTATTCTGAAGTTCTTTAAACAATTTATATGACATAATTATGTTCTTAAGTTATTGACTTTGTTTTGTTAAAAAATACGATTGTATAAATACAAAAATAAAGAAATATCATTCTTGATTAACTTAATAAAATATTAATTTCGTTAATGTTTACTCGATACTTTATTAAAAGCCTTTGAAAATTGGGCATAAAGCTTGGATAATTAAATATATTATTAAATATTTTTCTAAGAAATCTACAATACTTTTTTCTTTAAACGCTTTTTTTTTTTTTTTTTTTTTTTTTTTTTGTAAAATCAATACTTTCTTGATACGTCACAAATTAAAGTGTATTTGCAGTTTAAATAGTATGATTATTACAGTAAATTCGCCACATTACTCTTAGTAAAAATAAATAAATAAATAAAAAAGAAAATAAAAAACTGGTTTGTTTAAGGTTTACTACAATTGACTACGCTAGGGTTCTTGGCCTATAGAAGGAATGCCTTCATGGGGGTCTTTCTGAAGGGTCCTACCCCGTATTTACACGAGTTTCGGAGAAACCGACGAAAAAATTCGAACGCCTAGGTTGATGTGCGCGACTTTGGATCGAACCCGGCAATTCCCATCTGCCACCTTTAAACGCAAAACCGCTCTGTCGCTGATGGGAAAAAAAGAAGAAAAAAAACCCAGTATATTATGAACTGTGCATGTAATATTTAAGAACTAGATTTGAACAGGTCTGCAAAATGGTAATTAGGTAATTTCAGTTTTCTAGTATCAAACTCATAGAAAAAAAAATAAACTGTAATCAGTCCAATTTCTCCTGTATGGGAAAAATTCCAAGGTGATAATCTGTAAGGAAGCAGAACATCCCAATGGCAGAACATCTGCATGGTAAACGGAGTGCCTGGGTTCTATTCATGACTCTGGTATTTTTCTCATAGTTGGTATAAAAAAATCAACTTTTCACCCGAATTTCTCTAAGTAATTTTAAAAATAATTAAAATTAATTAATAAAATTTAAAACGCATGTAATCTTACTATTTACAATAATATGCAATATGTAATAAATATTTAGATAATGTCCAGTCTACAGAAAAAATGTTGAAATGAACTTTAATTTAAAATGAATTTTTTTTTTTTTAAGAAATACCTTTACAATATTAAGAAATTTTAAGTATAATATAAGGCTTATACGAAGAACAATTTCTGTATTGGTCCTCCTACAGTAAACTGGAACTTTATGTTTTATTGGAAGTTAATTCTCGAATGATTTAAGAAAAATCTTATGTATTTTTTAAAAGCAAAATTATTCCATACGTAATGCTGATATTAACTTACCAGCAAAAACCATTTATTAAATTATATTGAATGTGTTTAAAATAAACAGAATGTCAAAAACTTGTTTATCCATCATATAATGTACAGAAAACCTTATATTTATCATTAAAAACTTACACTGATTTGTATTGAAAAATGTACAAGAATAACCATTTACTTAATAATTCTTATAATACTAATAATTACTTATTCTACAAGATAAAGTTTAATGTCTTTAAATAATATTATATCAATTTCGATTTGATATATGGAATATATAAACATTTAAATATGTGCTAAATAAATATTTCTCATAGATAATAATACATTCGAAATCATTTGTGAATGCTTGTACGAAAATCAGAATCGGTGTTTATATCATATTAAATAGAAAACGGGATAGTGAACTTAACAAATATCAGTCACAAAACGTTCTCTAAATATTAAAGAAAATTTTGCGGACAGACGGACAAACAGACGTAAAGTGTAAGTGAAATAAAAATTACTCTTAAATATTATTGAAAAGTGTTAAAAATGCTCACAAATAATGAAAATGCATTTGTAGCAATATTCGCCTACAACCCTTAATGTATCTTTTTTTTTTTCTTTTGACACTGTAAACCTTATTATTAATCATACCATATTTTGTAAGAAATATGTTTTCTTTCATATGGATGATAAATATCAATTTTATTATGCCTTTTGCACAACAAAATGGATATTTATTATTAGGACTGAGGGCCTATTAGTCTCAATCTGGGATTTTTGCGTTGTCGATTTCGATAGTTGGACATTTGTCGAAATCTAAAATTTATCGAAAATATAATTGAATAATTTGAAAACGATGTTATAATTTGAAAAAAAAAAAAAAAAAAAAAAATCTAATAGTCCTCCGTCCTAAATTAAATTCTGCTTTTGCCAGAATTGAATCATTTTTTTTTTTTTTTATTGTTATTATTGAAAGAAAAAGAAAAGAAAATTAATAATAATCAGTATCGTTACAAGCGATATCGAAAAAGTTTTTTTTTTTTTTAATAATTTTGAATTAGTAAATAAAAAGTGCGCGTGAAATAATATGAAATAAAAATAAGTAATAAAATAAAATTTTAACTTATTTAAATACAATAAGAAATTATACATAAAAAAATATAAGAGCAAGAAAAAAGAGTTATTTGTCAATACAAAGAAAATTAGGGGACTTGAGGAAGGCAAAATAGAAATAAATAGAAATCAAATTTTTAAAAAAATTTGAAAACTTTAACAATGCAACACTGTTAAGTAATCTATAAGGAACAATAATTAAAATTATTTTATGGAAATCTATTCAGTACAAAAAAAAAAAAAAAAAAAAAAAAAAAAAAAAATGATAATAATAATAATAATAATAATAATAATAATTAAGCTATTTGTCGATAGAGGTCACTGCGCGTGACCAGATCACACATTATCATGAAAAACTGTATTTATTCGCACATAAATCCAATACAGGCACATAAATCCAATGTCTTCCATCATCACAAATTACTACGCTACTGGCCATGGTTCTTTTCCCTACTATTTGCACTATAAAGCTAAAGATAGGGATAGTTCAAATTGTCCTTGTGGCTCTCTTGGGGATTCTCTGCACTACATGGCGACTAGCTGTTCCTTTTCTGGTCAATGTATTAAGAGAGATACTGCAGAGAGTCTTGGTGACTACTTTCAGAGAATAGATAATTCAAGGTTCTGGTGTAAACGAGCTGCTTCCATCTATAATCATTTGAACGAATGTTTTACTTTTATTACTTATACATTTTAGGCTCTTGATTTGTTTGGATTGTAAATGGTGTCTTGCTGTTGCTTATTTGTGATTGTTATGTAGTTTTATCGCTTGTTCCTGTATCTTAATATATTTTAGGTTCTTGTTTTTAACTGTTGTATTTTACTTTTAGTGTTTTATTCTAATGTTTTGGTATTTGCTTTTGCTATGCATTGTTTTAACTTTTAAACTGTTGTTTTAACCTTTTTAACCGTGTAGTTTGTTAACTTGGGTTATTTTAGCTGTATTTATATTTTTGTATTTTAAACTTTATGCTTATTGCTATTTTTAATACTGTTCTTGTATTTTGGCTATATGGTCTTTGTTACTTTATGGGAATTTCTGTTGCTGTTTTGCGTGTTCCTGTATATTTGTATTCACGCTGCTTGACATTTTGTTCAGTACGATTGTTTTTGTTCAACTGTTTTATGCTTTTGTATTATTGGCTTTGTATGTAACACTTCCATGTGACTCTGTATTTTTGATTTTTCCATTTTTTTTTTTTTTTTTTTTTTTTTTCTGCTGGTTTTCTGGGTTTGTTCTCCTGGCTGAGTTTTGGTAAGATGGTGGTTGCTTCTTTTTCCGACCGTCCTTGGGCCGCCTTCGGGCCGGCCATAAACCTTCGGGTTGGTCGGCGGTTTCGGGGGTAATCACAAATTACTGCCTGCAAACGAGTTATAACACTGCTAACTTCAGCTCCGTTCGGCGGTTCTTATCTGAGGAAAAATATTTTCACCAATAACGCTTTATCCACCAAGTCAGCATCGTAATTAAAACTTCGTGAATGCACAAATAGGAGGCAATATAAAAAATAATCTTTTCTAATCGCAAAATTGTGCAATTTACAGGACTTTCATTTGCATATTTTTCTTTCACATCCATGCGAAAAGTTTAATTATTTGTCTAACTATCGTCGACAAAATATTTAACTATATTTTTTTCTTCACAAAAAAAAAAAAAAAAAAAAAAAACCTCTTTCACGAGAAATATTTTTTCGCTAGCCGCGTTCAATTCTATCAATACGTTTAATAATTATGAATTTTTAAAATATCTACAGACTTATGGGACACCCTGTGTGTTTATATATAAATATATATAAACTGATAAATTGGGAAACTAATATTTTCTTGTTTCATGTAATAGGGTCTATAAAAAATTCTAAATACAAGAATAATATATATATATATATATATATATATATATATATATATATATATATATATATATATATATATATAAAATAATTATGAATAATAATCTGCTTTTTTTAGGATCTGAATACGTATGAATCCTTAATTTACCTGAATAACACTGCGCATCCTTTATTACTCAATGGTCACTGCAATTTTGATCTGATTAACTGTGTGTTTAACTGAATTCTGATTGTTAAATTTTACATGTGCATTGTATCTTAGTTTTTCTGGATTGAATGTTTCTGGTTTTTTCACATGGGTATCTTGTATTTGAATCAGTTTCAAATATATTTTATTAAGTAATTTTATATGTTTATTTCAATCTCCAATAAATATGTCTTAGGATTATTTCAGGTAATATTGTGATTTTGATATTCTTTTTTATGGATTTTCTATGGATGTTTCGGGTCTGTGAACAAAGAAATTCTTAGCTTTTGCTTTCTTTGTGACAGAAAAACATCCATTTCTTAGCATATTTGCATTCTACCAGGCCCTTGAAAACGTTGGAATGCAAATCATGCTTTTTTCTCATCTCCAAAATTCATTTCGATTTATCTTTAATTCTTTTCTGATTTGATATGAGTGGTCTGCGATTATGATCTGAATAATTGTTTTAATGCTGAGGTTGAATCATCTTTGAATTTCATAAAATTTTGCACTGATATTATTATATTTTATTATTGTATTACTATATATATATATATATATATATATATTTAAAGGGGACTAATGTGCAAGTTGTACCTGACGGGACTAAAGTGAAAGTTGTACCTCAAGGGACTAATGTGAAAGTTGTACCTCACGGGACTAATGTGCAAGTTGCAATGAACGAACAAACTATTTCTTTCAACGAAAATGCCTACTAACCCTGGACGATAGTCCTAATATATCGTATCATATTATCTATCGTATTTATCGTAATATAACTCAATACTTATTTCGCTTCCTTCTACGACTCGTTTTAATACGCATTTTTTATATGCATGAGCAGCCCCCGAAAAACAAAAACATTAAATAATTAAATTCATTTTTTTAATTATTTTCACGCGCACTTTTTATTTCCTAATTCAAAATTATTAAAAAAAAAAAAAACTTTTTCGATCTCGCTTGTAACGATACTGATTATTATTAATATTCTTTTCTTTTTCTTTCAATAATAATAATTAAAAAAAAAAAAAAAAAAAAAAAAGATTTTGATGAAATTCTGGCAAAAGCAGAATTTAGTTTAGGACAGAGGACTATTAGTTTTTTTTTTTTTTTTTTTTTTTTTTTTCAAATTATAACATCGCTTTCAAATTATTCAATTATATTTTAGATAAATTTTAGATTTCGACAAATGTCCAACTATCGAAATCGACAACGCAAAAATCCCAGATTGAGACTAATAAGCCCTCAGTCCTAAAAAAATTAATTTAATGATTTAATGTTTTTGTTTTTCGGGGGCTGCTCGTGCATATAAAAAATGCGTATTAAAGCGAGTCGAAGAAGGAAGCGAAATAAGTATTGAGTTATATTACGATAAATACGCTATATAATATGATACGATATGTTAGACCTATCGTCCAGGGTTAGTAGGCATTTTCGTTGAAAGAAATAGTTTGTTCGTTCGGTGCAACTTGCACATTAGTCCGTGAGGTACAACTTTCACATTAGTCCCTTGAGGTACAACTTTCACTTTAGTCCCGTCAGGTACAACTTGCACATTAGTCCCCTTTAAATATATATATTTGTTTAAGGACTGAGGATTATTAGTCTCAATCTGGGATTTTTGCGGTGCTATTTTTCGTTAGTTGTACATTTACCGAAATCATTTTTCTATAGTTAGATATTTATCGAAATCTAAAATTTATCGAAAATATAATTGAATAAATATCAACCGATGTTATAATTTGAAAAAAAAAAAAAAAAAAACTACTAGTCCTTCGTCGTAACCTAAATTCCGCTTTTGCCAGAATTTCATCAATTTTTTTTTTTTTTTTTTTTTTTTTTTAATAATAATAATAAAAAAATTAATGACATTTTTTTTAACTGAAAAAAATCGCATGAATATATGTTCGAAAAAAAAAAAAAAAAAACATAAATATGATTGTTAAAAAAAAAAAAAAAATGTTAAAGTCATTAAATACTTTCTGTAAATAATATAATGTTGTGGTCAAATTATAAATTAATTAGCAAAGAATATTTTTGAATCAAAGTACTCAAGATCCTAATGTGGAAAAACAACATTTAAAGGTAAATGTTTACAACACTGTTGAATTTTTTTTTTTTTTTTTTTTTTTTTTTTTTTTGTTAATTTCATCTATTATTGATATCATATCTATTATTGACATAGCATCTTTGTAATATTATTGATATTTATGTTACAAAGATGTGAAAATATATTATTTAGAAATACTTCTTACAGATTTCAATGCCTTGAAATTCGATTTGGTGTCCCGGTGGAAAAACTACTGGGACAATTTATGCCAGGTTCAATAAGAAATATGCAATTTTGAATTTGAATATCATATATCATTTTGTAAGAATTTTATGATTATTTACGGTTGTTAGAGGATCGACAGAAGAAAATATAAACAAAGAGATAAACTAAAGTCATAAACATTTTACAACATTGTTGGGAAACGTCAATAAGGAAACAAAAATAATAAAAATAAATAAATAAAAATAACGGTATACACATATATGCATTGTGTTTATAAACTAAAGTATTTATTATGGACCTATTTTTATGATTTTAGATATTATCTATGGAATATTTAATGTTGTCTTTTTAATCAATTATGTCAATTGTTTTGAAAATTAATGTACTGAAATAAATAAAAATAAAATGTTGTTTTATATATTTTACAATAGTATATATCCTATTTTAAGCAAAACAAATGAAACATCTT
This sequence comes from Salticus scenicus, assembly GCA_963930645.1. NCBI lineage: Eukaryota > Metazoa > Arthropoda > Arachnida > Araneae > Salticidae > Salticus > Salticus scenicus. The sequence goes on along the minus strand of OZ005662.1, from coordinate 64,574,260 downwards.
TAAAAGATTTTTTATAAGACAAAGTTTTCTATTAACATAAGTATACTTTTAATAATTTTATTTATACCCTAAAATGAAAACAATTATAATGTAAAAGCAGAAACACGAATGCTGCCGAGATTTTCTTTTCCTTTCTTTTCTTTTTCTTTTTCTTTTTTCTTTTATATATATATATATATATATATATATATTATTGCACTGGGAAATTTTAAAATACTAAAAATTAAAAATTGAAGAAAAAATGATTTAGAATTTTATTAGAAAGCTTTCAAAGCATTTTCTTAAAAGCCTTTAGAAAAATTATTTTAGAAGCGGTGACATAAATTGGCAAAAAGAAATATTCCTAAAGTTATTAATATTTATATTCCAGTACGATATATGTGTCTGACAATTAATATGGGGAAAAGATTTTTTATAAACAGAATATTTTATTAATGTAATCTTTAGTAAAAGGGACCAAATGAAATTCAAATATGAAACAAATTTTTGCATTGTAAACAAAAGTTTAACCTTAATTTTTGCATTACCTAAATAAATCAATAAAGCGTTCGTAATATTTCGGAAAAACTAAGTATTTGCCGATGTATACATCTTAAACTGTTTTTATGATATTAAATTCTAGAATTTTTTAAAGCTTTGGTTTTATTTTAATTTCAGCGATATAAAACTGAAAAATTAATATTTACTCTGTTATATCTTCCTTTTTTAATATCATCTGCAGAATGTGGGCATTGTTATTTTAGAATTCTCTTTCATTTTAAACATATTTAAAAGAAATTGAAGTCTATATTTAAAAAAATGAAAACGATACAATTTTTATTTAAATAAAGTGTATATTACATAAAAACGCATATAACAATGCATGTGAATTGCTTATAAGAGTTATCTTTGGAAGTATTTCAAAAGTTAAATGAATTTTAACAATATTTTGAATGCATATAAATTATTTTATGCTTTTCATCCAAATGTAAATGACACGATAAAAAGTTTTACATTCTTTAATAAGCAAAGTCTATAATATTAATATAAGCATTTAGCATTTTAATTATTAAAAAAATGGTTTTAATAAACATTTACTGAGTATTTCTTTTAATAATTTCCCGATGTTTTTAAACTACAAATAATCCCAGTATAGATTTTAATTTAACATGATTTTCGTTTTATATGATTTTAATTCGCAGGAGCTGAGTAGAGATTTTTTTTCTAAAGGTCTTTAAATGTTTCTATTTTTAACAAGAAAAAAGTTTATTTTAATTGATAGTTTTATAAATTATTTATGTAAATAATATTTAATGACTTAATATACATTGTGTATATTTTTCATAACATCTAGTGATAAAATTCTCAAAAATTAAATAAATATGATGTTTCACACACAAATGATTTACAATTATTTTTGATTATAATATTTCTACACATTTTTCTTAAAAAGACCATTTTTCACAAAAATAAAGGAAATGTTAACCCTAAAGGCCTGATTATTTTTAAACCAATTTAAAAACGGTTTATTTCTTTCCTCTCTTAAATAAATCACGGTAAAAATACTTTTCAAAAATCATACTTTATTTTAACCATGGTTTACAGATTAAAAGTAATTTATTGACAATCGTCAAACATTTGAAGCATTAGAGATTCAATATTAATACTTTAGAAGACAAAATTGGGTATGTCGCCGAAAGGCAACAATCGGCATTTAAGGCTTTTAAACTTTTAACTATCATTGTTTTCCCAGCCAAACCAAACATTTGACATAATTTAACATATATATATTTTTTTTTTTTTTCAGCAGTAGCAGCAGTTTTTTAACATTTCCCCATTATTTTAATCAAGTTTTAAACTTCTGTTCCTCTTCTGTTCTGTAGATAGCAACACTATTCCAAAATTTAACAAATAATGCTTCAAAGGAAGCTAAATGCATAAGTCATTTGAAGTTTTTTAGTGTGCGCGAGTGCGAATTGCTGGTTTGATGATGCACTCGTGTCTAGTTTTTTTTTTTTTTTTTTTCATTTAATGAAGAGATGGACTATTATTTTCCCCCGAAACAACTTTTACGAGTTTTTGCAGTCGATAATGTTTACTTACAAAGTGTTTTATTTATTAAATTAAATATTATTTGAATTTAATAAGGTTAACGTACAGATGTTTCAAACAAAAATTTATCGAAAAGGAACTATGCCAATTTTTTTATTTTTTTTTTTTAAATATTTATGATCAGCTATGTGTCTAAAAGTCATTTTTACAATTAGTTTAGTACTTTTTAAAATAAATTAAGTAGTGAACGTTAAAGGATTAAAGCAAAAATGAAAGAAGATAATACTATATATTATATGTACGTTCATTCCGCTTAATGCTCTAAATAATAAAGCATTTTTAAGCACAGATAATGAAGAAACAAACTGATAAAAATGTGATGTTAGAAACCATAATCTGTAAAAATAGTTTCGCTGTAATTTTCGCTGTAATAGCTTCGCTGTAATTGTAGAAAGGATAAACAAAGAAATAAATGGTATGTCATTTATATGCAAAAAATCCTCTTAGTGCAATAAATTTTTGAAAAAAATTAAATATTGTACGTAAATATTTTTTGCTGATAAGAATAAAGAATGAAACAAATTTATTTTCTTTTAATAGTTTTAAGGTACTGTTTTAATTTAATTTCGGCTTTCGTGTAAAATAATAACTATTGCTAGATAAATACGAACTTTCTATACATTGCACCAGGTAAATCCGATTTTCCTTTTCTTAACACTTATGCCACCAGTTGTTCATAGTGTATCACTAGTAGGACGTAAAATTCACTAAACCGAACACTCTTTAATTCTTACCAATCAAATTAACCCTTTCAGCGTTAGCCGTTTTTCGGTATATCTGTTTAATGATTCACAAAATTAATACTATGCACAGTATAAATATGAGAATTTAATACTGTATACTACACTTGTTTATTAATCTTATTTTCTTGTAAAAAAAAAAAAAAAAAAAAAAAAAAAAAAAAAAAAAAAAAACATATGTTTCAAAATTTAGCTACACCAGCCTTTCATTTTGACTATGCATGCCGAAAAAGACGGGCTTAACGCTTATAGGGTTTTAATATATGTTTACAATTTCACTTGAACATAGCATATATGAATATAAAGTATTCTGATTAACTTTTTTTAATGCAGTTTAGATATCTTTTAACAACCTGTCAAGTTCTATAACGATCCACACTGTCAAAAAAAAAAAAAAAAAAGTCCTGTTTACTGCAGTTTGCTGCCAGAAACTTTCTGTAATTCACCAAAATGCATTCTATCAACGTAATTTTTCCGTTGATAGAACTTTTTTTTTTTTTTATTACAGAAAATTTCTGGCCGCAAACTACAGCAAACAGGACTTTTTCTTTTGACAGTGCAGGAGTGAGGCTTCGGGAGCGTTCCAGATTAAGTAATTCTGATAGTTTAAATTTTTGTCCTTACTCTAAATATTTTATATAGGGAAGTCACGACAAAATAGAATTTTCCCTTTATTAATTCCATTCCTACGTTTTAATACTTCATATTTTGGAACAAGACTAGAAGTATTGTAATATGCAAAATAAAAATACGTAAATGCTATCTTCTCAAATAATCGTTTATTTATCTTAATCTTTATTGGTAATTTTTTTGTATATGGGAAAAATATTTTAAATAAAATATTTCTCCTTTTCCTTTTAACAAATTACCATTTGTGTGGTACTGTTTAGTGCTAAAATAGGTAGATCAAATCATCATTTATGTAATTTTTATCATTATTTATATTTATGCAATCGTATTTTTTTTTATGTGTATTTATAATTACACATGAGCTACTATGAACCGTGCTTTACTGTATTCCACTTGCAGTTAGCGCATACATTTAACGATCAGTTATTGTACTGAAATTTTAAATTAGCACATTATTTTATTTTTTGTGAATGAATCAATAATTTATATAGCCTACATTTTAAAGAGTTATATAGGTACTCTATCATTCTATGTATGCATGTGTTGGGGTTCTGGTTTATACTATAGACAAATATAGCTAGACTAAAGATTAAGGATTGGTTTTTCAGGAGAAAAAAAAGATTTCACATTTGACCATTTGCATTTTTTAATTAAAAGACCGAATTAATTTTAGCGAATAAAATGTAATAATGTAATAAGCTCGGATTCAAGCCATATAAATCGAATCCTTCACTCTTGATAAAAATAATAATATTTTCATCACACATATGCATAATTATATTTTTAGCAAATTTTTGATAAACATGTTAATAATGCATTTGTACTTCTATTACCCTACTACAGTAGGTAATAGAAGTATTGTATTTGGTCCAAAAATTCGTTATCGAGATTTACATGTTTTAAAGTCTCTTGAGTCCAAAAAGCGGTTTTTGGCAATTGGTCAGTGTGTATGTATGTCTGTGTGTATGTATGTATATGGGGAATCTTCTGACTATTATATCTAGGAAACTAATAAAGATAACTACGAAATTTTAGAATGGAAACAGGTCTGGTATAGAGATGAATTTTCCAAATTTTAGTGTAAATTAGAAAACCGGAAGTGGGACATTCGAAACCGGAAGTGTGGCCATAAGCCCGTATCTCAAAAAAGACTCCAACGATTTTCTTCAAAATTGCTGTATAAACACTCTATTACATTTCTTTTCGAATGATATAGTTGGTGATGTTCAGATAAATTGATAGGCGTCTGTGTAAATACCTGAATTTCAGGTACGTTCCTTTCAAAACAGCTGCAAGATTTTTTTTCTAACTTGCCATATTAACCCTCTTTTAAATATCATTTTGCATTTAATTGTTGTTTTCTAGACAACAATTAATTGTGCCAAGCTTTGGTATCTGAAAAACGGTTCTAACGATTACCTTGAAAGTTGTTACATAAACCAATTTTAGATATCCTTTCTCATGCTTTACTTGGTTATCACTGGAAAATTAATAGTAATTCTGATAAGACAGAACTGTTTTAGATCGCGGAAGCTGGTGTTAAAAAAAAAAAAAAAAAAAAAAATCACTGAGTAAATCCTATTTTATAAACACGTGTATTAACTTTCTCTTACCGAAAAATTTTTTGGGGTCTATTTCTTTAGGTCAATTCTACGTCTTCTGATAAAACTATCTCCACAAAGTGCATATAATATGTGTAACAGTGGATAATAGAAGTCGTGTATTTGCTTCACACCAGATTATTTTTTTTTATTTTAATAGCTCTAAAATAATTATGCACATTACTTGATTTATAGAGAAAAAGTTTTCTAAAGATATGTTCCTTTTTACTGTTGAATTACACAGATCTGCAACCAAAAAACTGCATAGGCTGCTTTTACTTTTTCTTATATAATTTTACTCGATGAAACCAAAAACCAAAGTAAGAAGTTCTATCACACCTAGTTTAGTTGAAAAATTCACATTTCTAGTTGAATTTTAAGCGAAATCATAAAAATTGCTCGCCTGTAAATCATTATACAAATGCGTTTAACAATTGTTTTTTACTTTAAAACGATATTATAAAAGTAAAACTAAAAGCAAAAAATATAAAATTGTAAATATGAAGGATGTGGGGGCAGTATTAGGTGTGAAAATGGGAGCGTGTTCTTAGAGGAGGGGGTGATAAAAAAAGGGGGGGTTATTTACAAAAATAGTGAACATATAATGGGAAACACAACGTAAAGGAACTGTTTGCTTAATTATGAGAAATAATATGTTTAATTTAATGTAACAAAATTAAACTTTTTTTTATTGCAAACTTCTTTATTATATATATATATATATATATATATATATATATATATATATATATATATATATATATATATATACGTATATAAATCAGTACGTGATAGGTAAGAATGGAGGTTATATTTTAATCCAATATCCTTGAAAACATAGAATTTACCAAAAATTTTTCATGCAGCTGAAAAAAAGATTTTTTTTTTTTTTTTTTTTTTTTTTTTTTAGACCTGTGATTTTTGAATATTTAAAATTCTGTGTCATGAGATTTTTGGACTCCACATTTTCACAAGATAACACGGTTTGTATCACAACACAACAATTGTGATACAAAGATCTCTTAATGTGTTATTTAGATAAATTTATTGTTTGTTATGCATGTATTATAATACGTCACATAAACCTATAAATAAATAAAGATAATAATTTCATATCTTATAATCTTAAATACTATGTTACATAGATTTTTTTTTTTTTTTTTTTTTTTTTTTTTTTTAAATTTTGCACGTCCCTTGAGCTCTATAATAGGATCCAGTGTACTACTGTCGTAGAGTGTAGTATTAGGTCTCCCAAAATTCTAAATAATGAGTTTTTTATTTATTAGGACGGAGGACTTTTAGTTTCAATCTGGATAAAAATGTCGTCGCCAGTTTTTGTAAACCAGTTTTGTGGAACACCAAAAAAGGGGAAAAATAAATTAGAAATATGAGTCCTATCGTCACAAATTTGGTACCAAATGGAAAGGGCGATTTTCTGAATCATGGGCTGCAAATGGGTTTGCGGCACTACAATCAGAATTTCAAAAATTAACTCAAGTATGAAATTTAGGTGGCAACACTTAATTTTAATCCGTTTCAGTCATTAAAAAAAAAAATACGTGACCCAGTTTTTCGGTCAAAAAATGAAATAAAAAATAAAGAATAAAAATTTTACAGATTGAAATTAATAGTCCTCCGTACTAAACTAAATTCTGTCTTTGAAAGAATTTATTTATTCATTTATTTTAAATCGACGTTATTTTATAAATAAAATAGATATAATTTTTCGCCATGTTTTTTTTTTTTTTTTTTTTTTTTTTTTTGCTTTTACAACTAAATTTATATTCAAAGCTAATTAAAATATATTTCACTATTACTTTGCATTGTGTAAGTTTAATGACTGTTAACTTTAAAGTATAACAATAAATTTTATTTTATAAAAACTGGAATATGGATTTTTTTAAACTATTTAAAAAAAACAATATTCACGTTTTAGTCTGTAGATACCTTAATGCTATGTAACCGAATATCGAAAAAAAGAAAAAAAAAAAAAAACCTCTTAAATTTATTAAACGTATTTTAATATTATATTGTTATTAATAAATATTTTCCACACAGAAACTTTGAAAAATAACCGAAAGAAACCCCAATCTAATAAAGGCCTATTTATTTACTGTCGTAAAAGCATCCCCATGCTATAAATTCCTTTAATAAATTGAAATTTATGTACAATGCAGGCTGGGACATAAGAATATTAAATATGTGTTTTTGCTCAAGAAAATATTTTTCTGTGTGGCTAGGGACTATTTCAACCTACAAAAAATAAAAATATATTATTTTATAAAAGGGATTTAACTTTTTACTGTAGATAAAATAAGAAAATGTTTGAGTCGTGAATTCTTTGACATCATGTTATGCATTTTTTTTTTTTTTTAATACATGTATAAGATTTGGTCATTTTAAAGATCAATGAAGATCAGATTTATGTGTATTTTTATATACACAGTAAATCAAGAACAAATTTATAGAATATTTAATTGAAAGAGGAATTTTTTTAAATTGATAATGTACATAAATCGGTACAACTTAAATATTATTCGTTTCATAATGATATCAACACTGGGCAACACGGGCTCTATCTGTAATAATTTAATTGTTATGAATTTTTTTGAAAAAAGAGCATACTTTTTGCTATATATATAGTATCAGGTGGGTTTTGGGCGTTTAATTACTTTAAGAATACTAATTCTATTATTTACTTAACTTTTAATAAAGAATTAAAGTATTTACAATTATTTACATAGAAGCTAATGAGCATTTAAAATCAATTATCAAAGTAAGTTCAACAGTCAATAAGTCGTCAAATTAATTATGATTCGTCACATAAGGAAAATCGTCTGGCATAACACTAAAATCGTCAAGCGTGAGATAACCAAAGTAAACAAAATACAGGCATTACGTCCATCGAGCACACAGCTCCGTCAAAGACTCGTTGAAAACTGAACTCTATTTCTTCAGCGCTCTTAGCATGAGCCCGGTCAGGAAGTAGCATCGTTCACGTCATGAACACACACTTCCTCTAGTATTCTGAGTGCGGGAAAACAAAACACAAATCACGTGGTCCTGGATTCCGCAGTTGCAGCAAGCGAGGTTGGGGGGAAGAAACAGGATGCCGGATGCCGATCCACTATATATATAATTACATGTTCATTTAACAAATACAGGGATGGAACACGGGCGCAGAATTCATACCACTATTAATGTAAGAAAATTTTCTACTTCTTAAATCAACGATATTATATGTAGAGAAATTTCTTAAACGGATTCCGGTATGAATTCTGCGCCCGTGTTCCATCCCTGCAAATAGTATCACGGACGTGTATTTTTATGGCGTTTTTATGTATCTGCACTCTTTCTTCCGACTTCTCCCTATCATAGTAATTCACACTGAGACATAATTATATACAGTCGGTAACAAAAGTATCTATGGTTCTGTCCTTTTAAGTATCTAATTGCCTGTATGTTCGAGCTCAAATTTCAATAAATCTTTTTACAACGCCTTAAAAATAATACATGATCTTTCTGCTTCATTATATTATGCGTTTTATTGAATATATTATAAATAGCGCTACTGGTTTTAATCATACATGGTTTTAAATCATAGAAATTTTAAATACATTGTGGTCTATGAAAAAGAATTCTTAAAAATTGCTTAAATAAGTTTATGCTGCAAAATCCATAACAAAATTAACATACATTATTCAATTGCACATAAACATATTTCTATATATTAAGGTTATATTAACAATAATGTTTGTTTTACAGGACCACAAATATTCACACAAGTTATGTACAGTCGGTAATAAAAGTATCCGAACACTGACAAAAATTCCTATATAAAAAATGTAGAGTTAATACTGTTTTGTTAAATAAATCCTTGTCGAATGATGTTCTTAGACTGACTAAGAACTTGATTCGACAAGGATTTATTTAACAAAACAGTATTAATTCTACCCTTTTTATATAGGAATTTTTGCTAGTGTTCGGATACTTTTGTTACTGACTGTACATAAATTTATATCTTATTTATGAGACGCATAATAATTGTATATTTATTTGTATCATGATACTATATTATGCATCCATTTATATCTTGATTGTAATATACACATCGATACAGAAGTTATTATAATTTAAAATTGGGCAGAACTTTGTCTTGCAATTGCGAGAACACACCCTTGAAGTATGTTACTATAATTGTACTTAAATAAGAAGTAGAAGTGCATTTCGATTTGAATGCTGAATTTGGTTTTCTTTAAAGTAAAGCAGAACTTTTGTTTTTGTTAAAAAATTCACTCAATTAGACCTAGAGGTGTGTAATTAAATTGATTCGGCAAAAGCATAATAAAAACAAGTATGTTTATTTTATTATAGTTTTGTATTTCCTAAAAATACAATCTGTATTACAAAAGTGATTTTTTAACTGAGACTTTGCAATTAAATGAAAAGTTCGATTTAAAAAACAACACGGATATAACTATATAAATAATATTATCATTTAAGCTATTTTAAGTGTTTGATATATATATATATATTTTAAGGTATATACATTGTAAAAGAAACGATATAATAAAGTTTTAATGCATTTAAACAGCTAAAGCTGTAATATGTTTTAGAAATATGGATAATTAAACAGTAAAAAATATAATTAAAGTAATCTGAACTAAATTTTAAATGTGAAATTATCACCATAGTGAGGCATAAAAAAATAAAATATTTTTTTTTAAATTCTAGAATCTTTTTTCATTTAATTTAAAATGAATACTTTCAAATCGAAAAAATTATTTTTAATATACCTCGATTAAATACTACATACTCAGAATGTAAATTTAGAACAATTGTAAAACCACTGTAAGGCAAGTTGGAATGTAATTTGATACACGCAAATTACTTTGTATAATTAATTCTATCCAAATATTAATCGCTTCATAATTATATTAAATGAATTATATTAAATAAATTATATTAAATTCATAATTATATTAGCCTTATAAACATAGAGTTTATAAGCATAATTTGCATATAGAGTTTTGTGGCTCATGTTGCAGTAACAATTATTTAATTCTAAACATTGTTTTGAATAGAGTTGTTAGTAGAGAAATAACAACGTAACATCTTGGGCTTAATATAATTTAATTTAATAGGAAAATGTAATTAAATTTATAACAAACATGCGATAACTAGTACAATATTTCATCTTTGAAATATTATATAATGTTAAAATTTATTCTAACTGTTCTTTTATTCTAAGTGTTTCAAAAAATCGAAACAAAATTATAACGTTGATTTTTTTCTTTTCAATTTTTGCTCTTTTACTTTTGTAAATTTATTTGTTTGTCTCTAAAAATGATACATATATTTTTTTATATTCACTTTAGCATAAATTTAATACTTACAGTGTCTATGATTCATGTAAACGGATGACACGGAATACACAGAATTTTAGATCAGGAAATATACTACGATTTTTATGTGGTAACTGATAAAAAATTAAATTTTATTGTACTCTATCAAGAAGTCACGAAAAGGTTTAAATCTAGCGAAATAAATCTCAGAAAAAGTAATATGTAGATTGGTATAATTTTTATTTTTCAGTGTTAAACATGGATTGGTTGGTTGGGTTTTACGTCGCACTAATGCTGCGCAGATGGGCAATTGGCGACGGTCTGGGACTCCGGAGACATGCCATCACAATTTTGATCCTCCACGGAAGGGATGGCTCTCCCGCTTCGGTGACCCCCAGAGGTATAATTTTTGATGGGAACATGGAGGACATTGCGGCCACGACAGATTTTACGTGTGCCAGCCACCATTACTGTACACGACGGTCTTTGGCCGACTCGAGTACTGAACCCGCAATCTTCCAATTACGAGGCCGGCGCTCTACCGACTGGGCTACCGCGGCCCCGTGTTAAACATGGAAAAATAATTTATTACGAACTACCAGAACTACAACATGGATGCGCGTTTGTAATCATAGCAAAATTATTTAACTAAATAATGCCGTAATATATTTTAAAATGATGAGTATAAACTTATAGCTTATATACACAAGGAACTGACCTCGTAAAAGATTTTTGAAACTATTGTGATCCATTGGTGACATATGTCAGAAGCACAATATATTATTGTTTCAAACTATATGAAATATTAAAAAAATTAAAATACATTAATAAGGTACTCGACACTGTTTTAGTTAGAGGAAATTGCGTGTACCGTAATTATCGTTCAATTTAAAGGGTCACATAAACTTGATTAACACAACAAATTTGTTAATGATAAATACAAGAACCCTATACTTTTGATGTATGTACAATTAATAAAGAGCGGGTACGGCATGTTAAAAAATGTTTTAACATACTATGGCAACTTTACGAACTGAAAACTGCATTTCTTCTTGAGGGAAAAATTCTAAATTAAAAACGTTATTTTTAGTATAAAAGTAACACTTGCATCTTCTGTTAGAAGGATTCAATTCTATAATGACATAAATAAATTAGAGGCGATTTGTATTAGATTTCGCATATTTTACTCATATGTGGTAATATGAGAAAGTAAAAATTAGATATTTGTATTTATTGCTAAATACATAGAATAAAATATTGGTGTTTTAAAAATATTATACGATCCTAAGAGTATATATATTCTTCTGGGTTCTTCACGATAACAGGTAAAGTATAATAAAGAAATGTAAGAATGAACAGTAGTCAAAATTGAAAGTTAAAGTTCAATTTCGTATATGTTTGGTGCATGGTTAATATGTAACTAACTATATACAGGGTGATTATAATTTGGACAAGTTTCGATTTCAAAACGCTATAATTTTAAAACTAACGGTCAAAATGACTTGATATTTTACCAGAACAATCATGAGGCAGAGTTTTGCTTGGCGAAGGAAAAAAAATATTTATAAAATGTGCCTAGAGATGGCGATGTCAGTGTAATCTCAAAAGAAATGCCTAAATAGATTCATTATACACAGGAATGTTGTTAGCAATAGAATTGAATAGCAGGAAACAATAGACTTTAACCCTTTAACGTTGACTACTTAATTTATTTTAAAAATTCCTAAACTAATTTTAAAAATGGCTTTTAGACACATAGCTGATCATAAATATTTAAAATATAAAAAATTAGCATTGTTCCTTTTCGAGAAATTTTCGGTTTGAAACGTCTGTAAGTAAACCTTATTAAATTCAAATAATATTTAATTTAATAAATAAATCACTTTATAAGTAAACATTATCGACAACAAAAACTCGTAAAAGTTGCATAGATTCCAATATTTCAATTTATTCCGGAGTATTTTAACCCTTTGCAGAGCAAGGTAATTTTGATCATTTAAATTAGACTGCCATCGGAATTTACGAACATAATTAAAATAGAAGAAATTTTAAATTTTCACGTTAATAAAAGGGCCTTTTCTGTTATGTTATAAATGTAAATTTTTGCTAAAAAATTTCCGGGGTGAGTTTTTGCACTTGAGAATTAAAATTAGGTGTTCCATCAGCAGGAACACTGCGACTGAAAGGGTTAAGGGTTTAAGACATTTTTTTTTTTTTTTTTTTTTTTTCAAAACGACAAGAATACATGTTTGCTGCGGAAACAGTGATAATGTGCGATAAATGGTTTTCACTGTAATGCCAGTATGGCTTTTTTTATGTATCAAAATGTAATGAACTTTATGTAACGAATTTTATGAATGAATTTACGTAATGAAATGCAATAAATTTTATGTAAAAAAATTAACTTAACAAAAGATTTATTGCCAAATTAATTTAATTTTAATTCATCAGGTAGCGCTTTAATTATAAACTTACTTTTTGAGAATGGTTCAGTACATTTAATAACTTAATTAGGAATATAAATGTTCAATGTAACAGTCGTTACATGAGAATGAAGTTAGACGTGACGCATTACGCATTCTCATAATAAAGCTTAACTAACAATGCTTCATCTGTTAACAGTATCATGATGTTCTTTTCATCTAACCACTAATAGCAGTAAAAAGCAATAAATGTTTAATTTAAATATTTGCTAACATCTGAAATCATATGCATCAAGCCAAAGTCAGATTAATCAGTATTTGCAATATGGCGTCATTTGAGAAGTCAGACATTCTTAAAATGTGAGAGAATACTACTAATACTATGCCATCTGTTGGTAAAAAATGTAATATAAAAAAATCCCTTTTTGATCATTTTAGTGAAAATTAAATAGTACTACTGTCAATACTTTTGAATAATATATTTTTCCCGTGATTTCTTGATATTCCGGTATATATATATATATATATATATATATATATATATATATATATATAAGTGTGTGTATGTGCGTGTGTGTGTATTGAATAATAGTTATTATCCTGTAAAGGATACCATATGTTTTACAAATTTAAATATATTGCAGTTATTCATTAAAAAATATTGAAAGATACGAAACATGATTATTATGTTTGTTTGAACTAATACTAAAATAGTTCTATAATAATATTTTCTATCCAATTATCGGATTTCTATACAGAAATAATAATTCCTTTTTCAACGAAAGAGTGTTCAAAATAATTCATTTGTGAATCTGAAAAATTTTATAATTCAATTCTCCTTCTGAATTTCACGTGAATAAAGACATATTTCATAAGCAAGATATTTCTAAAGGGAAATAAATTAAAATATTTTTTAGATTCCAGATTGTTAATGAAAATAAATTGATAGTGGAACGCTTAGAAAAACAATTATTTTGCATGTTACTTCAGTTAGATGTACAGTAAGACCCCGCTTAACGCTGTATCATTTAGCGCTCTTTTATCTCAACTCGGGGATTCCCCGAAATTGCTCGCAACAGTACGGGGATTCCCCGAAATTGTATGCGCGCAGCGCTAAGTTTCCAAATAACATATCCGAAACAGTGTAGTTGTGTTTTTTGTTTAGTGCGGTGCTGTACGGACGCATTTTTATTTTAAATTTAATACCTAACCAATTTTCTAACAATCTCCCCCTAACCCCATTATTTACATGTTAAGACAGCCTCGTTTAGCGCTGTTTCGCAACACTCTCTACTTTGATGGAACGTATTCCCCGCGTTAAGCAGGGTCTTACTGTAATTTATAACAAAGTTTATAAATTTTAAATACTAATTACACTGTTCTGCATGAAAATTAGCCTCAACACCATTGTTGCAAATTTTTATGAAAATTGACCTCCTGATTCCGAATATGACGTCCATTTTGCCCTATCACCCACTGTGTTTTAGGGGCAGCCACCTATTTTATCACTTTTCGGCAATTTTATGGCTATAAATTATATATATATATATATATATATATATATATTCTTTTTTGGGAGTATAATTTTAACCGTTAAATATTTTCTGAGAGGCTACAGAGATGGCAAATTCTAAAACATTAACATTTGCGGCAAGGGAAAAATTTAAGGAGAGATTTGTCACTGAAATTTTGTGTTACATTTTTATATTTTTTTAATCTATTATTAATATTATTTATTAAACATATTATATATATATATATATTGTTTTTAAATGTTAAATTAATTCTTTTTCGTTCTCTTTTTCAATTCATGACCATAAAATCACCGAACAGTGATATATATTGGGGGAGGAGTTGGTGTCCCAAGAAAACGGTGGGTGACTAGGAAAAACGGGAGTCATATTTGGATTCAGGAGATCCTTTTACATAAGAATCAGAAAAAATGGTATCAGGGCCCGATTTTTTTTTTATTTTATTTTTTTTGGCAACGCAGCGTTATTGTGGTAATATGAAGTGATGGAATATCGTAATCCAAAGCAGTCTGTGATACGCATTTCAAAATGAATAGTTCGAAAAATTATAGAATTATTACGTACACCTAAAATACACCATGAAATTAATAATAATATATGAAGCTATTTAATCACGTGACTACTGATATATCATAAGTGCCAAGTCTCCCGTTTTTCAACGGAGACTTCAAACCGGAAAAATTTTATAGCTTGCTTATAGTAATATTAATAGTCGAAAAATCTACAAAACATGTCCCATTTTAAAATACTGGCTTTAATTCTGATTTAAAAGTTTGAAATGTTGGCAGCTCTGATATATATGTGTATCTTGAATTTCTCGAAAACAGCTTTAATGTTTTTCATGAAACTTTTTTCATGGAAAATCGACTGCATTTATCCTCATCTTCAAGCATCATAAGTACTTTATATGCTAACTATTGAAAAGTTGTAGAACTTCTGGGTCGATCAGGAATAAATATCGGCCCTCATGCAAATTTTGCTTTACATTATGTACGCGAAATCAGTAGAAAATTAATAACGACAGTCTTGTAAAGTTTTATTATACCAGCTATTCTTTGGAGGGAGCATCCATTGTTTTTATAAGCTAAAATGTGGCCTCTTGCGGTATCGGAAAATATTTATCCTCTCCCCCTCATCCAAAGGATTTCTGAATTGAACGAATGCGAGCAACTTTCTTAGCATTTTGCTGCTTTATTAATTGAAAATATATGCATTTTTTCTAAATTTTCTTAAAATATTAATTGTCGTATCATATGGTTAATTTAGAAAAAAAAAAAAAAGGATTTTTGAATTTGCGTGTCACAGTTATTTGACTTCTGTTGCTTTTTTGTCGTTCCTAGCATTTTGCATCCCTCTATAGTTTCTCTCTCTTTTTTTTTTTTTTTTTTTTTTTTTTAACCTATGATAATATTTACGAACTATGTCATTTTAATAATTAAGGAATTAAAAGAAAAATATATACATAGATAAAGACTAAAATAATTTCATAAAGCTCTTTAACGAATAAAAACCTTAACGAAAAATTGTACATTTCAGTTTACCAGTCCAATTAATTATTATTATTACTTTTTATTTATTTATTTATTTATTTATTTTTGTAATGAAAATTATTAGTTTTATTTTGTTTTCATTTTGAATTCGAAAGTGCAAAGCTATACATTGCCAAACAAGAAATTTTTTTTTATTTTTATAACATTTTGACTGCTTAATAAGTTAATGGTACATTATTTGTAAAATTATTGTGGAGATCATAAAAAAACAAAATACAGTATATCATTGAAAAAAGAAAATCATTCGCTATGGGATATATACATATATATATATATATATATATATATATATATATATATATATATATATATTAAACATTCATAACATTATATCTGAGAATTAAAAACAAGCTATATGCAACACAAATAAAACGGGAGCAAACGTAACTTAGAAAATTAAAAGACTATGAAACACTGATTATAAAACTGAAACAAATTTTAAGAAGAGGAGGCAGGTGGAGAGCCCTTTGTCTTGTGTATGGGTTTGAACTAGATATATTCCAGCAACATTCTCCCAGACTTCCTTCATCCAAAAAAAGAAAAAAAAAAACAATCTACGAAATATTCAATATCAATTTCTTTTTTACAAGTCATCAATTACAGAAATGCAAACACGATTTACCTCAAAGTCTGACTTATCTTCGATTTTTTTTTTTTTTAATAAAACCATTGAGTATATACACATAGTAAAACAAGAAACACTCGGGGGAGCCTGTAACCCCTAGAGAGCGCGTCCCCAGGTGACGGATAGGGGAATGCCTCCACTGGTTTTCCAGTAGGTGGTAGAAGGGAAATAAAATACCTTCCGCGGACCAACAGGTAAAAGTCCAACCTCTCGAGGCAATGGCGAACCCATCTATGACAAAGTCGGAGATGTGGCCAGGGCTGTGCTCCATGCCTTTGGTCCCATTTGACTTGTCCATACACTTTTTTTCTGCCCTTGTCACACGACAACAACAACAACAACAAGGATCAAGTAGCATAATAACAACCTTTCTACTAGATATCACGAAAAATTTAACATTTAATCATCTAATACGGAGAATCAAGCAGAAAATTTAGGTCCAAATTTTTAAATTAGAAACTAAATTTATCCAAACAATTTCCAGCAGGCAAACTAGCGTTGCCAGATTTTTGCAACTTTTTTTTTTTTTTTTTGTTTAAAATCCACCACTAAATTTTAAATGTAACAGTTGCTTAATGATATCGAATATTAACCGTCTGTTATGTGTATCATGTATCACTTCTTAAAATTATTGGTGACTATTGAATAAAAAATTCGCAAAACCTGGCAATAGTGAAGCAAACGTATTCCTATGGAAAGATAAATTAATATGAGAGATGAACAATATTATTCAACACACGCAAATGATAATATGGTGAATGACATCTTGGAAGCCAGGCTTTTTAAATTGTAGAAAAGGTGTTATGTAAATGTAAAAAAATGGCTAATGTAATTAGTTAGGTAACTGAAGAATCATCAACATAGTACTACACTGTCAAAAAAAGTCCTGTTTGCTGCCAGAAATTTTCTGTAATTCAGAAAAATACGTTCTATCAATGGAAAAATTACGTTGACAGTACGTATTGTTCTGAATTACAGAAAATGTCTGACAGCAGACTGCAGCAAACAGGACTTTGTTTTGACAGTGTGCAGTCCAAAGGTAATTCACGTCCATAAAATCCTAAGAATAGGTACCAATCTTTAAATTTTCGGATTTCAAAAAATAAGAAATATACTGGTTTAGGTCGAAGTTCACCATATAAAATGTACTAACTGTGCACTGTCAAAAAAGAAAAAAAAAAAAAAAAAAAAGTCCTCTTTGCTGCTAGAAATTTTCTGTAATTCAGAAAAATACGTTCTATCAACGTAATTTTTTCGTTGATAGAACGTATTTTTCTGAATTACAGAAAATTTATGGCAGCAAACAGGATTTTTTTTTTTTTTTTTACAGTGTGGTCAATATGTTGCAATATTGTCAGGGTTATTAAAATTTAATCTTATTTATTTTTTGATATTTATGTGAAGTTGTCTATATTTTTATACACATCATAATCAATTTAAAATATTAGGTTATTAGAAAACGAATAATACAGTTACAAACTTTTTGCTGAAATTAACATTACAAATAAGTAATGTATCCTAATTCCTTTCTACTGATTGGTATATAATCTGCAGTTTCTCTATACATAAAGTTGTATATGATCATTTACCTCCAAAACACATAGCTCTGTTTGAATTACATGTATGCTTTGGGATTTTCAACTTAAATTTGTTAGAACCTACAAAAATTTATATACGTAAAATATTCGGTACTGCATTGCATACAGACGATTTATTCACTATAATCTTTAAGGATCAGGCTATAGATAATTAAAACAAGAAAATTTAAATTTAGTTATTTTTGAAAAACGAATTCAACACCAATATTAATTTAAAAGCAATGTAAAGTGAACTTATATCTATACATAGTTATTTATTTATGTATTTTTCCTTTTTTTAATTAGTGAAATTTTAGTTTAAATAGAATAAATGATTATAAGTAAAAGTAAAAATTTATATTATTCTAAAAAAGTATTGACCATAACACTGCGCGGATTTCACTGAGATGCGCAGAAAAGCATAGTTTTTTTTTTTTTTTTTAAATACATATGAAAAAAATGTTAATTTCATTTTTCAAAACCAAATGCGTTGTATTATGAGTGTCTCCTCACATCTCAAAATAAAAATCATGATATTGGTAAAAGATAATAGAGATTTTTAGATAAGTTTTAGTACGAGAATTCCCAATGCAACGCATGACAGCCATTCTCATGAATGATGGCCGTCATATAGAACATTTATTGTCCTTCTTATATTGTTAAATCAACTGAGCCACTGTGAAAAAGGTTATTTGATATTTAAAGCGCTTCCTTCTTCAGAAAATTTAAACCAGTTTGCGAGAAAAAAAAACTTTTGCTACTTAAAAAATCTCATATCATTCTGTGCATTTCAGTGAAAGCCGCCTAGTACTATTGTCAATACTTTTTGAATAATATATTTTTAATTTTTTCTCTAGCTTTTGGGTCACCCAGTATATATATATATATATATATATATATATATATATGGAATTTTATTTAATCTTTGTTTTTATTTAATATTTCACATATTTCTCATTCTTTATTGTTCTTACTGCATCGATCGGGGCGTGAAATGATATAAATTGCTATGAATAGCAATATCGTTTTACGAAATCGTTGCAGTTTTCACAGCTTTATGAAGTATGCGCCCCTTGAAAAGTATGCTTCTAACTTTAAGCATTTACATCGAATTAATTCTGTAATTTTTTATATGTTTTTCTCTCTCATAAGTATAATGGTCCTTTTTTATTATCATTCAGGCCAGTGTAAGTTTTTCATGTTACTATCGTAACTCATTGGTTCTTAATCTATATGCAACTTTTTGTGTAATTCTTTCCTCTATGTTAAATTCAGTTCTATATTTTAGTGTGCTATTATTGTTTTAGTTCCATTAATTGCTAAATTTTAAGATTAATTTTTATTCGATATCTATTATTTATATATATATATATATATATATATATATATAAAGGTTAAAAAAGAGAAAACGTGAATATATTTCTAATATTATATTAATGTTGCATTTGAAATGTTATAGAAATAAAAATATTTTTAACGTATATGCTGTTTTTAGTCATATATTTATAAAGACATATACAATCAGTTGGGTTCAACTAGAACCATTTATTGAAATATATGTAAACAAAAGTATAGAAAAGTAAAAAATTTCAAAGAAACACTAACTTTTTTTTATATTTCAAATTGTTTGAATTCACACTTTCTAGCCCCTTCAGGATATACCTTCAGTTTCTTTTAAAGTACTTTATGTGAAAAACTGGATTTCTTTACAAGCCAAGATCAAGAAGTTGCAGTTTTCACAGCTTTATGAAGTATGCGCCCCTTGAAAAGTATGCTTCTAACTTTAAGCATTTACATCGAATTAATTCTGTGATTTTTTATATGTTTTTCTCTCTCATAAGTATAATGGTCCTTTTTTATTATCATTCAGGCCAGTGTAAGTTTTTCATGTTACTATCGTAACTCATTGGTTCTTAATCTATATGCAACTTTTTGTGTAATTCTTTCCTCTATGTTAAATTCAGTTCTATATTTTAGTGTGCTATTATTGTTTTAGTTCCATTAATTGCTAAATTTTAAGATTAAATTTTATTCGATATCTATTATTTATATATATATATATATATAAAGGTTAAAATAGAGAAGACGTGAATATATTTCTAATATTATATTAATGTTGCATTTGAAATGTTATAAAAATAAAAATATTTTTAACGTATATGCTATTTTTAGTCATATATTTATAAAGACATATACAATCAGTTGGGTTCAACTAGAACCATTTATTGAAATATATGTAAACAAAAGTATAGAAAAGTGAAAAATTTCAAAGAAACACTAACTTTTTTTTTACATTTCAAATTGTTTGAATTCACACTTTCTAGCCCCTTCAGGATATACCTTCAGTTTCTTTTAAAGTACTTTATGTGAAAAACTGGATTTCTTTACAAGCCAAGATCAAGAAGTTTTCAAAAGACGAAATATCCTTTAATATTTTCAAACTTTCTTGGGCTTATGAAGTTCTAGTACAAATCTCCTGAAAATGGATTCTCTTTTGTAAAGTTTGAATTTACCCTTTTTTTTCTTTTTACCAAAGAGAAGAAAAAAAAATTGTTGTATGAAATAAATCACTTTCAACGAAGTTTTCCCATTCAGAGTAAATTACTTTATCAAAGAGATTTAAAACTAACATATCAATTCTTTAGTATTTTATACATGTTGAGCTAGCGAAAGAGTTTGTAAAAAAATCTGATATTCCCAATTTATAACTCAGTTTATTTTTAAAAGCATACAACTTTTGATTTTCCATCGAAAATATTGAAGAAGAGATCATAACGTACTTCAAAGAATGTTAAAAAATTTTTCTAGAGATCATTACGTAGTATAGATAGAATATTTACGAAAAAAAAAATGTTCTTATATAAATTTGACATATTACAAAATACTTAAATCCTCGTTTTCTTTTCAAAAATCAATAATTTTTAATAGTAATCTTATGAAATATATTTTATCGATAAAAGAAAACTTATCTGTAAAAAAATGGTTTTTTTAAATTCAAACTGTAGGAACCCTAAAATAGTAATTATGAAAACAAAGGAAAAAGGTGCTTTAAAATGCTTATTTTAGTCTTTAATACTAATGGAAAAATTCACAAAAGAAACATATTAGTAATAGGTCTTTTAATGTTTTGAAAAAAGTAAAAAATGTTTAGAATCTCCAATAAAGGAAAGCATTAATTTCCAAAGAAAAATCCAATTTTTTGTCTTTAAACCTTTCAGCTTCGGTGGTTGTATAGTGGAAATTTTAATTCAAAATTCCAAAAACCGTCCCCTGAAATTTTTATAATTTTTTTTCTTTTATAACTTAGATGAATAACTTTATTTCTTTTCTTTTAATATTATTGGTGATGTCTGGTGGCTGTTGATTTTAAATGAAGAAAATTTGCTTGCCCCTGAAAGGGTTAATATTCACGCCCATACGTGTCAACGTATTGCGAACTCAAAATATATTTTTACGATATTTAGGAAAAGAAATCTTCATCTTATTTAAACGCAGATAAATATTACTATTGGGTTATTCGATAAATAATGTCGTTTTTTTTTTTCATTTTTTTCAAAGTGAATTTATTTATATTAACAACAAACATTAATCAATGATATATTGACCATTTTGTTGGACGATCTTTTGCCATCTTTTGGTAAGTTGAAAAATTCCACGTTCGATGAAGCTTTGGTTTTTAGAAGCAAAGGTTTTAATAAAGGACATTATTTATCGAACAACCCAATAGATTATGATTATTAAAAATACAATCTATAACAACTTGACAGTTTTAACAGAGAAAAAAAGCTTCATTAAAAAGAAAATTATTTCAAATTTCAATAAAAGGGAATAAGTAATGTTAAAAAAAGGGAAGAATTGAATTATTTTTATACCAGAGAAAATTAATTTAAAACCAGTATTAGTAGTCACGTTTTGAACCGTTAGATATGTATTTACAGATTTCAGTGTTCTATAAAACAGATAGATTAACACGAATTCTGCTCTTCATTCATTGCGATATTGAAATTGTTTTTTGTTTAACACTTTCGTTCCCCGTGATCATAACATTTAAAATTTTCTTTCTTACCATCTAACACTCGCGCCGGTTCAAAAGGAACAATATTAAAATCTATATACATTTTCCCACCGAAAAATATATGTTTTAGATGATTTCACTATCCTTGTTGATAAATGAAAGTATTCTTTACTCTATTCTGATAATAATATCGGAATCAGTTTCCTGTTTTGGGCAATTTTAGTTTAAGTAAATTAACTGTTTGAAATATTTTTTTATTTTATGTTTCAATGTTTATAATTTGTATTTTAATTAAATACAATATGTATTTCTTCCAAAATATTGATATTTTTATTCGCTGAAAAGTTATGATTTTAAATGGCATCGGTGGTTATATTAAACATAAATAAACACCTCTCAGTTGCTTTGTTAGCTATATTAATTCGTACTCCTATTAAAAAAAAAAAAAAAAAAAAAAACATTTATATATATTACCTTTGAAATAAATTTACATCTAAATATAAGATGTATTGTTTTATGGATGAAAAAAATTGGGAATGAAAGGGTTAGTAATTCTTATTTCAGTTTTTTTTTTTTTTTTTTTTTATGATTTTGGCATCCGCACTCAAAGAAGCGAGAAATGTGAAAGTGCCTAAGACAAAGTAAGATAAGATAAGGGCTTATTTCCACTAAGAGGATATTGAAACTTTTTCCATGATTTCAAGAAACATATTATATGCTGAATCTCATTTGCTTTGTAAATAAAATGTGTATTTAACCTTGAAAGACATTTTTGTTTGCCTCCTTCATCAGTCTTCCACAACTTCTCCCAAAGAATAAATATCCTTTTAAATATATATAGGCAATTTTTATGTTTTAAAAAGTCTCCTATTTAAAATTAGTGACAAAAAAAAAAAAAAAAAAAAAAAAAACGGGTCGTATAAATCTGTGGAAAGAATATAGTTTTCCCAAACTTCGTTTTTGTTGAATATCATACAATAAAATTCTACTTTATCATTGTTTGAGTTACACCGTATTGTATTAACACGCTTTTATTAGCTTCACCTGTATGTATGTTTGTATGTATGTTTGTAACCCCTCTGGCAGCAAACAAAAAATCTATATTGTAAAAAAAGACTTTCCCTACATGAACGCCGTGGCTGTGAGGTAGAGCGCCGGGCTGCGAACCTAAAGGTCTAGCGTTCGAACCCAGTCAGGGGAGATTTTTTTTAAATGGTTTTTGTTTAATTCTAAATTATTTTAATTAAAGATTTAAATGTATGTAAATATTATGGTGTGTCACTCACCCGATTTTCTCTTACCCTGCATTTTAATACTAAGATAGATATTTTGTGCTTTTTAGTTCATATTTCTATAAAAGCGTGTTCTTTAATTTTTTAAAACTATAATATTATTTAAAATGTTAAATTCATTATGCTTCCCAAAATTGTATGAGTTACATCAAACGATTAAATTATACGCCACTCATTTATTCCACGCGTCACACTTACAGACTGATTAGTAATTACAGACTGAAATTAATTGCAGACCTGAGGAAACACTCTTCCAGAACACGTAAACTTAATGCTTCATTAATTGTTATTTGCATAATATTCTCGAGAATTATTTAAAGTATTATTATTATTATTATTATTATTATTACTTTCTTCTATATTCAATAGAAGAAAGTATTGGATTCGTAAAAATTTTCGACCTCGGGTTTTTGATGGATTTACACGTTTTCAGTGCTGTAGAACACGATTTGACAATTTTTAGAAAATGTCTGCCTGTGTCTCTGTCTGTCAGTATGTGTGTGTGTGACAAAGTTTTGTGGCAATTGTATCTCAGGAACTACTGCACATAATTTCATACAAATTGGTATGTAGTTGCATCTTGACATAAATTAGTGCTTGTCAACTTTTGGTAAAAATTGTCATACAGGTTGCGTTGCCATCCCGCTTTTTCTAAATTTTTAACATGGTGATATAGGGCAAAATTTTGTATTAATGTGCATAAAGAGAATTATATTTTAGTAATCATTATGAAATTCACAAGAATTATTTATAATAGAGATAGTCAACTGCGAAAATTTTTTTGTATGTGTAGGAGCCTCACCCCCCCCCCCCCTCCTGAGCTCGCCAATATCTTTAAATCAAATGATTGAACCATCGATCTGCGATAATTTAAAATAAAGTTATCGATTTAAATAATAATAATAATAATAATGTAATATTGACAATAAAATTGACTTTTTTGGATATTTAGTGTTATACTACTTCTCTAACATGGAAATCGTCTGCATTATCATGGAAGATAATTTTTTTAAATAATAATTTTAATAAATTATTTTTACTGAGTGAATTAGTATAGGCAAATATAGAAGAAAGTCATGTGGTGGCCACAACATACTAGTTTACCTATGCTTTTATTTTAGTTTTAGAACGACATTTTTTTAGGAAGTGTTTTTTAGAAATAGGGCTGTATTTTTGTAAATGTACATTAAGAATAAATAACTTTTTTCTGCTTTTTAATGCAGAAGCTTTTAATTTTTAAAATATTAATTTTATTTATTTTTCATATTATATTTATAGAATAGGTGAGATTTCTGAAGAATATGGTCTTTACTAACCCCATTTTTGCTGAAATTTATATAATACAATTCTTTTTTTTTTTTTATCATTGTTTGCATTACACTTTGTATTAGTTTAAATGTTAAATAAAAACAATTTTCCAACATTTTATGAATTTTGGGAAACTTTCATCAAAATTATAAGCATCAAAAGTTAAAATTATAATCCTCTCATTTATTCCGTACGTCATACTTTCATTTGGATGTAGTTACAGACCGCTGGAAACAATTTTCCAGTACATTTAAACTTAAGGCTTCATTTATTATTACTGGAATAATAATCTGGAGAGTTGTTTAAAATAATAATGATATACACGCATGCATACATAAATATATATATATATATATATATATATATATATATATATATATATATATTACCCATGAGTTTTTCTTAGTCTCAAAACTTCCTTTTCAGGAAGAATTCTCAAATTGTATTTTATAAATAAAGATTTATCATATATTTTCGTGCTAATTAATGCACAAAACTTGAATTTTAAAAGCGTTAATGATATTTATTTTTATTATTAAAGTATTGTTTTTGGGTCAAATTTTCAAACGCGAGATTATGTTATATTTACACGTTTTGAGGTCCCCTGAATACGAAAATCATGTTTTTAGCAAATGGTCTGTGTGTCTGTCTGTCTGTTATCAAGCATATCTAAAAAACAAATTATGGCAGAAAGTTTAAACTTGGTATTCTAAATGTGTATCATATAGGGATGCTACAGTAAGTTTTTCGTTAAGATCAAGCAAATGGTTCGTGTACAGAGACAATCAAGAGAATTCTAATACATTACGTCTATGGGGGAAATTGCAGGTAAGTAGAGTTTAGCGTCTATAGACTGCACTAAACTAAATGAAACGAATATATATTTTTTGTAAAAGAGATAGTTAACTGGGAAAAAAAAATTGTGTATGTAAGAGCTCGCCAATACCTTTAAAACGAGTGGTTGAACCATCGATCTGCAATAAATTAAAACAATATCGATTTTTTTTTTTTTTTTTACTTTTAACAACAAAAAAAGAAAAAAAAATCGTTTATTTTTATTTTATTTATCTTTTTTAATATTGAGAATAAAATGGAGTTTTTTTGGATATGTGGTGTTATACTACTTCTTTAATATGGAAATCGTCTTCATTATCATGAAAGATAATTTTTTTAAATAATAATTTTAATAAATTATTAAAAAAAAAAAAGAATTATTTTTTAATAACCGAATTAAATTCTATATAAATGTATGTGCATTAATGAAACGGTGGTTTGAGGGGGGCGGTAGCCCCCCTCACAAAGAAATAATTATCATATAAAACTCTCCCGAAGCCTAATTTCAATTGTTTAACATAGGTTTACATAACATCGTTACCTCCAACCATAACATCGTTATCTTTTAATCTCCAACCTGTATTTATAGTATTAAATTTCAGGGTAAGAGAAAGTCGTGTGAGTGAGACACAAGATTATTTGTATTATTTTAAATTATTTATTCTTCTGAATTAATAATTATTTAACATATTTTAATATGATAGAATAAAAAAATATAATTATTTGAGGAAAACTTTTTTTTTTTTTTTTTTTAAGTGCACTATAAAATTGTGAAATAAAGAATTTTTGTAAATTAGTTTTTTACTTGTAAAATTGAATGGTAATTTGAACAACGTAAAAATACAGAACAGTTAAATGACGTAAGAAAAATATTTACCTACATTCACGTTAAAAATTTGTAGTCATTTGTTCGATTTCTTTCGAAGCTACATGCAATTATCGATCTATGCAATTTTCTTAATGTTTCCATTTTTTCCACGCCTTTGTAGAGAGTCTCCCCATGAAAAGTATAAAAGTATAAAATGATGTAAATGATGTAATATAGGTTCTTACGCAAATAAAATAAAAAATAAACAAGACAGGGTGTAGTCCATTTATTACATTGGTTTTAAATGTATTTTATTTTATTTATTTATTATTATTATTATTTTATAAGATAAAATAAAGAATTCCTTATAAAAAAATCTAATGCAAGATAGGACGATATCTGTTATTTAATTTTAATAATTTTTCCAATGGATAAAAAATAGCCAAATAACAATCTTAACGGGTATTTCTTAATTAAAAGACAGTAAAAACATGACTAATAGTAAAATCAAACTAAGCGGTCAATCAAAAAAAAAAAAAAAAAAAAAAAAAAAAAATACAAACATGAAACATTAACTGTGATAGTTAAAATGTAAGAAAATTATTCCCTGACATTTGCATACAATTTTTACAGTTATTTATTGAATTTACAGTCCTTTATTTATTAAAATAATTTTGTAAGGATTTTGCTTTTTCTCTCTTCTTAAAATTTTCCTCCTCTTTCCATAAAAAAAAATAAAATAAATAAAATCAAAAAGATGTGATGGATTTCTTAACAGTTGCACATGAAAACAAATCTAAATAATCTAAACAACATGAAATGTAACACTTTTATTGGGTTGATATCAATTGTAATTTTTACGTATAAAATAAAATGATAAACACATTATTTATAGAAAAGAATGTTTTAAAATACTGGTATAGTAACGGTTGAAAATTTTATTTGAATAAATTACTCGTTAAGTTAAAACAGACATTAAACATTCTGTTAAGCACGTATTTCTATTAATTACAAAAATCATAAAAAAAAAGCTAAGCTACTAATAAAAAATATTATATAACAGAAGATATAGATTTCTATTTATAATACACAAGTTTTATAATAATAATAATAATAATAATATATACATATATATATATAATTGATTATAGTTAAATTAAAAAAGAAAATTTAAATCTGTTCAGCAGCAACGTATTTTGTTCTACTTATTATTTTGTTTTCATGTATCTTGGTGCATGTATTAGATAATTCATTTGGAAATGGATTCGCATTGGTGTAATTTGTTTATATTTTGTTACAAGTTTAAAATTTAACAATAAAAATTTTCAGGGAAAGAAATTGGATCTCAGTTTCTTTTCTTTTTAAATTTTATGTTTAATTTTAATTTAAAATAGATTTTTTTTTTATAAATTTTCTAATATTCAACCATAAAGAAAACCAACAAAGCTGTTTTTTTATATTTACATTCAACAATTACAGTTACTTGCCTTTCAAAGAAACTAGAAGTTATATACTGAAGTAATTTTCTTAACGTTTCTCTTTTAATATCTTTGTAACGATTCTAACCATAAATAATATAATGGTAATAAATGATATCTCATATCTGATTACAACTCTTTACGCAAACATAAATGGAAAAAAGACAATAGATAATGCGACATATTTACTATTTTTATATATAAAGATAGCTTTTTTTACAATATCAGGGATGGAACACGGGCGCAGTATTCATACCACTATCAATGTAAAAAAATTTTC
The DNA here is from genome assembly GCA_963930645.1 of Salticus scenicus. Taxonomy (NCBI): domain Eukaryota; kingdom Metazoa; phylum Arthropoda; class Arachnida; order Araneae; family Salticidae; genus Salticus; species Salticus scenicus. The sequence goes on along the minus strand of OZ005662.1, from coordinate 64,546,131 downwards.
TACTTCTTAAATCAATGATATTATAGGTAGTAAAATTTCTTAAACAGATTCCGGTATGAATTCTGCGCCCGTGTTCCATCCCTGCAATATAAAAAGACTAGTACGATATTTTATTGCAAAAAATGGTCTGCAAAAACATTATGTTATAAGGGAATGTTTCGTTTTATAAAAGTTAATTACTTAATGAATAAAAAATATATTTAACATAGATATTTTATTTAATAGTGACAGCATTATAAATTTATCTAAATAACTAAGAAAAAGTTATTAAATAGTAGATGTATCTTTATTAAACAATATGCACGATAATTATAATGTATAAAGTTACAAGAGGCTGTTCTACATATACAGGGTGATTATAATTAAAGTTACGATTTTAAAACGCTATAATTTTAAAACTACCCATCAGGGCAATTTCATCTTTTACCTGAGAAATCGTGGGGCAATGAAATTTTGTTTGGCAAAAGAAAAAGAAAAAAAAGTTCCAAAATGTGTCGTCAATTATCCGTAAAGTATTTGTTTCATGAAGCTCCTCTTTTTTTCTTTTCACTGTGACTGTTTCCGCTGTTAACACGTATTCTTGTCTTTTTTCTAAAAAACATTGTAGTAAACCCTTGAGGTCTATTGTTTCCTGATACTCCTTTGTGTTGCTAACAACATTTCTGTGTTTAATGAGTTCATTTAGGCGTTTCGCCTGACATTACCCTGACAGCGCCATCTATAGGAACATGTTCGACCTACTTTTTTTCCTCCCTAGAACAAAATGTCATTGCCTCCCGATTGCTCTGGTAAAATATCAAATCGCTCTGATGAGTAATTTTAAAATTATAGCGTTTTGGAATCGTAACTTTAATTATAAACACTCTGTAGAATTGCTATGATAATTTTGTCTTTCCTGCATTAATTTTATACACAAAGAATGTATATAATTAATATAACATATATGTTTAAGATGTCACACAGGGTTACATGGTGTGAGACATTTTGTGAATACGGATAAATACAGTGTGTCCTAAAAGTTCCAGTACTCTAATTAAAGAACTCATTGTGTCCCTGATTTTTTTTTTTATTATTATTAAATATCATCGTCTGCTTATTATTGCATCATTTCTTTAATTTTTATCGTTTGTTTCTTTTCTCGCTCAAGTTGTGTGAGAATAAAGTTTTATCTTATTTTGTTCTTCATAGTGAAGTGAGTTTATCACGCATTCAGAGAACTACGCTGTTTGAAGCTTATTTTGAATGTAAATCGTATGGAAGATGCAAAGATGTTTGGCGATATAAATATCCAGATGATGCAATATCGAGTAAAAATATGCTATATCAGCTCGTTCGACAATTTCGTAATACAGGCTCTGTGCAGGTGTGTACAGATTTCTCTACAAGAAGTCACTCCCAGCATGTTAAAACGCGTTTCTAAACACATACGCAGACGAGTTCAGCTTTGTCTCCTAGAAAAGGGTGGACATTTTGAACATTTATTATAAATGTAAGTTCTGTTTTTTTTCCTCCGTTATTTTAAATGTGCCTTTTATCATTAGCATAAAAATAATCCTATTAAGGTTCATTGTTTTGTAAATAAAAAATTCATCAGCGTCAGTACTGGAACTTATAGGACACTCTGTATTATCTAAACTGACATTTATGTATCTATCGCGAGATCTTTATAATGTAATCTGGAACCCAAAATTTCTTTTAGAGTTTTCTAATGTTTAATATAAAATCCTACCCAAAAGAAAATAATTGCGTTAGAGAAGTTTTAATATGAAAAGAGTAGAAAAAAAAAATCTTGGAAATTACTTACATAGATTTCTTTCTCTCACGTTGCTTTTATATTTATTATTTTATTATTTGTAATTTTTCTTTTTTCTTTTATTACATTCCGAACATACAAATGTAAGGATTGTAATCTTTGAAAAATACAACTTTGAGATTTTGCTGTTTCTACATCTTTTGCGGTCTCCTGAGTTCCTTTTTACCATATTTACGATCATGTATGTACGTGTGTGTGTTGAGATTTTGCTGTTTCGATACGTTTTGAGGTCCTTTGATCTCATTATTACCATTTTTAGGATGATGTATGCATGTGTATGTATGTATGTGAAGGAACACGATAGCGCCTAAACGTTTTGTTCGAATGAGCTGAAAAATGGTACGTATGTTATAGGTCGTCATATCATGAACATTATTGATTTTCATGCTTCTAGGACCTTTATTTATTTTACAGGAACACGAAGAAAAATTCTTTATCATTGTGGCCTATGGGCCTAATTTTTTTAAGTGCGATCGCATCTAGACTCCTTATTCGTTTGAGATAAAAAATTATACATATGTTATAAGCACCATCGTATGAACTGTATATATTTTGGTAAATCTAGGGCTGATAGTTTCTTTACACGGACACAGAGAAAATTTTTTTTACCATTATGGTCTATGGGACCAAATATTTTAAGATCGATAGCGTCTAAACGCTTTATGCGATTAATCTGATAATTTATACACATAAGTCACAGGTTCAAAAACTGTTTAGATTTTAGTTAATCTGGTACTTATAGTTTTCTAACTGGCTCAAAAAAAAAAAAAAAAAATTCTTTATCATTATGGTCTATGGGCTCTATTTCATTAAAATGCAATAGCGTCTAAACGTCTTATGCGATTGAGCTGAAAGTTTATACACATATTATAGGTCATAGTTTCACGAACTGTATAGATTTTGGTGAATACAGCACTTACAGTTGTTTTACAAAGACACAAAGAAATACTCTTTATCATTATGGTCTACAGGCCCAAATTTTTAAAAATGCGATATTTTCTAAACGCCTATGTCGATTGAGCTGAAAATGTATACACATATTTTAATTTACAGTTGCACGAAATGTATGAATTTTGGTGAACCTAGCTTTTATAGATTTTACAGCAACACAACGAAAAATTCTTTATCATTATAATCTATGAACTGAAATTATTTGAAGTGCAAAAGTGTAAAAAAAAAAAAAAAAAAAAAAAAAAAAATGGAGAAAAAAAACATGAACATTCTATTATATTTTTCACATTTGTTAAATTAACGACTTGTCTTAATTTGATTTATTTATATAACCATTAATTACTTAAAGTTCGGAAAGTCGAGTGCAGTCACTCCAGATTTTTCCGATTATTCATCAGTCATGTTTACTTATTAGTATAATTCTTTCAGCACCCTTTTGTAATTTTGATTACGTGAGTATTTTTTATGCATTTATCATGTGTTTATATATTCTCATCTCTTCCTCTTCTTCTTCTTCTTTTTTATTTTCTTTTTTTCTTTAAAAAAAAAAAAAAGAAAAAGAAAAAGAAAAAATATCTGCAACTTAATATCTGGCATTGCAAAGATTTGAGGTACTAACCCCATGTACTTTTGCACTCATCTATCTCGAATGTGCCCTTTTTTTTTTTTTTTTTTTTTTTTTCGTCAGTTTTATGTGTTGCCTCTTACAAGGAGAGGTCACGACATGGAAAATTCAGATCGGGACGAAACTCCGCAGGATTGTAGTATACTATGAGGGTAACAACATATTAAAGCAGTAGGACCCACTATCCACAAAATTTCGAGAAAAAAGCATTTAAAGTTTCAGTAATCTTTAAATACAAGTTATTTCGTAAACGAGCAAGCGCCCCAGTGGTGTGATCCTAAAGCGCGAGTCTGCTAGCCAGACGACTTGGGTTCGAGGCTACCTCGAGACTACTTTTTTTTTTTCTTCTTTAACTTTTTATGTAATCTAAACTTTTTATTTATTTTTTCTTTATTTTATAATTCAATTCAAAATTTGAAAATTTTAATAAAATATTTTTTTTTTTTTTTTTTTTTAATATAAAATAAATAAATTTTTCTATTTTTAATATTTATAACTTAAAAATACAATAAATTTCTATAACTTAAAAAATAAATTTTAGTTTTATTTTAACTGTAAAATAAGGTGAAACTAAAGAAACTGTTTTTGATTATTTATCGAAATATATTTTATTTTATTTTAGGTATGCTTGAAACAATAGTACATTTTGTTTTTTAAATTTAAAAAAATAATAATAATACAGAGAAATGATCATTTTAATTGCATATATAATTACTATCCAAATTAAATAATTACTTCTCCAATCAATACAGTTTATTGAAAAATTATAGTATATTATTACAATGCTTTTAAATTATTACAGGTAAAGAAATGTTATCTTTAAATGCAGATTTTAAATGTTAATGAACATCGTTTCTTTTTGATAACGACTTCCTTTTTTTTATCCTTCCTTGCACAAAATAAAATTCCACCTGCCGTTTATTCCTAACAAGCTAGAAGCGTTTACGTAATTTATACACATTCAAACAAAATCAGGAAGCTCAAACCAAGATTTAAGTAACACCTGCTAACTATTTTACACTTTGTTTACAGCTTGCTTATTTTTTAATTATTTAAATATCTGTCTGTTTTTCTTTATGTTTCTTATTTAGGGTTTTGTAAAACTTAACTTTATTTTTTAAGTTATAGAAATTTATTGCATTTTTATGTTATAAATATTAAAAATAGAAAAAGTTATTTTATACTCAAGAAAATTAAATAATTTATTAAAATTTTCAAATTTTGAATTTTGAATTTAATTGTAAAATGAAGAAAAACAAATAAAAAGTTTAGATTACATAAAAAGTTAAAGAAGAAGAAAAAAAAAAAAAAAAAAAAAAAGTTGTCTCGAGGTAGCCTCGAACTCAAGTCGTCTGGCTTGCAGACTCGCGCTTTAAGATCACACCACTGGGGCGCTTGCTCGCTTACGAAATAACTTGTATTTAAAGATTACTGAAACTTTAAATGCTTTTTTCTCGAAATTTTGTGGATAGTGGGTCCTACTGCTTTAATATGTTGTTACCCTCATAGTATACTACAATCCTGCACAATTTCGTCCCGATTTGAATTTTCCATGTTGTGACCTCTCCTTGTTAGATACTGCACTAGTTCCTACTATTTTCCCCTGATGAAGTTTCGTGTATTATTTTGAAACAAAATAATTGCTGCATTTTTTTTTTTTTTTTTTTTTTTTTTATAGTTCATGGTCTTTACATGCAAAGTTTTTATTTATTTTTTTAAACACCAGTCCTTTGGCGCATGTTTGACTACATTTTTTGTGTTCAATCATACACATAATACTTTATTTTTACATGCTCATACACACGTTTTTATCGATACATATGTACATTAATATACTACTTACAAACAGACACATTTTTGGGCCAAAACACATCTATACTTTAATGTTTCTGCGTCAAGTGTGGAAATTTATTATTATTATTATATTATTATTATTTTAATTTTAGTAAAATGTTTTCTTAATGTTTATTTGTCTTTTTCCTCTCTTTGTTAGGGAAATAAAATTTCCAGGCTACGGTTTCTTTTATTCCCTGTCTTTCCCTTTCTCTATTTTTACAGGAATTTTCGCGCTAACTGATGGTGGAAGCATGCTATCGAAGATAGCAATCTAAATATAGTTTTAAAATGTACGAAATCACCTTTTTTTTCTCATTCATTTATTTTTATATACTTTTTAAAAGTTTTTTTTAATAAACTCCAAACAGAGATTATTAAAAGAAACGCCGACATATAAACCCTTACCGGACTATTTGCTTAACTAAATAAATAAAATGTCAGATATTGTTTTAAAAGTTTTATGTTAGAGATTGTGATGTTTTTAAAAAACAAAACTTTGACTTTTACGGTTTAGAATTTTTTTTTCAAAATTTCACAGAAAAACAACCGTTTTCTTTTAATTGGATCGTAATTTTCGTATTGTAAAACAGTATGAGTGGCGTAGCATTGTTCCGGCAACCGTAACAGGGAGAAAAATGGTTTAGAGCGCCTTTTCATTTAAGAATAAATACATTAAATAAATTAAAATAAGCAGAAATCGGAAACAATCAAGTCACAAAAAGTTAGAAATAATGAAATATCAGATTATACATTTTCATTGTTACCTTTTTTTACAAGCGAAAGGATAATTTTGGGCAAAACTAAAAAACCGAGAATTGCAACAAAAATTGTAAAAAATAAATTTTCCAACGATGAGGATCATGTTACACTGAGAATAAAGAAAGATTTATATACCTGGAATGTCCTTTATTACTTACGTATCCCGTGACTTGTTAGTCCCTAATTTATGTGCTCATTACTCTTTTTAAGTAACTGTATTTCAAATTCTTGATTTTTCGAGCTGAACAACGCCATTTATTGTTTTTCCCTCTGAAAATTACGACTGAAAAATGGATGAGGTTTTTCGAATATTTTAAAATTTTGTTTCTAATATAATAAGCATTAGAGCTCTATTGTTTAAAATAATCAGCATCTCGACGCACACCTTAAAATAACAATATCGGACAATTCATTTAATTGGTTAAACGGATAGGCCACAATGGTTAGCTAGGGTAAATGATGGACACTTTTAGCGCAGTTTCTGATGTTTTTAATGTTTAAGCCATCAGAAACTATTTTTGAAAATCTTAAGTTAAAAAAAAAGGCATGAAAGACTTTCAGAACCACATATATGTTAAAATATATGCATTTTATTATTATTTTTTTATGAATTTATATTTGATACCCACTCAATGTTCCAGTAACTGACACTGCCAGTTTTTCTTTTTACCAGTAGTTAGCACCCTGTGCTCCAGTGTTTGACACTGATAGTTTTTCATTTTACCAGTTATTCGAAACCTATGCTTCAGTGTTTGACATATAATCTTAAAACTCTTATATGTAAAACATGTGCTTTTATTTATTTTTTCTTCTATATTAATTATTTCGGGAAAGATGTCACCCACTGGAGCGTGTCAATCACTGGAGCACTTACCCTATATCGGGGAAGTTCTTATAAACTTCCTGTATAACTTTAACTGGAATGGAAGCAAAAATTTCTTTTCCGCAATTTTGAGAAATATAGTCCCATTAACTGTTAAAGTAACCTATTTAATATATCTATTTGACAAAGATATAGTTTACATTACTTAAAATATTGATGCGCATACCAGTTTTTCTGACAGCAGGAAAAGGAATTAACTTAAACGTATTACCATTAAATACACTGTTCGGCATTAAAATTACTTCTAACACCATTTCAACATATTCTTATCTAAAATGACTTCCTGAATCCGAATATGACGCACACGTTGCCCTATAGCCCACCATATTTTAGGAACTGCCTCCTATTTTTATCCTTTTTCGGAGATTTTATGGCTATAAATTAGGTTTTTAGGAGGGGGAGGATTATTTTAACCGTTAAATATCTTCTGAGGGGCTACAGAGTTGTAAAATCCTAAAACATGGACATTTGCGACAAGGGAAAATATTTTGGTGGAGGTGGGGTTGCCACTGAAATTGTGTATTACATTTTATATATTTTTTTTAATCTGTTATTAATGTTATATTTTAAACCTTTTTTTTAATTTTTTTAATTTTTTTTTTTTTTTTTTATGTGTTAAATTATTTCTTTTTCATTCTTCAAATCCAATTCATGGTCATAAATTTATCGAACAGGGGGAAAATTGCGAGAGGGAGTAGTGTATCTAGAAAAAGGTGGGTGACTGTGCAAAATGGGAGTCACATTCGGTTTCAGGAGGTCATTTTACATAAGAATCAGCAAAAATAGAATGAGAACTTGAAATATATATATATATATATATTTCAGAGCAGTGATATTAGTTTTGTCATTGTGTGGCACCCAATCAGAGAGTTTGGACACGAAACCAAGCCTTTTAAAGTGATCCAAAGCAGTAGTCTGAGGAATTCCAAGCTCTAAGCCCACTTCTGTGGAAGTTAACGTGGGATTTGTCCTGATCATACTGTAGTACTTCACCATTGACACCTGATGACCTTCCTGATCTGGGTTCATCTTTCAAAGAAATATCTCCCAAACGAAATTTCGCAAACCATTTTTGGCATGTTCGATCTGTTACTGCGTCCTCTCAAAACACTTCGCAGAAGTTTTTTTGTTGCCTGCATCGTGTTATTCCCTCTTTGGAACTCGTACAGCATACAATGTCTTAAGTGCACTTTTTCTTCACCCATGGTGACAGTTCTACAAGTTAGCGGTTTCAGTCGATAATCGACAACGCATAAAAGTCCATGTGTTCAAAAACGACAGAACTTTACCATACACCTAATAATTTAGAAAAATTCCCATCTAAGAGTCTGTAAAGATTCACCAAAAATCCATTTTTTGAGAGTACGTATAAATACAGATATTTTCTATTCCTGTTTCCCCAAACAACTGAAAATGAAATATAAAACATGACATAAAGTATTGAATAATAAATAACTTCTTTTCTTACAACAAAAAATACCTGTTTTTTACTGAAGTTTTGTCAAAAAAATTGCTTTGTATGCATATACTGTTTCTGCATCAGAAGAGAAAAAAAAAAAGGGAACAAAGAATTTTTTTTTTTTTTTTTTTCACTTTGTCAATTCGTATTTTTTCCTTCCATCCGTAGGACAATATGGTAATGTGAACAGACTAGTGTATATTTTTTGTTCTGAAATTAAAAATAAAATAAAATAAAACAAAATAAAAAATTTAAAAGATAATAATAAATATTTTTGTAATTAATATGAAAATGTGGCGATAAAACATTAAATTAAATAATACATAAAATTTAATGGTTATTTTCTTAAATAAATTTCATTTATGTCTCTTGCTTTAAATGCGTTAATTATTAACAATATTCTAATTCGTAATGTCAAAATTGACGGATCAACGATACAAAAATATGCACTTTAAATATTCTCATAGCATAGAGATTAACACACACACCCTCCCTTTTAATTTTTCCATTGCTGTTAACCTGCTTTGATTCCCTGCTTTAATCAATTACGTTTGGGTTGGAAAATAAATTTTATTCAGTTTTAATATACAGTATTTATACTGATATATATAATAATAGCGTTGTTACTCTCAACCTGGAATATAATTGGGTGTAATCATTTCCCATATTAATAATTATATTTATTATTTCGATGTTTAAACACTGATCAACTGTACACACGTACGTGCGTACAGCTTCATAGCAAGCGCACTTGAAGCAATAAAAAAGCATGCTTTCCTGATACATAATGAAACGCTGCCCATATTTGTTGGGCGGAAGGGGGGAGGGGAGGAGGGTTAGACACTGTGAGTGAAGCTATTGAAATTTAATTTTACTTTTCAATTGCATTTACAAATTTGTAATTATTAAATGTATAGGAAAACTGTCACGTTCATATATACATAATAAATAGTTAGCTGAAATAGTTAGCTGAAAAAAAAACCAACTTGATAAAAAAAAAAAAAAAAAAAAAAAAAATCTAATTAAAGAAATTGCACTTTTATTTGATTTATTCTTTTTTAATTCAGCCTTCAAATAGAGATCAATATTTCTTCGTCCATTTTATTATGCTATAAAAGTTTTGCATCAATTATTAATTTATTAAGGTCATTAATTTCAAAAAATAAGTAAATAGAAATAGAAAAGCACCAGTAAAGTTTTGATATTAAAAAAAAAAAAAAAAAAAAAAAAAAAAGCAGAAAAAGAACTGAGTTAATTAGGATGAATGACTTATGAATTGATTACTTCTTTAATACGTTTTCCTAAATTTAAGAACACAGTAAAGGGATATTAATCCCAATAAAATATTAACTTTGACTTTTCTTTTCTCTTTCATTAATTTAACCATTTATTTCATGTGTAAAAATATAAGAGCCATTATATTTTAATAAATGTGTAAACAAATATTTCTTTTCATAAGCAGCAGAAATATACTTTATCGATTCGTTGTATATTTTATAGCGGTATTCGAAAATAATTATTTTTATTAATGATACAGCTCATAACTTAACTGTATTTCAAATTAATTTCAGTCAGTTTTCCTATTTATTTAAATTTTTTATATAAAAATAGTCAAAACCTTTCAAAATTATCTCTATATATTTTTATAAGGATAGTTTAAGCATTTTGCAGTGACATATGATTTTACTTGGCTGTAAGAGGATTATCGTCTCTCTCTTTTTTTTTTTTTTTTTTTTTTTTTTTTTTATGTTTCTTTTATTTCAGGTTGTATAAAAATAAGAGGGTGCTTTTAAGAATTATGTTGCAAAAACCTACAAAAACGTTAATGTGTATTAGAATTATCTTTAAATTTCACATCATCTATCAACGAAATTATCTATATAAATAAAGCAAAGAGTTTTTCGGGAACACATCCGGGTGAGTCACTCCTATTTCTGATTGGTATATATTTAACTACTTTGGTAATGAAAGTTGCCCATTTTTTTTTTTTTTTTTTTTTTTTTTAAGTAAAAACTGATGAATTTTATCAAAACATACTGCACAGATGTCATATTTTTTAAAAGAGCTCTAAAAATTGTTCATTTTTTGTGTAGGCACTATATATATCAAGTTATTAAAGATATTACGTTATAAAGTTTTCTTTTAATTAATTAAAATATGAAAATAAATATTAGTTACAATTTAATTGTTGAAAAACAAAATACGAGTTCATATTCTTTTGAAATAAAATAAATACATTTCATTAAACATGAACATTAAAAAATCGTAAAAAATAAAATTATGCATCTCACAAAAATTCCCGTCATTACCACTTTAAAATTTTCTACACATTCATGAATTACTAATGTAGTTTTATAGCTATAAGATTCAACAGAAAATTTAAAAACATGGTACATAAAAAGTATTTTTTTTTTTATCTTATAATTATTTATAATTTTGTTGTCATTTCGGCGATGAGTAGATATGGGCATCGCAAATGCATAACTAAACATTTTGGCAAGAAACGTCCGAGCTACATCAGTGCCAAATTTCAAGTTCCGCTAAAAGGTACAAGCTTTTTCAATGTTTTTGCACAATTTTTCTCAATTTTATTTTAAATATTTTTGTATTGCGAGTGGGAAAAGAAATGAAAGGTAATTTCTTTAAATTGGTCTAATTATACAAAATATCTCCATGAAAAATATTATGCGTTTTCCGTTCTGTTTATTATCAAAAAGAAAATGACTAATGCAGTTTTTCCTGTATTATTGACATTTCTATAAATTAAATTAAATTAAATTATCCAGTACCAAGACGTTCCGGTGAAGAAGTCTCTGCCAAAGTCAGCGAGGACAAGAAGCGAAGTTTTTAAGCAATTTCAATGTATTTTCTTTTTAGTTTTAATTTGTAGAACAGTATAAAAAATATTGATTCTTTTTTCAATTCATTTAACTATAGTCACCAGCGAAACGGGCAAAGCCTGCTAATACAAAATATATGAGTTTTAGACATTTTTGAAGACTAATATTTAATAATAAGTGCTGCAGAATTTTCATAATTAATATATAATATTTTTGTACGAGCATAGAAGCAAGGCGTATTAATTTTAATAGCATGATATTTTTTTAGTTTACAGGATGTTTTTCAGTTTAAGCATTTTCCTGTGACATATTTTTATTTATTTATTTATTTATTTTTTAAATATATAGTTTTATTAATTTTTTCAGGTTATATGCAGCTGAGAGGACTCTTATAAGAATCAGATTACGAAAAACTACACAAAAAGTTTATATTTATTACAATTTATTTATACAAAGCGATTATACAAAATATATGCGTTTTAGAAATTTTTAAAGCTAATCTATAATAATAAATGTGGCAGAAATGAAAATAAATTGAAAAATCAACACGGTTTTATATTTACATTGAAGAATAAAATAAATCTAATTGTTACATGGTGTTCAAATATTTCAAATTACTACTCACTAAATTTCGGGTGAAATTACCACTATTAATATAGTTCTTAATAAATAAGTGGAAAAATCATTTTGCTTATTTGAAAAATGAAAGACAAAATATTATTATTATTATTATCATTTTTACTATTATAATTTGAACCCTTTTTTGATAAAAACCATAGTGCTTAAAATAAAAAAGCTAATTTATACATTTTTAAGTAATAATGAATCTTTTAATCGTTTCTAATTTATTATTCATGTTGGAACATTTTTATTTAATATTAAAATATAAGTACACAGGGAAATATTTTTTTAAATCCCGGTTGATATTTCACATTGCTCTTAAAATATGAATACAACAATAAAGTCAGTTAAAAATGCACAAGTTTTTCTAGTAAGATAAATAGACTGAAACCACTCAAACATTCCTTCTACACTCCTGCTCAAAAGTTTGTCAAGATTTTCAAACGATCAGTTTTTTTTTTTTTTTTTTCAATTTAAAAACTGATCTGTCGGAAATCTTTTACCCAATGTTTGAAACTGGGGAAGACCCAATGAACTGGGTCGTATTTGTCAATGAAGATTGGTTTAAGGCAACGTTTGGGGTTTGGCAACGTTTTATTTATATAATTTTTGCCACTTGCACAAGGAGGTAGAATATTTTGTTCATCTTCGAATAATTACATTATTGTACGTAAAATCACAAAAGTAAAAGGCATATAAATAAATAAACAAATTTGAATAAAAGAAAATAAATCGTTATAAAATAAAATAAAAGTAGGTAATCATTTCTTTTCTTCTTATAAATAAATAATAAGATTAAATTAATTAATATAAAAGAAAATAAAAAATAAATTTGATCTTATAAATAAAAAATTAGTTCTTTTCTTTGAACAATTACAACAGTATACGTAAAATTTTAAAAGAAAAATATATAAAAAGAAATAAATGAATTTAAATAAAATTTATTTGTATATTATAAAAGTGTTTTTTAAATGTTTCAAATTTGGAGATACTCTTAATTATCCGTAACTGATTATGTTCTCTTCTACTCTTAAAAATTCAGGTAGTAAAATTTGACAGCAAAAATAAATAAATAATAAAAAGTAAAAATAAAAAGTAAATAAAATAAAATAAATATATAAATAAAATAAAATAAAAAATTTAGTTACATTACAAAAATTTCTGGCCACAATTTGTTCAGAAAATATCTGTACCAATGGTTACAGATTTTACCTGGCTACAAAATGTAAATAAATAAACCAAAATTAAATAAATAACTAAAATGACTCTTTTGGCTTATTAAGATGCAATTTACAGTGAGGAAATTTATAGAATTTTTTTTTTTTTAGATTCTTTTCTTTATGAATACAGGCATGAAGAAATCTTAGACCCTTAAAAAGACCCTCAAGGAGGAACTTTCCGCTTTTATCCCATGGGTAGAAAATTGGCCTTAACCGAACACAAACACTAACACTTATTTTCATTATATCCCTTTTCTCTCTAAAAAATAAAAAATTTGTAATCAACTGTAAAACTTGGAATATAACTATAAAAGCATGTACCTCATTTATAAGAAATAAGACAACGAGATAATAATATTAAAACTAGTATTCTGTGGCCACCACATGACTTTCTTCTATATTTTCCTATACAAATTCACTCAATAAAAATAATTTATTAAAATTATTATTAAAAAAAAATATCTTCCATGATAAATCAGACGATTTCCATATTAGAGAAGTAGTATAACACTAAATATCCAAAAAAGTCCATTTTATTCTCAATATATATATATATATATATATATATATATTTAAAAAAATAAATAAATAAATAAATAAAAAATAAAAACGATTTTTTTCTAAGTTTTTTTTTTTTTTTTTTTTTTTGTTTAAAGTAAAGAAAATCGATAACTTTGTTTTAAATTATCACAAGTCTATAGTTCAACCATTCGTTTTAAAAGTATTGACGAGACCTTCCGAAAGATACCAATCTTGAAAATTTACCCCCCTCTTCCCCCGCGGGAGGAAGCGATGCCCCCACATGCACAAAAATTTTTCTCTAGTTAACTACTACTATTATTAATAATTCATATTAATTTTACAATCACCAGTTAAAAATGACTCTCATTATGTACATTTATACGAAGTTTTGTCCTATACTGTCATGTTAAAAATTTAGAAAAAATGCGATTACAGCGCCACCTTTTGAACGAATGATCCCCAAATCTAATCAGCGCCAGTGTATGTCAGGTTGCAACTAGATACCAAGTTTGGTTAAATTTCGTTCTTTGGTTCGTGAGATACAGCGTCCACAAAATTCGTGATACACACACAGACAGACACACAGACAGACGTTTTCTAAAAACTATCAAATCGTGTTCAGTACATCCTAAAACGTGTAAATCCAACGAAAACCGAAGTTCGAAAATTTTCACGAATTCAATACTTTCTCTACATATACAAAAAAGTAAAAAAAAAAAAAAAAAAAAAAAAAAAAAATGTCATGTGTAATAAGAGGCAACAACTTGTTTTTCATGTGTCGTAAAGTGTGTAAAATAATAAGAATCAGTGAAAAAGATTGACAGGTAGTATCCTGTAAAACTAAACGCTGGAATGATGAAAAAAGTGACTTATAAAAGAAAAAACTGAAAAAATATTCTCAAGTTGATTACAACATAACCATTTTAAACACCTTTTGAAAAATTCTTTCTTTTTAATTAATCTGTTTATTTCACCGCCATGAATAAAATATTCTAAGAAATCTCAGAAAATATAAATGAAATTCCTCGAATTCAATGTAATCAAACACTTATTATATTATTTTATCTCCGCCCACCATAAAAAAAGTTCACTATCCAGATATCCAAACACCATATTTACACTATCGAAAAACTTCCGACAAGCTCACTATTGCAGAAAGTGTTCACAGAAAAAGTACTAGTTGATTTGTTGATCAAAGTGTTCGTTTGTAAATATATCGTTTCATATCAGATATATTAAATGTATTAGAACTTCAACTTCAAAGACACGTGATATTTTTTACCCTCAAACTCCGTTATATTACCAGAAATACTTGTTTTATTTCCAGAAATATCCTGAAATAGCCATGTTTATGTCAGTCTCTCAAAATCTGGAAATTTTTTTTTAAATTCTGACATCAAATACATAACATTTTTAACACTTTCAAACGAAAGTGAAAATTGTGTAAGAATTTAGTTTTTCTAACTATCCGTAATATATATAATTTCAGTAAATATTATAAATGCGTTAAATCAATAATAGCATTTACATAAAGGAAACTGTTATCATTAGACAGATTTTATTTTTGAAGCCACTTTTAAACAAGAACAAAAAATCATGCGGCACGCATTGGTTGTTATCACTTTCCAACTGTACGTACTTAACCTTTAATGTTCTTTGCGTACATTACTGCCCAACGAACGTACAGAAGGACAAAAAGTCAGACATGTAGAGGGAATTAAATTATAATCACTCTTAAACATTGTTGGAAAGTGTTAAAAAGGCTTAACACAAACGGAACTGCAGCTCTTAATTTTCGATTGCAGTCCCTAATGTATTTGAATATTTTAGTGTAGCCCAATCAATCTGAAGGTTAAGCATATCATATTCTATATGAAACATGATTTTAGCTTCTTAACAATAAACAGCAATTTCTTTATGATTTTTGCGGTAGAAAGTTATTTAAATGAGATTTATAAAAAACGTAAAACGCAAACGTCTCTCCTAAAACACAATGTATTTTGGGGGGCGGGGGGGGGGGGGAAGATTGGGCTGTTAATGTATAGAAACTAGTTTTAGACAAACGGATAGTCGGACAGACAGATGCACTAATTCAAATGATATTCACACTTTAAAAAAATTTACAGTGTTAAAAACGCTTAATGTAAACAAAAAAGCAATTCAGCAAATTTTCAATAACAGCCCTGAATATAACTGAAACTTTTTGTGCGGCCGTGCACATTTTAATGCTAACTATACTATATTCTCTAGAAGTATTTCTTTTGTGCATATGAATAACATATTTTAATTCCATTAGAATTTGTGCAAAGTAAAGTTTTTAATATATGGCTTATACAAACATTTCTCTTAGAACGCAATCCTTTGAATATTTTTGGGTGTCCTTGTACACATACAAGCAGTGGTATTTTCTCCATTTTCCCTAGTGAACATTCGATCGGGAACATGAATAACATATATATGTTTCAGTGAATTCCATGAATATTTTCGGGAAGTGGAGTACGGACAGACAGACAAAACGAAATCATTAACACTTTTCAATCTTGTTGGAAAGTGTTAAAAAGATACACTTCAAATTAAAAATATGTTTTAGAAAAAAATAATTCATGATGTTAAATCCTGCCACCAAAAAATATTCAAAACCAATTTCGTTAAAATTACAAAATGTAAATTTTATACGGTCCCCAAATACTAATATACTTATATATAGTAAAATGATTTTTATACACTAACAACAACAACAACAACAACAACAACAACCGAAAAACAAGAAAGAAAAATCATGCAGTACGCATTGATTAGTAACACTTTTCAACTGTACGTAATTGTTGTATCGAATAACTTTTAATATTATTTGCCTACGTTATCACACAACAGACAGAAGGACTGAAAAATATACAGATAGACTAATTGATTTTTAAATAACTTTTAGTCATTTTGGAAAGTGTTAAAAAGGCTTAACGCAAAAGAAAATGCAGCCA
This sequence comes from Salticus scenicus, assembly GCA_963930645.1. Taxonomy (NCBI): domain Eukaryota; kingdom Metazoa; phylum Arthropoda; class Arachnida; order Araneae; family Salticidae; genus Salticus; species Salticus scenicus. The sequence continues at coordinate 64,529,624 of OZ005662.1, read as the reverse complement.
TTAGATTATAATTACAGCTTTTGATCTCTCTGAATATTTTAGTGTAGCAATGTAAATCAGAAAGTTAATCATATCATATTCTATACAAAACATTATTTTAGAATATTAACAATATATTTCAATATTTTTATGATTTTTACAGTAGAAAGATTTTTAAATATAACTTTCAAAAAATTCTGTTCTAAAACGTAATGCATTGGCTTTTTTTTTGTTGTTGTTGTTGTTGCTGTCCCTATAAACAAACTAGTTATACAGGGCCTATTACTGTCATTTTAAATGGGGAACATTCTATACGGAAAATATTTATAAAAAGTAACACTAATAGAACACAATGCTTTCGAATGCTTTTGGGTGTCCCTGTACCTAAAGCTAGAAGAGATATTCACTCCATTTTCAATGTGGAACATGCGATAGTGAACTTCAATAAAATATATCAGTTTCAAGAAATTCCGTAAATATTTACAGGAGTTAGAGCGCGGGCAGACAGACAGATGGACAGATACACAAACTGAAATCATATTCAAACTTAAAAATGGTAGGAAGTGTTTAAAACGCTTAATGTAAACGAAAGTACAATTCTAGCAATTTTTTATTAATAGCTCTTAATATAAATGGATATTTTTGTTTCACCCTGTAAACCTTAATGCTAATCATGCTATATTCTATGCAAAGCATTTATTTTGTGCATATAAATAACATATTTCAATTTCCTAAAACTTCGTGCAAAGTAAAGTTATTAAAATTTGATTTATAGAAATATCTCTCATATAACGCAATGCTTTGGAATACTTCTAAGTGTCCCTGTACATAAATCGGCAGTGGTATTTCCTGCATTTTATATAGGAAACATCCAATAGTGAGCTTGAATAACATATTTCAATTTAATTGAGATTTGTCTACAGTAAAGGTATGAAAATATGGTTTATAGAAATACCTCTAATAGAACACAATGCTTTGAAATACTTTCGGGTGTCCCTGAACACAAACCTGTAAAGGTATAAACTCCATTTTCAATAGAGAACATCCGATAGTGAACTTAAATAACATATATCAGTTTCAAGAAATTCCATAAATATTTACGGGAGTTAGAGCTCGGACAGACAGACAGGCAGACAGACAGACGGACAGGCATATACACAAAACTGAAATCATATTCACACTTAAAAAATGTTAGAAAATGTTAAAAATGCTTAACATAAACGACAATACAATTCTGGCATTTTTTATTAAATGCTCTTAATGTAACAGGATATTTCTGTACCGCCCTGTAAATCTAATGCTATTCATGCTATATACTGTGGAAAGCATTCTTTTGTGCATATAAATAACATATTTGAATTTCTAAAAACTTCGTGGAAAGTAAAGTTATTAAAATTTGATTTATAGAAATATCTCTCATGGAACGCAATGCTTTGGAATAATTTTGAGTGTCCCTGTACATAAACAGCTGGTGGTATTTCCTCCATTTTATACAGGAAACATCCAATAGTGAACTTGAATAACATATTTCAATTTCATTCAGATATGTCTACAGTAAAGGTATGAAAATATGGTTTATACAAATACCTCTCATAGAACACAATGCTTTGAAATACTTTCGGGTGTCCCTGTACACAAACCAGTAGAGGTATAAACTCCATTTTCAATAGGGAACTTTCGATAGTGAACTTGAATAACGTATATCAGTTTCAAGAAATTCCAAAAATATTTACGGGAGTTAGAGCGCGGACAGACAGACAAACCGAAGCCATAAACACTTTTTAACCTTGTTGGAAAGTGTTAAAAAAATACAATTAAGGTAGTAATTTGTAGGAGTATAATTTACTGATTTATAAAATCTCAAAATTTGTGATGTTTATAGCTATTGTACCGTAATATAGCTATTGTATTGTAAGTCATCTGAAAATTTAAAAGGAAATAGTTTAAGAAAAAATGTTTTCTTTTATGTTAGAGCCTGTCTTTTTGAATTCTCTAATCTATATATTGTAGACAAAAATTTGTTTCTCAGACAAATACGCGAAATTGAGTTTTTGTTATTTTTACAGGTTTTGAGTTGCTCAGTACCTGGGAAACGGGTTTTAACGATTCCCCCATGTGTCAGTGTGTGTCTGTTATTATCGGCATATCTCAAGAACAAACAGTAACTAAAAATACAAGCGCATGTCTATCACATAGAGGTGCTACACCAAAATTTTTGTTGAGATAGTTAGCATAGAGGGACATCAAAGAATATTCAAACAATTTACGTCTATGGGCAAAATTTCTAGTAAGTGCAGTTTCACAGCGATAGGCTGAACTAAATAAAAGTAAATACCAGTAATATTTGTTATTATTATTATTATTATTATTATTATTGTTATATTATAATGCAAAAAAACAGTTTCGTGTAGACCATGGGATGGAAACCATTCTCCGTTCGTTTACAGTCCTAACACCCCAAAAATTCTGATATATTGTAACTACATCTGGATATTGCTGGAAGTGCATTTAAGATTGTGCTATGTCTTTTTGATACAGGCCTAAATTTAAGAAGACATTTTGTTATACAGGGTGATTATGATTAAAGTTACGATTCCAAAAAGCTATAATTTTAAAACTGCCTATCACAGCGATTTGATATTTTACCAGACCAATCGTGAAAGAACGAAATTTTGTTTGGCAAAAGAAAAAAAAAAAGTTCAAAAATGTGCCGTTAGTGTTTCATGAAGTTCCTCTTTTTTCTCTTTTCACTGTGACTGTTTCCGCTGTAAACACGTATTCTTGCCTTTTTGCTAAAATGCATTATAGTAAACTCTTGAAATCTATTGCATACTTGTACACCATCTCATTATGAACCGTACAATTTTTAGTAACCGCCTTTTTTTTCACACCAGTCAGTTTTAAGAGTAATTTCATACTTATTTAATCGTAACAACATTTGTAGAGCTTTACTCTAAAGATAAATTGGTGTGAGAAAAGGGGCGTTTTTTCTAGGGGCGTTAACAATTGTACGGTTACTAATGAGATGGTTGGCAAGTATGCTATTGTTTCCTGCTGTTCCATTGTGTTGCTAACAGCATTCCTCTGTTTACTGAGTCCATTTAGGCGTTTCTCCTGACATTACCCTGACCGCCTTCTATAGAAACATGTTAGAACTACTTTTTTCCTCCCCCAAACAAAATTTCATTGCCTCACTAGTGCTCTGGTAAAATATCAAATTGCTTTGATGGGTAGTTTTAAAGTTACTGTCACTTGAAATCGTAACTTTAATTATAATCACCCTGTATATATATATATAATTTACAAAACTCAATACTTTTGGATATTAAGTTATGCAAATGAATTTTTTTTAAAGCTTGCGCATGCATAGCTATAAATTATTCAGCATTTTCATTATTGCATGAACATTGCTGTTTATATATATATATATATATATATATATATATATATTTTTTTTTGGGGGGGGGGGATATAAAAATTTATACAGATAATTAAAAGAATCCTCGTAATCACATGCAGCAGCCAAAATGCATTTAAAGCATTACTTTTTACAGGGTGATTCAAAACATTTTGATTTTTTTTTTATTTTTTACTAGTCCCCTTTGCATCTTGAGGACAAAACATTTGGCGAAATATATGAATAATATGAGGCAAAACGTGTTCTTTTACCCGCAAATTTTCAAGATAATTTCTAAAGAACGTTTTTACATATTTAACAAAACTTCAAATCTCTTAGTATTTTTAGGTTTGTAGGAGGCTATGCGGAGAAGGTGTGAAGCTCCTTTCATACTGATTTATATGACAAATAAGGCTGTTCTAAAACTTATTTCCAATTGTTTTTTACTTTCTTCTTTATGTAATATAGAGAAAGTATTGGATTCGTGAAAATTTTCGAACTGTGGTTTTCGATGGATTTACACGTTTTGGAATGTCCTGAACACGATTTAATTTATTAGTTTTTAGAAAATGTCTGTCTCTGTGTCTGTCTGTGTGTGTGTATCACGAATTTTGTGGAAGCTGTATCTCACGAACCAATGAACGAAATTTAAACAGCAATGTTAAAGATGGTGATATACACTCCTTCTCATATTTATAAGGACACTTTATATTTTGAAATAACTAATGTAAAAATAATTGTGACACGATTATACTAAGTGCACTTAATATATCTAGTATTCTAAAAACCAAAACTGCTATAATTTTTTTAATATGAAACAAAATTAATAAAAAATCATGCAAAATATTTTTTTCTCCACATTTTTAGACGTTCATAACTATATGGACAATTAAGATTTTTTCGTTTTATTTAACTTACTAGCGGATAAATTACAGTTGACATGCAAATTTGTTAACTACTGCGCTAGATTAATTCATATATAAGCCTTCAATTTTTCTTGGACGGCTATTACTGATAATTCCTCGAAAAAAAGAACGTTCATGTAGGAAAGTATGATAGATGTGTTTTATAAATGGAAGGATAACTTCAATCCGCCGAATTTCTAATGAAATTCAACGATCTAAAATTGCTGAAGGAAATGTGATCAAACGGTGAACTGCTGATTCAATAGGAAAGAGATTTGATGCAAAATCAGAGTTGTTTTACAGAGATCGAAGACTCATAATTCCTCTTACTGTTCTACTCATAATGACTACTGCTGAATTTGCTCGTAATTTTTAACAAAAGGTTGGGGTCCGCACTTATGCATGTTTAAAATAATTAATAATATGTTAAAATGAATAAAAAACCTGTAATAATTAATAAGCATTTAATGGGGGAAAGAACGTCTGCGTTAAAACTGAATAAAAGACAATATTAAATGGTAAAATGTTGCATTTTCGGATGAAAAATATTTTATTCTTGATTAACCAAATGGTTTTAACAGTTACCGACACGATCTGAAGATAGAGAAAGACAGAGCAGATTTTTTAAAGGCAGATATGAATCGGACATTTTAAAGGTAGATCTACGGTGCTCTGGGGAGCTGTTTCTACTGAAGGCAGAATGAATTTAGTATTTTTTCTATTATTATGAACATCAAGAGAATATCCGCAAATTTTAAACGTGGAATTCTCAGATTTTTGTTAGATTTTGGGGGGCAATAATATTTTTTTTAACAAGACTTACATTTTTGCTCTACTTCTAGAGCAATAGGAAATAGTTTGAAGAAAGAAACTTCTGTATTATTGCCTTTCCCGTGGCCTAAAAGTTGAAAAAACCTTAACTTATCATATTAGAAAAGTTCATGCAAGTAGAAAGCAATTTTAAATAGTTTAAATGTATTCAGAATGTAATAGTTTAAATGTATTCAGAATGTAATAGTTTAAATGTATTCAGAATGTAATAGTTTAAATGTATTCTATGCTGTATGAAATGGAATTGACACTGAATATTAAAAAAAAAAAAAAAAAAAAAGCATATATATATATACCAGAGAGAATGTCTGACCGTTTCACCCTAAAAAGAGACCCCATAAAATATTAATTTAAAGAATAACCGAAAAAAAATTACTAAGATTCGAGCTGTCCTTATAATTGTGAACAGCTGAAAAATCATCTTTTTGACCGTACTTAAAGTTTTTTAAGATAGAAAAATGATAAAACTTTTTAAATATAGTCTATTAATGAAATTCAAATTAATAAAAAATATATTTCTTTAAATAATAGTGCTCAGTGTTTAGTTAATATATAAAAAAAAAAAAAAAAAAAAAAACGGGTGTCCTTATAATTATCAGAACCGGTGTATAGTTTTTGTTATCTTACCCATTATTTTGTAATCTGTCTTTATATTATTGAAATTCCAAATAAAAGAACATCGTGTAAATACCACGCCAGATTATTATTTTTTTTTATGATTAAATATGACTATAAGGATATTATTATTTTTTAATGATTAAATATGACTATAGGTATCTGCTCATTATATTAAAATTAAGTTTTTTTTTTTTTTTTTTTAATTAACTGTGTGGATTTTTTCGACTGTTTACTTTATTTATTACAGCTTCTAGTGCAATCCTGTAAGATTATACGTTTGAATTAAAATTGTTTAAACACTCATTAAAATTGCTTTATTAGAGATTAATTTAGATATTTCCTGCTTAATTACAGGCATTTTTTTTATTTACGAGAATACTAATTTGAAACCTAAGTACATGTCTAGACAGGATTTGGACACATTATTTTTACGCAAACGATAAGCATATTAAATCAGATTATAATTTAATTCGGTTGTTTAAAAGACACAAATACATTTAAGTACCTATAATATGAAGTAGACGGCAATTATTAACAGAAAATTTATGAAGAATTCCCCCATTATGATTTCATAACTGACACATTTTATCATAACTTATTTGGAATTAATAACATTAGGAAAAATCATTCTTGATTTATAAATTAGCTCGAAGGTTTATAAATCTTAGGAAAATTTAAGTAACTACTATAAATTTCGCTACATTAGAATTAAAAATTTTAGATTTTCGCATACATTTATGGAAATTTTCTGAAAGTTAAATTTAAAAAATATGTGACTGATTGCTTTTGCTTTTTAACACAATTTTAAATATATCATAGAAATAAATATATAAAATGTGTTCTTCTTTTAGGTGTTCTTGGACATTTAAGCTGTATGTAAACTTAAATTTTATATAGTAATACTTTTTACACTTTAAATATAAAATTTATATGAATATAAGAACTACATTTCATAACTAGTATATTCTGGCTACCACAAGATTTTCTTGTATATAATCTTATACAAATTTAACCAGTATAAATTATTTGTTAAATTATTATTTATTAATATTATTTTCCTTGATGTGTGTAGACTGCAGACGATTCTTAACTCACAGAAGTATAACACTAAAGCAATACTAAATCACCACAGAACTGGCGTTGTAAATTATTGCTTACAAAACTTTGAATAAACACCATAAAATGCAATAAACTCGCAAAAAATGTTTAACGCTTTGACTGCAGCACTCGTGCTTACTTTGTTCGCCTGATGAAGGGTCGTGTTCTTTTTCGACCCGAAACAATTGTTGCGAGTTCATTGCATTTTATGGTGTTTATTCAAATTTTTGTAAGTAATAACACTAAATGCCGAAAGGCAGTCAATTATGTGTCAACGTCAGAAAAAGTGCGATTTTTTTTCTGTTATTTTATTTATTTACTTATTATTTCTTTCTTTATTACATTTTATTTTATTTATTTATTTATTTATTATTATTATTGTTATTTTATTTGCTCTCGCTATAAAAAGAAAAAAAATCGATAACTTTGTTTTAAATTATCATAGATCTACGGTTCAACGATTCGTTTTAAAGGTATTGACGATTTCTTTCGAAGCATACCCATATTGAAATTTTACACCCCACAGGGGGGGGGGGGTACTTCCCCCCATAAAAGGAATGGCCATCCTACATTTACACACTTTGTTCCTAGTTTACTACTACTATTTTCACTAATTTATATTACATTTACACTCATGTGTTAAAAGTAAAATTCATCGTGTACATTTATACGAAATTTTGTTCTATACTGCCATGTTAAAGATTTAGAAAAATAGAATTATAGCGTCACCTTTTGAGCGAATGGTCTTCAGATGTCAGCGCTAGTTTGTGTCAGGATACAACTAAATACCAAGTTCGGTTGAATTTCTTTCATTAGTTCGTTAGATACAGCGTCCACAAAATATGTGATAAACACACAACGCACACAAGGCACTTTTTAAAAACAGTCAAATTGAGGGCAGGATATTTCAAAACGTGTAAATCCATCGAAAACTGGAGTGCGGAAATTTTCACGCATTCAGTACTTTTTTCTTATATATATATAGAAGAAAATAACAAATGCCAAAACATTTCTCTGCAAGAAAATGTTTAAAGAGAAGATTTTTTAATTCTAAGAACAGCAGTAACATTTAAAAAATCAAATTGTCTTATAATTGCACTTCACTTTTAGAATACAGACTATTCACTAATGTTTATTTAAAAAAAAAGTTTGTAAGAAAGATAGAAAATTATGCTTACAGTGGGTAATCAAGTTATTGAAATTTCTAATTATTTTGAAATTTTTTCTATTTCCTATAAAAGTACTGAATGAAATGGCCTTCCACTTCAGACAAAAACCAAAGAAAATTTATAAACTCACATTTTCCATTGCCAATTTAGACTCGAGTGCAATGGGAAATTTCAACTCTGTAAAATAGTTCATTCTTTTGCGGATAACACTCTCTGCGGAAGAAGAAGAAAAAAGAAAAAACGAGATCTGATACCACTCTTGCTGATTTTTATGTAAAGTGACCTCCTGAATCCGAATATGACTACCATTCTGCCCAGTCACCCACCATTTTCTAGATGCACCACCCCCTCCTTCAATTTTGAAATATTACAGCGCCATCTGGTGGTAGAAATTTCTGTAATCTACTGTTTAATTTCAAATCAGCAAAGCTTTCAAATGATGTATTACTTATGAAATAATTTTAATTAGTAGCTGAGATACAAAAGAAAACCGATTCAGGACACCTCAAAACGTGTAAATTGGGTGAAATCTCTTCATAATATAAAAGTATTTCAAAATGTCTTTCGAATGAAGTATTAAAAATAATTTAATCATAATTAGAATTTGAAATACACGTATATTAGAATATTAGAATAAAATTTTATTTGCAATTAAATGTAAAATAAAATGTAATTTTTTTCTCCGAAATTTCTCTCAGTAATCCGACTTATCCATGGTTTTCTCCGAAATTTGCATAATTCCGGACTATATAACGTTAAAAATCCTTAGTACGATATGTGAGCAGAAATTGAAATTCGATACTCTGCAAAATATTAAAGAATAAAGGTGTTCTGGGTATTCCGTTGTTTTCTCCGAAACTCCCGTTCCTTTTCTACATCTTTACATCTTTACCTCTTTGCCCCCCCCCCTTTCCGTCGCTAATAATAATTTTATACTCGAAAATATCCCAATCGATACGCCTTGCCTTTAAATCTAAATATACCAATTTATACCCTGTAACTTTTTTTTTGTCCCTTTCCCCCCTCCCTCAAGCCCTCCCCAATAATTCTACTCTTTCAAAAATATTCACAATCGAATTATCGGGCATTAAAACCAAATACTGCAAAATTTCAACGGCATATCTCCATTTAAAATACTGCAAAATAGAAAAATAAAAAAATATTTTTCCAATAAATATGTAATTTTTTTGTTTATTCATATTTTTTCATGAAAATTGAACAGTAGCTTTATAATATGCTGTCTAAACCGAATATTCATTTAAATGTAAGGTAAATGAAAATTTGAAAAAGTTTTAAAATTGAAATCCCCCCCCCCCACTATAAAACACGTGATATCTTAATTGATTACAACCATTTCCTTTTTTATCCCAGACAGTCGTCTGCGTGTTTCCAACTAAATTTCATACTTTAGTTAATTTTAAAAAATCTAATTGTTGTATCGATAAGCCGCTTGCACTCTTAGATTCGGAAAAAATTCCCCTTTCATTTGGTACCAAATTCGTAACGATCGGACTAATATTTCTAATTTATTTTCCAATTTTTCTGCTTTTAACTCAGTTAAAATATCTATTTTTATGCAATCGCGGTGAATTCTCAGGCATTGAGATCGCTTTTTGATTAGACATGGGTCTACATTTTAATTAATATCTCCGGAACTAATTAAAATTTTTAAATTCTATTTTCAGGAGCCCCTCGGGAAGGCTTCGGAGCACCCGTATGTCAAATTTTGTACTTTTGCGTTCAGTAGGGGCTGAAAGTATAGATGCACAGACAGAGAGACAGACAGACGGACAGACAGACAGACAAACATCTTCTTTTATTATTATAGATATATATTATAGATCTATATTATAGTATGTATATCGTGTGAAAATTATACAGTGTAAATGGAATGGAAAAGAAAATCAATGTATGCGTTTTCAGCTAATCACAACAAAGAAAATAATACATTTTATTTTTCCTTGAGCATTCCGTGCATCAAAAATTTTAATTTAAATTTCGAAAAGTAATATTAAAGTAATTTTCTGATGTATAAACGTTTATAAAAATATTTTTTAAATATAAATTTGCTCTTAAAAAGCTTTTAAATTCTAATTAAAATTTTTAAATTTTAATTCGTTAAATTTTAATTAAAATCTTTTAAATTCTTGCCTTAATTTTAAAAAAGTGTAAAGAGAAAAAAGGGGGGTGCATTAAAAACTTTGTGGTATTTTAAATAAATAAATAAATGTATATAAAAAAAGAAGAAGAAGAAAATATTTAAAGGGGACTAATGTGCAAGTTGTACCTGACGGGACTAAAGTGAAAGTTGTACCTCAAAGGACTAATGTGAAAGTTGTACCTCACGGGAGTAATGTGCAAGTTGCACCGAACGAATAAACTATTTCTTTCAACGAAAATGCCTACTAACCCTGGACGATAGGTCTAATATATCGTATCATATTATAGATCGTATTTATCATAATATAACTCAATACTTATTTCGCTTCCTTCTTCGACTCGTTTTAATACGTATTTTTTATATGCATGAGCAGCCCCCGAAAAACAAAAACATTAAATCATTAAATTCATTTTTTTACTTATTTTTATTTCATATTATTTC
>OZ005662.1:63751825-63918825 GCA_963930645.1 Salticus scenicus | reverse complement strand
ATTCGTTTTAAAGGTATTGACGAGATCTTTCGAAAGATACCCATCTTAAAAATTACCCCCCCCCCGCTTCCCCCCTGTGCTGGACAGAATTTTTTTCCTAGTTAACTATTACTATTATCAATAACTCATATTAATTTTACAATCACAAGTTAAAAATAACTCTCATTATGTACATTTATACGAAATTTTGTCCTATACTGCCATGTTAAAAATTTAGAAAAAATGCGATCACAGCGCCACCTGTTGAGCTATTGATCCCCAAATGTAATCAGCACCAGTTTATGTCGAGGACCAACTAAATACTAAGTTTGGTTAAATTTCGTTAAAAAAAAAAAAAAAAAAAAAAAAAAAAAAAATCGATAACTTTGTTTTAAATTATCACAGATTTATGGTTCAACCATTCGTTTTAAATGTATTGACGTGACCTTTCGAAAGATACCCATCTTGAAACTTTGCACCCCGGGAGGGGGGGGGAACCGATGCCCCCACATGCACAATTTTTTTTTCTAGTTAACTATTGCTATTATCAACTAGACCTTTCGAAATATACCCACCTTGAAAATTTACTTCCCCGGGGGGGGGAGAACGATGCCCCCACATGCTCAATTTCTTTTCCCTAGTTAACTACTACTATTATCAATAATTCATATTAATTTTATAGTCACACGTTCAATATAACTCTCATTATGCACTTTTATACGAAATTTTGTCCTATACTGCCATGTTAAAAGTTTGCATAAAATGCGATCACAGCGCCATCTGTTGAGCTATTGATCCCCAAATTTAATCAGCACCAGTTTATGTCAGGGTCCAACTATATACCAAGTTTGGTTCAATTTCATTCATTGGTTCGTGAGATACGGTGAAAAATATGAAATTTTGCGATCACAGCGCCACATGTTCAGCGATTGATCCCCAAATCTAATCAGCACCATGCCCCGTCAGGTTCTTACTATATACCAAGTTTGGTTGAATTTCATTCATTGGTTCGTGAGATACGGTGAAAAATACGAAATTTTGTCCTATACTGCCATGTTAAAAGTTTACATAAAATGGGATCACAGCGCCACCTGCTGGGCGATTGATCCCCAAATCTAATCAGTGCAATGCCCCGCCAGGGTCCAACTATGTACCAAGTTTGGTTGAATTTCATTCATTGGTTCGTGAGATACGGTGAAAACTAGAAACCACAGACACACACACAGACAGACACACACACACACAGACAGACAGACAGACATTTTTTAAAAAACTATCAATTCGTGTTCAGGACATCCCAAAACGTGTAGATCCGTCAAAAAACGGAGGTCGAAAATTTTCGCGAATCCAATACTTTCTGTATATTACATATAGAAGAAAGTAATAGTAATAATAATAATAATAATAATAATAATAATAATGGTATATACACCATCAAAAACATTCACTGTTTTTTTTTTTTTTTTTACAAAACTATTCTCTTCTATGGTACTTTGCGGTAGAAAAACTATATAAATGCCGTCTTTCTCTTTATAAATAACATATTCTAGTTTCTTAGCGAAACCGTGTGCAAATTACACCTTTGGGAATACATCTTAATAGGAGGGGAAAAATAGTAGTCTTCGAAGTCTGTTACATAAAAATGCATGTAAGATACGGATTCTGCACGAAAAAAAAAAAATATATATACATATGGTAACAATGCACCGAATTAGCGTAAATATTTTCCCATTTTTATCTTTCCTTTATTTTTCAGTCATATGCCTGGAATAAACAGAAACTCTTTAGAAGAATAATTGAAGGGTTACATAGATTTCAAAAGCTTAAAATAAGCATTTTTTTTTAACATAATACCGTAATTTAGTGTATATAAGCCACACTGGTAGATAAGCCGTAGCTTATTAAAATGTTGCGAAAGAAAACAATGCTCTTAGATAAACCGCACCGGAAGGTAAATGTAACAAACCGGTAAAATGATATCTTAGTGGGTGAGGCATTTTAGTTTCCGAGCAGGCCTCACAATCAGCCACATAGTTTCTTATTGTCATGAATGTTGTATGACTTAAAATAAAAGTTTATGAGAACAAATATTTGGTAAAAAACTGAGCGAAATCCCTCCACGCAAACTTTATTTTTTTTTTTTTAATAATACTAATACATTTATGTTAATTTCAAATAAATTTTATATTCTGCCTGACGGACACATTGAATAGATAAAAATGAAAGCTGTGAATTGAGTGCGTAGAAATTTCATAAAGAATATTTCCAAATATTTGATAATAATATAATTTGACTTAAAATCATGTTCGGGCATTGCGAGTGAAAATAATGTGATGGATGGATGGTTGGATTTTACGTCGCACTAGTGCTGCGCAGATGGGCAATTGCCGACGGTCTGGACACACCCCCTAGAAGTGGTCCGGAGACATGTCATCACAATTTTGATTCTTCACGGAAAGGGTGGCTCTCCCACTTCGGTGACCCCCAGAGGTATAATTTTTGATGGGAACATGTAGGACATTGCGGCCACGACAGATTTTACGTGCACCAGCCACCATTAGTGCACACGGCAGTCTTTGGCCGGTTCGAGTACCGGACCCGCAATCTTCCAATTACGAGGACGGCGCTCTACCGACTGGGCTACCGCTGCCCGAAAATAATGTGAATAATATAATTTGACTTAAAATCATGTTCGGGCGTTGCGAGTGAAAATAATGTCAAACCATTTCTTCTATATTATAAAACAAAATTATAAAATGTAAAACGAAATTGATTTTTCCACAAAATGTTTTTTGACAAATACATTTTATAATGTATTGGGTTGGGTTCACTGAGAAAAAAAATATACCACCTTTCTCTAGAATGAATAAGTGGCCATTTTCTAAATCCCTTAACTAGAAATATAGATTTCCGAGCTATGCTCATAAGGCACGCCAATAAACTGAATAGACGAAATGATCGAGAATTTCTAGTGTACACATTTCTAAATGGTGAAACAATATTCTAAATACTCTAATTATTCATAATCATTTGTATTTCGAGAAATTATCGCTTGATTTTCTAGAATTTGGTAATAAACCAAGATTATAGTTGCAGAAACCCGCCTCTTGAAGTCTCATTTATTTGCAGAGATTTTTAAATAACTTTGTCCTCGAGAATATAGGCAAACGCTCTTGAATTCTAATAGGGGCTTCTAGAACTCGTTTTCCAAGGGGACAAGAATTTATAAGGATGACATGGAGCTATTTTTTCTAGAGCCACAATTTAGATTCTAGATATCAGTAACAGAATTTTTTCTCAGTATTGTGGGTATTAAGTTCGACTGAGAGCTCTAGGGTCCAAGGCTTGAGGGGAAGTGCCCTCCGTAGGGTCTCTCTAAGAGGTTTTAGACCATATTTACGCAAGGTTCGTAAAAAACACCGGAAAGCTCCGAGCGTCTAGGCCGATGACCATGACCTGAAATCGAAGCCGGCACCTCACGTCTGCCAGCTTTGAGCGCAGAGCCGCTCGGCCGCCGGTGGGCTTATTTTATAATGTGAAAGAACAAGGTGTTGCAAACAGAAGTTTATAATAACACGCCCTCTAGTTGCAATTTCAAGTGATGAAAAATATGTTAAAAATAGAAAAAAGTTATTGGAAATATTAGGATAAATGAGAATCTAGGAAACAAGAACATAAAATTTGAAATGTTTTAATAATTGTTTCAGTTCGAATTATATAAGCAGTACTCTTCATCAGGTGAAAAAGAGCAATCTATGGCGTGAAAACAGCAACGTTCAATCGCAGGACAGCATTCAAGTAACTGTATATATATATATATATATATATATATATATATATATATATATATATTAATTCTATCATAAACTAAATCAAACAAATATGTATAAAATAAAATAAAACATAAAGTAAAGTACTGTAAAAAGAAAATAATAATAATAATTAAATATATAACAGCAATAAAGTGAAACAATTATGGAGCCATTTTCCAGACATCAAACATTGGACATGAGAGACGATAAATAAAGATCACTAACAAAATTTTAAGAGGTTTTTTTTTTTTTTTTTTTTTGTATAAAAAAACTTCATAAAAATCCTTTTAATCTTAAAAACGACTAAACAATGATGATAAAATCATCAGTGGGAATCAATAAGAGATTTTTATTTTCTGTTTTTAATTTCTTTTTTTATTAATTTTAATTATTTATTTATTTTTTGTTTCAAATTTTTTTAGTCGAAACGAAATTTTTTTAAAGAATTTTTTAATTAATAATATCTCTAGTTTTGAATTTAATTGAATTTAATATTTATTTACGGTGCATAATACATATTTTTCAGCGTTTTTTTAACACCAGCGGTTAATGTGTAGTTACTTCTAGTGTAAATGAAAAATTGCTTTATATTTAGTGCATTAAAAAATATATAAAACTTTTATAATTTCTTATAAAAAGTGTCTTCAAATGAAACATTTAGAAAATATACTAATACCAATCTATAAAAATAGCATATATAATGATACTCATGAATAAATTTTCAAGAACTAATTACATTAGAACTAACTTTTCTTTTTCTAATGAAAAACAATTTTGAAAAAACATTCTTAACTTATAGTGAACGCTATTTCTTCATATTAAATTTCGAGTTTTTGGAAACTAATAATTTCCTAATAAAGTTCAAGTTTTTTTTCCTCTTATGCGCTTTGGTTACACATTATATTTTCGTCAAGAGTAATTTTCCGCAGTTTTATTTTATTTTATTTTTTCAGATTCTTTCCTTAAAAGGTAATTAAAATAGCTTTGTTTTATAAATCTTTTAATATTTCAAAATATGAAATAAGATATATGTATATATATATTTTTTTTTTTTTTTTTCTTTCCGAACATTATAATGAGGAAAGTATTGTAATCATGTCAAAAATCAGAATTTGAGATTTTGATGTTTCTATACGTTTCGAGGTGCCCTGCGTCCGTTTTCACTATTTTTACGATGATGTATGTATGTGTGTGTGTATGTGTGTGCGTATGCATGTGTGTATGTATGTGTGTGCGTATGTGTGCGCGTATGTATGTGTGCATGTATGTGTGTATGTATGTGTGTGTGCATGTCTGTGATTGAACACGCTAGCGTCGAAGCACTTTGTTCAAATAAGCTGAAAGTTGGTACGTATATTGTAAGTCACCCTAGTACGAACCCTATTGATTTTGGTGAATCTAGCACTTATAGTTTTTTTTTACAGGGGCACCAGAAATTTTTTTTTTATCATTATGGCTTGTGGGGCCAAATTTTTAAAATAGCGTCTAAACGCTTTATTAATCTGGGCAAAAAAACTGTACACATGTTATAGGTCACAGTTGCATGAACTTTATAGATTTTGGTGAATTTAGCACTTACAGATTTTTTACAGGGACGCAAAGAAAACTTCTTTATCATTATGGCCTATGGGACCAAATTTTTAAAAGTACGATAGCATCTAAACGCCTGATTCAATTGAGCTGAAAATTTATATGAATTTTATAAATCACTGTTGCACTAACTATAAGCGTTTTGGTGAACCTAGCATTTATGGGTTTTTACAGGGACACAACGAAAAATTCTTTATCTTTATGATCTATGGACTCAAAGTTCAGTAGCGTTAAATATAACATCTTGTAATATATGGAGAAAAATACTCACTCTATTGTGGTTTTCTCTCTTTTGTTTGTTTAACAACTCCTCTTTCTTTACTTTATCTACAAAACTGTTAATTACTCAATGTTCGGAAAGTCGAGTGGAGTCACTCCAGATTTTTTTTTTTTTTTTTCAAGTGAATTACCTGAAAACTCGTCGCATACAAATTTTACTAATATTAATCGATTAAATATGACATTTATTGTATAATGATGTTAATGTTGCGAACAGTTCCTCTTTCGAGTAAGTAAATAAATAAATAAAACCTTCAAATTAATTCTGCAAAAATTGAGTTAAAAAATTAATGATAAAAATATTCTTCCATAATAATCCACCAACAAAGAAACATTCAAAAGGTGTCGTCTTCAAAAAATATTGAAAATATATATGTGATTCTACTCTTCATAAAACAGCAGAAAGTGAAAAAATTATCGGCTGAAATGAATTACAGCGACCACAAAAAATTATCGAAATTAAGCATTTTTGGCGATTTAGCGCTGTTAGGTCATAAGTTCGTTAGCACCGAGATGCCCTGTACGAATAGAACCGTGCTTTGCTTCTCCGCTGTAGTAAAAACAATTCCATTTAGACGGTGCTGTGTCGCCGCAGAAAGAAAAAAGAAGAACTTATATATTTTGTTTATAGATTTTGACAACAACCAAAAAAGTTTTAGTTTAGTTTAGATTTTGGATTCATCGGCTGTGTTCGAAGATAGAATTATTCGATCTCTCACTATGAGAGTTAATTAGATTCGGAACTACGTTCCTTTAAGTATTCTTTTTTGTAAATAATGTATTAAAGTGCAAATAGAATTTTTATTTTATTATGATCATTAAACCTCAAGAAGAAGTATGCATCGTTCTGTTTTATTCATTCTCTTGTTTCAAAGCAATCCGGCATTTTAATTTTGATTCTTTATGTTCTTAAAATGTGAATACCACTGAACCGCGATTTATTTATCACCGCCAAGTACTCAGAATCAATCGCCTAACACTGTGAAATCGCCAAATATGCTTAATTTTGATAATTTTTTGTGGTCGCGGTAATTCATTTCAGCCGACAATTTTTTCATTTTCTGGTGTTTTATGAAGAGTAGAATTGCATATTTTTTTTTTTTTCAATATTTTTTGAAGACGACACCTTTTGAATGTTTCCTTGTAAAGAAAAATGCATATGCCGCTTCCATGCAGAATAAATAATTAGTCGTTTTCTGAATCCTTAAATTAGAAATATAGATTTCCAGGCTATGCGTATAACGTAAACAAATAAATTGAATCGACGTCATGTTTGAGAATTTCTAGTATATACTATGGCTCCTATGTATATGAGCTGGCGCTATTCAGGCATTTTGTTGCCTTAGGGTTGCCACATGTACCCAGTGCGTTTCATTGATAAATATGCGGCAGTCATTACTTTTATCGTCTTGTGTAACTTTAGTGTACTCTTTTTAGTATATTTCACAGTTTTAGCTAAATAAATTACGATATGAGATTTGTTTAACGATAAAATGCACGATAAAACGAAATAACGAGGAAAAGGGGGCTTCTACTCCAGCAGGAGGGGTGAGGGGTATTGAGGGGTTAAGGGCTCCTTCTACTACCCGGTCAGCGTGTTATCTTATCGGTGACGCATGATGACATGAAAGATAAGGAGGGTTAGAATTAGGATGTTATCTTGAATGAATATTATTTTAAGAGAATTTTAATTAGGATTTTAAACTTAGAAAAAAATTTTTAAAAAGAGAATTTCTTATGTTTGATGAGATTTTTTCTTATACTTAAAAAGAAAGAAATGTACTCACCTTGGAATCGAACCCGGTACTTCATCTCTTCGAACCTCGCGACCATGGCCCCGTCATTTAGAGATAAATAAAGAGATATACTTACCTTGGAATCGAACCAGGCACCTTCCCTCTTCAAGCTGAATCAGAGGTCTTTCAGCAAACTGCTTCAGGTCGATATCTGAAAAGAAAGAAAACTAGTGTGTGCCTATCCCACTTCTTTCATGGGGAGGCTTTAGACTCCCCCATAGGCGGGTTAACACACACCTTTCACACACCATTCACACACACACACACACACATTTTTTTTTCCTAGCTAAAACAGCTTTCTTCTAGCTTTTTCTTTCTTCAAGTTCAATCAATTTCTATATACAAGTTTTCTAGATGTAGGAGCAATATAAAAGTTTTCTAGATGCAGGAACAATATAAAAGTTTTCTAGATGCAGGAACAATATACAAGTTTTCTAGATGCAGGAACAATATACAAGTTTTCTAGATGCAGGAACAATATACAAGTTTTATATACAAGTTTTATATACAAGTTTGTCACTATAGATCTGTGTGGAGGGGTATTTTGTAATGGCCATAGGCCAGACTTGTAATCCCATCCTCTAAGAGGTAACGTTTATCGTCAAAAGGTGATAAACATTTCTTGTTTTGTTCTACCGTGTATAGGTGATGTAATTGCTGTGCTATACGAGTTTGTATCTCGTAGGATGTTTTCTGCTGATGTAAGCAATTATAATAGTCTTGATGGGTTAATTTTTTTCGTACAATCCGGGTGGACACTCCCTTGGCTCTTTTTTTCTCTTCACGGTTAGATTTTATTGAATACATTTTTGATTTTAATCCAATAAACTGGTGTGCAGCTTCACCGCAAAGTTCGTCTTTGAATTTTCCTAATCTTTTTTTGTTAGCATTGGAAAACAGTGGGTGATGAACTGGGTAATCGGAAAAATCAAACTTATAGGAATAGGTCTTCATTTCCTCTTCGAAACGTTCACTTTGTATATGATAAGTTAATGAATCGGTGTCTGTGAAGAGTAGACGAGCACGATTTCCATATAACTTCTTGATGAAATTATAATGGAAATCATACATGAGGATTTTGGATAGCTCTAATATTGCAAATCCAACGTAAATGGGTCGGTTCATGAAAATGCTAGCCTTTTTTCTCTCCACAGCTACCAGATTCTCATCAAATTCTTTAAAATTTATGTAATTAGGGGAGGCAGTTAGTCGAGGAGCTCTTCTGGTTGTGGTACACAATTCGATGTTTCTTCGTTTTCTGAGATTTTCTATGCATTTGCCATAAATCGAATTGTTTAAAAGTTTGAAAAAAGATTTTTCAAAACTTGTTTTGGCATTTTTTCTCTGTTCAGTGTTGTGTGCAATATATTTTTTAAGCCAAGGAGATTGGTGGAATTCTAGGACTTTACTAATTTTTACGAGTTGGAGACCTTGCTGGAGATAAAATTTTAAATTTCTGTAATGGCAGATATACATTTTTTTCGACTGTAAATTCGGGATGAGTTTAGCACTTCCTCGATATTTTACTTTTAAAAGATGTTTCGCATAGTTGGATAACATATGCTCTTGAACTGTCATCTTTTCCGGGGCAAGCGGGTAGTCGTTATGAGAGTCATGAAGTTCCTTGGGATAGTCCAAATCAACTTCAAATATGTACCCTCTCTCGGCATTGTCGTGCAACTGAAGAATTTTTTCTTTATTGAATTCTTCCGGATTTCTCCACTGAAAGCAACCGTCAGGCATGTACTGGGACATAGCCCAACCGTAAGGGTTGTTGGCATCCCAGTACATTATATGACTTGTGGGTTCATTTTCCTTGTAGTCTGGAAGTTGGGAGTTGTTAGCTGTCGCAAACCTGTGAGAAATTTGCGACACACCACCTCGAACGCCTTGTTCGATAAACATTAACATTTCCACATCGGTTAGAAGTTCCAGCTCCACCTTACTCATCTTTAGACAAGCTTGCCATGAAAATCCGGGAGAAGTTACAAGATGTGCTGGGTCAATTTCATAGTTGTGTAAACATAAATTTCTAAAATTTTGAAATATGTCGGCTAAGAGGAGCACATCTGTTTTCACGTATAAGTCGTGATAGTCTCCTAAGTTTTTCAGTTGGAAAGTTTGCCATACACGTTTGGCGTGGTTATAATCAGCTTCACTAATTTCTTCGTTATTTAACGAACTGTAGAAGGCTGATGGCGGTGGTAGTTGCCTCTCTTCAAATTTTGTAAAAGTGTCGAAATACTCATAAGGGTAGACACCTTTACGTCGCAGCAATGTCAAATCTGTGTTAGGTGGGAAATTTTCTTTTAAGATTTGGAACTGATCACTTTCTAGACTTTGTGAAAGTTTATCTAAGGAGTCTGATAGAAATTGGAAGGAGTCTATAAAACGCAGCTGGATGGAGTCTTGTTGTTTTTGCAATTTAAATGTTAGATATTTTTCCATCGTTGCAGCAATAACATCAATTTTATGATCATTATATTTACCGAGTTTTGTCATAATATGATGACCATCATAGTTTTTTAAATTATGGAAAACCACGGGTATAACTTTTGGCATTTTATAGTTTAAATTGCAATAAGGATGAGCTGCCCCTCTAAACTTAGATGTTAGGTGATCGTGGTCTCGAACTCTCTTTTTTCCTAATGTTTTATGGCATATGCTGCACTCTGTTGCTTGCTGAAAGGCCTCCTCCTCTTCAGCTGATAAATGCATTGGAGCAACTTGTTTTATTTTCGCTCCTAACTCCTCCTTTTCTAAAATTATTTTATCGAGGAAGTGCTCGACAGCGTCTGGACCCCTGTAAACGGTAATAGGTTTAATGCTGCGTCCGTCGGAACCCACAATGACATATGCATAACCGCAGGGGATATGTTTAGCAGTATTGAATTGATATGGTGATAAGTTAGATGGCTTGGTCGAGGCAATAGGTAGTAAAAGGCTTTCAAAATCAGCATGAATAATAAACGGTACTGGATGTTGCAAGTGCGTACCTGAAAATTTTAAAATATTGTCATCTTCAGTTGGCATGGTGATAGCCTGAGCAGTTTGTTTTTTACAATAAGGCAAGTGATTATTTAATATGTCCTGTCTGCTGAATCCGTGCAAACATCGAAAACAATAATATTGGGCTACTTTATGCTTTGTACGATGACCCATGAACCGTGAAAAATTTCTTATAAGGCAATAATGAGTATTGTTTTCATCTGATATTAATAAGAGATTGATGACATCATCATCTTCACGTTCGGATACATATAAGATGTAAATTTCCCCATCGACATAACCATAGACATTAATTCTTATGTTATTTAAAGTTTCCAACATGGGCATTTTATGATAAGGTACGGGAAAGGTGACATTTCCCATATTAATTGTATGTTCGTAGGGTACATACTTGCTAACACGTTCAGCGTGGTCTTGTATATTCATCTTATGTGCTAGTACACACCAAAGCCAACACTTTTCATCATCAAAGTTTTGTATGTTCAAAAGTGCTTTCTTCCCTTTTAATTCTTTGGGTAGCTTCATATAAGTACTACCTTTAAGTGGATTATAGGTAGCTATCTTTAATTCAAAAAAAAAGATTTTTTTGAGTGTCCACCCGGATCCGCGGTCTAAAAATTTGTCGAAGGAGTTTAAAATTTTTCGATGAGCCTCTTCTAAATGTTGATCTAATAAATCTATTGTAAATTCAGGATAGGTGTTACTTCGAAAATAGGTGGAGAGTACTTCTAGATCCCCTTCGACGGAAGTCTTTTCTAATAAAACTTTAATGATTAAATGCCATTTGATACTCTTTTTTTCTTCGATAGCTCCCTCAAGATAAAATTTCAACTCATCTAAAGAGGATTCATAAAAAACAGTAATGTCGAATTGGGTTTCTTCATCGGGTTCAATATATACCGTTCTGAAAACGTCTAACGCATTGGTCTGTTTCCGTGGCCTAGGAGGCAAATTAGTTGAAGTTTTTTGTTTTTTTACAGATATGAAATTAGATGGGGGGTTACAATGGGATGTTCGCATATGCATCATCAAATTGTATTTGGTTGCAAACTTTTGTGGACATTCTCTACATGAATAAGCAGGATGGTCATGTTTTTTCAAATGGGCTTGAAAATTATCCTTTCTAGTAAAGGTTGTATTACATTGTTCGCAGGTAAACAGTTGACTGCTTTCATGTACTAACATATGTCGATTCAAATTGCGTGTTTGTGTAAACCTCTTATCACAGATAGGGTACACCTATTAAAAAAAAAAAAAAAAAAAAAAAAATCCTAAGTCTTGATGGGTAAATAAACCATTAAAAAATATTTTGTAAGTTTAAATGTAATTTTTTAACTCATCTTTCATTAAAAAATTTTAACAAGTTATAAAAAATTCTAAGTCTTGATGGGTAAATAAACCGTTAAAAAATATTTCCAAGTTTAAATGTAATATATTAAAAGTCATCTTTCATTAAAAAAATCCTAAGTCTTGATGGGTAAATAAACTGTTAAAAAATATTTCCAAGTTTAAATGTAATATATTAAAAGTTATCTTTAATTTAAAAAAATCCTAAGTCTTGATTAGTAAATAAACCGTTAAAAAATATTTCCAAGTTTAAATGTAACATATTAAAAGTCATCTTTCATTAAAAAAAATTCTAAGTCTTGATGGGTAAATAAACCATTAAAAAATATTTTGTAAGTTTAAATGTAATTTTTTAACTCATCTTTCATTAAAAAATTTTAACAAGTTATAAAAAATTCTAAGTCTTGATGGGTAAATAAACCATTAAAAAATATTTTGTAAGTTTAATTGTAATATATTAAAAACCATCTTTCATTAAAAAAATTCTAAGTCTTGATGGGTAAATAAACTGTTAAAAAATATTTCCAAGTTTAAATGTGATATATTAAAAGTCATCTTTCATTAAAAAAAAAAATTCTAAGTCTTGATGGGTAAATAAACCATTAAAAAATATTTTGTAAGTTTAAATGTAATTTTTTAACTCATCTTTCATTAAAAAATTTTAACAAGTTACTAAAAATTCTAAGTCTTGATGGGTAAATAAACTGTTAAAAAATATTTCCAAGTTTAAATGTAATATATTAAAAGTTATCTTTAATTTAAAAAAATCCTAAGTCTTGATTAGTAAATAAACCGTTAAAAAATATTTCCAAGTTTAAATGTAACATATTAAAAGTCATCTTTCATTAAAAAAAAAAAAATTCTAAGTCTTGATGGGTAAATAAACCATTAAAAAATATTTTGTAAGTTTAAATGTAATTTTTTAACTCATCTTTCATTAAAAAATTTTAACAAGTTACTAAAAATTCTAAGTCTTGATGGGTAAATAAACTGTTAAAAAATATTTCCAAGTTTAAATGTAATATATTAAAAGTTATCTTTAATTTAAAAAAATCCTAAGTCTTGATTAGTAAATAAACCGTTAAAAAATATTTCCAAGTTTAAATGTAACATATTAAAAGTCATCTTTCATTAAAAAAAAAAAAAAAAAAAAAAAAAAAAAAAAAAATTCTAAGTCTTGATAGGTAAATAAACCATTAAAAAATATTTTGTAAGTTTAAATGTAATTTTTTAACTCATCTTTCATTAAAAAATTTTAACAAGTTACTAAAAATTCTAAGTCTTGATGGGTAAATAAACTGTTAAAAAATATTTCAAAGTTTAATTGTAATATATTAAAAACCATCTTTCATTAAAAAAATTCTAAGTCTTGATGGGTAAATAAACTGTTAAAAAATATTTCCAAGTTTAAATGTGATATATTAAAAGTCATCTTTCATTAAAAAAAAAATTCTAAGTCTTGATGGGTAAATAAACCGTTAAAAAATATTTCAAAGTTTAATTGAAAAAAAAAAAAAAATAATAATAATAATAATATCAAGTTAATTAAAATAATACATACCTTAGAAGGCTCGGGTTCTAACTGTTTGGAAGGCTCGGCTTCTAACGGTCTGGAAGGTTCAGACTGAACTATATCCATATGCGTCCTTTTATGTCGATTAAGATTGTCCTTTCTGGAAAATTCTTTATTGCAAACGAGGCAAAAAAACATTTTTTCGGTCTTGTGCGTGTTTAAGTGACGTAGCAAATGATCTCTTCTAGCAAAACATTTTCCGCACGTTGAGCAAGTCTGAAAATTAAGAAAAATGTGTTTTAGAAACCTAACTTTAAAATAAAAATTTTATTTGAGTGTGTAAACCTAACTTTAAATTAAAAATTTTATTTATATGTGTAAACCTAACTTAAATATTTTAAAATAAAGTATTTTTAACCTTAATATTTAAAAATTAAATATTTAATTGTTTGAATGTATAAACCTAACATTATTCTATTTTAAAGTATAAACCTAACTTTATTTAATTATTTTTTTTTTTCATATATTTAATTATTTTAAAGTATTAACCTAACTTTAAAAATGTAGACCAAACAAAGCTAAAATTTACCTAACAAAAATTTAATTCTATCAAAGTTAAAATTTTTCATTCCCCACTGAAAATTTTACTTAACCCAAATATAAAAATCTAACAATAAAAAAGATCACATACCTTGTTTTTAGATGATGAAGCTTGAGAAGAGGTATCACTAGGCACGGGGGCAGAAGCAACAGGCATGCCATCACCAGTAGACACGGTTGCGGTAGTAGGAACGTAGGCAGGCATAACACCGACATCAGGCACGGCGGCAGAAGCAGCTGGTAACTAAAAAAGAAATAAAACAATTTTTTAATTAAACATGATTTTTCAATATATAAATGATTTTCACAAAAATATTTACAAAAATTATTATGTATGAAATGATACTTACATGTATCTTTAAGTGTCGGACCAGTTCAGTTCTTTCACCGAACTCTTTTTCGCAAATAGCGCAAGTCAATTCAGGCAACTTAATGGGTGCAGCATTGAAATTGGGTGGTCCTGTTGATGTACCTTCACCAGGATCCTGAAAAAAAAATATATATATATATATATATATAATTAAAAATAAGAAACAAAAAATAGTTAATAAATAATTGTATAAAAAAAGTTTATATAAAATAATTATTACCATGTTCAAAGCTTGATTATAATTTTGCAGAGGCTCTGCTGTTACGGTTAGATTATTAAAACCCCCAACCGATGGCGATGCATCGATCTAAAAATATACATATTATTTTTTAATTAAAACAATATTTAATTGAAATAAATTTAAGATGGAAAAATATTAATGAAAGACCCCTACCAAATCCTCAAAGGGAATATCCCAGTCGATCTCATCACATCCTGCAATATCGTATAGTTCGATATCACCAAACAATGAGAACTATTTAAAAAGCAAAAATAAAAAAGGAATACAGTTTTTTTTTTTTTTTTTAATCTTATCATGTAAAAGTATACTTTAAAAAAAAAATTTTTTAATGGGTTAATATAAACTACTAATAACTGCTTAAAAATTAAAATAGTATTTGCATTCATATTATACCAATGTATCGTTTATTTAAGCGGAAAAAACTATTATTTTATAAAACATTAAATAACTAAGACATATTTTTTTATCCGTAAAATGAAAAGTATATTTTTAAGTCGAAAATATTAATGACTGCTTAAAAATTAAAATAGTATTTGCATTCATATAATAACAATAGATCGTTTATTTAAGCGGAAAAAACTATTATTTTATAAAACATTAAATAACTAAGACATATTTTTTTTATCCGTAAAACAAAAAGTATATTTTTAAGTGGAAAATATTAATGATTGTTTAAAAATTAAAATAGTATTTGCATTCATATAATAACGAAGCACCGTTTATTAAATCCCAATAGTCTAAGTTTAAAAATAGAAGTGTAGGAATCTAAATTCTCAAAAATTTTACACGTAATAAGTGGCTTATTTATCGCTTATTAAATTGTAATAGTTTAAGTTAAAAAATATTAATGACTGCTTAAAAAAAAAAAAATAAATAAATAAATAAATAAATCTAATATGATCTTAAAATAGTATTTCCATTCATTCATACATATTAAATATAAGAATATTTAATTTACTATTCATACATTTAAAATTATAAAAGATAAACCAAATTACTTACTTGATTATTATCGGAAAAATCCATTGTAACTTCGAAGAATAAATCCTTGCAGAACTTAACGGAACTGTATCCAAAATAGAACTGATAAGAAATGACTTTAGGTGATGGTATTTAAACCCTTTTTCCTATCTGCAAATGACGTGATATCTCTCTGCATCACATGCGGGTGATGTTACATCACGAATGCGTTATCATATTCTAGAATTTTCTACCTCATATGGGAAAATTTCGATAACTTAGTTTGTGAACGGGGTCGATAAATAAATTTTGTTAGTATATCGTGTTATCAAATGATACTTAATTTAGAAATACTTTGTTTAATTACAAATCAGTTTCAAGATATCTATCAAAGTCGAGTATTTGTTTTAAAGTGAATGTCTTATCGAATGAGACTTAATTTTTAAGAATCTAAACAAAGGAAATGTTTCATTATTTATCCACCAGATAGTTTCACACGGAAATGTCTATTTTGTGTACTGTTACTATCGTAAAACAATCTCTTGTAAATAGATAATTTAAGTTTGGAGAAACAATTGTTAATTTTCTAGAAGAGATAATAGTTTCTTAACATTAATGATTCAAGTTGATTATTTATACTGAGTGTTCCAAAAGATAAGTTTATTTTTCCCTAAGACAATCTGAATATAGCTCCTGGAAAACATTTACTTTGTAAATATATGATAAACTTTGTCAGCAATTATCTAACAAATTCTTTCTAGAAGCAACTGGTAATTCCCCGTTAAAATACTTTGATAGTTAGGAATTATCAAATTTGATGATTGAAGTTATCTTAAAATGATATTTCTAATTTTAAGAGTTATTCAAAATAATTAAAGGAAATTGTACATTATCTAATCTTTGATTCAAGCTTACTTAAAAAGACTTTTTATAGATTAATTATTCTTAATGATTTTTTATCCAATTGGATTTATACTAAAGATTAATTTAAAAAAAAAAAAAAAAACAGACAATTTTTTTAACACAAAAATTATTTATTAAAGATTCAACATATGTACACATTATTATGTTTCACATCAAACAATTTAGCAAAATATTACAAACACATTTTCGATAATTCAGTGTCTTACAAAAAACAATCTTCAAACAGTTTATCAAAATATTCTATTGGATATTCTTCAAAAAATGATAAACTATAATTGCAGAAACACTTCGAAAAAATATTTTTACAAATTTTGTAACAATTCAAATTTAATAAGACACTTTCTTTCATCACATTGAATTTTTGTTGTGCATTTAACATGAGACAATCATGTCTGAATTGAGATGGATGGGATATTAAACAAGCATCACATACATATAACTTCTCAATATTAATTTTTGCTTCTTCACAAATGCAATTAATATAATGTTCTTTTGTTTCATGAATATCGATATGTGAATCACACGTCACAGATTTATTCAACACTATGGCAGGAATCTGTTTTGTTAAAATTCCTTCGATAAGACAATCAGTAATTTGCGATTTTATTTCGTTAATCCTCATCAAATGACTTCTACCAAGTTTAATACCATTCGGTTTAAAATAAAAACCATTATCTTTAGTTTTAAAAATTTGCTGTAAATAGCAACTATCCTCATCCCAAAATGCTGTTAGTAACTGGTTATTGCTAATAAAACTGTCTTTTACTGAAGAAAAATTAAAAGAGCTTATCTTACTTTGAAAATGATCCCAAGTCGCCGGTGTTAGAATCACACCATTATTTGTAGGGTACCGTTTCCCATCATGGGTTTCTTTGAAACTTCGTATATGCAATCGGAGAAAAACGTCATTTTCCAACATGACTTGGATAAAGGTAAGCCAACCAATATCCCATTCGGCGAGGAGAGGATTAGGCTTGTCTTTCTCTTGGTAATATTTTTCAAGCCAATCGTTGCTGTTTTGGGGAAAATCGTTGTTGTTGTTTTTAGGAAGCACAGTTTTTTCAATTTGTACATCAGGAAATAGAGTTTTTTCAAACTGCGGCTCGAGGTTCAATCGTGGTTTTTTCAGGGGTGGCGATATACAAATTAAATGACGAAAGGTCAAACTAATTCTTGAATTTTTAATAGACGAGTCAGGAGCAATTCCGTGGGTAAAAAGTTCATTGGTGGGTTTCCCCATAGTATATAGAGAACCATGTTCCAAGTTAATGACTGTAGACGGCGCATTCACTTTTTTAAACTCGATTTTTCTTGACGCACCAAAACTTAACACAGCGATAGGAAAAGTATCATCCAAACTGTTTTCATTGTCTTTGTGCTGTGAAATATAACTTTGGCCATCACAATATACATTTAATAGTACATAATTGTATGTACAGCCGATATGCTTTTCCACAAGATTTCGCAGTTCCGTCATTAAGGAAGTCCATGGCTGAGCAGTTACTTGCGTACCGCTGAAAGCATAGGAAAGTCCAGCATCACCATAGGCTAACACTTGGCGTTTAAGTACAACATCCTTACCCCAAATTTTAAAAGTAGGGGTATAAAACGGCAGAATTTTTAACTGTTCAAAATAGGCATCGGCTTTCGTCTTCTCAATAAAATTTGCATAATAACTTACGTTTAATCCGTTTTCGAAGAAAGTAGTAGCCATGTTTAAAAAGCACGTCTAACACAAGCAGAAAGAACAAGTGAAATGAGGTCTTTTATACTGATTTTATCTTAGTATGACGTAGTGAGCTACGTGACAGATAACACAAACCTTCCAGTGGGCAATGTCAAGTGACGTAGTAGTAGATAAGACCACGTGGTCTTGATAAGATCACGTGATTTTTGATAAGAAATAGCATTATCGTTCATTTCACCTCGTGCGACTGGAAGAAGAGGACGCTAAGTGTGGAGGTAAGCTCAATTTTTATCTACTATATATTTAAACAGAAATAAAGAGACCAGTGTTTTATATTAAAAAATATTTTTTATTAATAATTTAGCCAATAGGGGGTTACATTTGAACGTTTTCGTTCCTTGGCTACAGAAGATAATAAAAATCTGTTTTTTATAAAACTTTTAGGCATATGCATATCATTAAGGGCTTGCAACAATTCGCCCTGTGCATTGATAGGTACTTTCTTATTCGTAGAAAATATTAAATTTAATAAATCGGCAATATTAGAGTTCTTTATTTTACGGTTTTTATAAGTCACTTCGCCTGTTTCGTCCCATTGCAATTTGTGAGGACTTGTTTTAAAAAATCCAAGTAAATTCGTAGCTTGATTCTTCATTCTTTTAGGCACTCTAGTTAAAGCAAGTTGTTCATAGTCTTGCACGGGTTCGGGTTTCACAGAAACAGGTTCGGGTTGGGGTTCGGGTTTCACAGGTTCGGGTTTCGCAGATTCGGTTTCGGGTTTCATCGAAGACTCTTCATTCGCGCGATGAATCCATGGGAGATTGTTTTCTTGCAAATTCATTTTTCTTTGTAATAACTCATAATAACGTCGTACTTTTTCATAATCCGGTAACGAACTGTTTAATATTTTTAGCAATGCTTTATCCAGTTCACTCAATTGTCTTTGCGAAGGAGTATGTTTGTTTAACACCTCTTCGGGTACTAAAGCATATTTTTTAGCGAATTCCATGAATGAGCGTACTGAGTGCAGTTATAGCAGCGGAATTAAAACGTTTAAAAATCCACCTTGTTGTACAATCAGTTTCTTTTTAGTGAATAAAGAACCTTTTTTTGTCCCAATTTTTCTAAGAGTAGTCTTATATTTCGCTAACGATCGTTTCTGACAAGTAGTGAGAGGTACGTTACCTTTCAAAACGTTCAGAGTACACTCGCAAATAGCTTTAACAGTACGATTAGGTAATTTTTTTAAAAAATGTTTTCGTAATCTCTGGGGACACGATCGAATCAATTCTAAATCTCTTACTTGTTGCTTTGACAAAGTCATGTTAGCAACTGATGTTTCACAATTGTGAATCGATTATTTATATTTATACAAAAATTGAATTTGATTGGGTAGGATTTGAGTTCGTAATCTCAGCTCTTCATCCGTTTCATTCTTCAAATCAATAAACAGGTAGGAAAAGGGTTTCTTTGTGGCATCCTCATACACTTCTTGAAAAAATTTTGATTTTTTAGGATACAACTGTCTGCCTAAATGCATGATTTGACTTAAGTCCCGTCGATTTTTAAACAGGAAAATGTATTGCGCATTTAAGGAAACTGTTCTAATTTCACTTCCTTTTTGAAAAAAATTTTGTGTTAAAAATACAACACTTAGATTTAAATGATGACTGCCTTTCGTAAATAACGAAGTCAATCGTTTATCGTTACTGCATTCCGCCATTAAATCGTCTATCACAAACAAAGTGTTGCCACTTAGATATTCCTTAAAATTAGAGGGAAACCCTTCTACAAAAGTTACATCAGGTATTTCGTCGTATAAAGTTTGATAAATACCATAAAACCATACCACTTTATCGATTGGAGGATGAAACATTTGTTTTTTATATTGTAACAAATCTCGCATAAAAAATGATTTACCGCATCCGGTAGGACCTGCCAGAATCATAGTAAAAGGGTGTTGTAACTGTGGGAACTCCATGATGAATGAACACAGACACAAAATACATACAGTTTAAATAAGTATTTATTGATAAAAATTAGCATACACACGAAATCTTTTAGCAACAAAATTATAGACTCTCTGGTCGTTACACACATTCTTGGTTACAAACATTGATAAAAAATCTTTAAGGGTTTTTCTCCTGCATCTACAGTACAAATAATAAACACAATATTGCCCACACACGGCGGTTGTAGTACTCTGCAGCATAAGAGGGTTATAGTTCATATAAGCAAAACGGGATACAAAGTTCTTTATAGGTCCTTTAAAAAAACTCGGGTCGTTTCCATACGAATCAAAGAATTCCACTTCATCATCAGATTGTATAAAGAATGCTAACCAATGCATTCCAGGCTCGGATGAATCATCCGTGTTGCATACGAAACAGGTAGGATAACGCACAATCTCCTCGGGTAATTGATCACTTGGGAACACATCCAAAAAATATTTTTTCGTTACTTTGTCACGTGATAAAATATTCTTGATTTGCAAAGAGTTCATTTTCATTAATTAGCAAAGTCACATAAAACGTAACGGGACTTGGTAATTTCTATAACGTTTTCAAATTCACCATACACAAACACAGATATGGTAGATGTTAAAGCATTATAAAATTTAATCTCAATTCTTAAATTTCCTTGTTGTTGTAAATTCAGGTGAGGTCCGTCACACAAATCGGGACTTAGATCAAAAGCAAACAAAGTGTGTCCATCTACGAAATCTTCACGGGATATATAATTCCCAGCATCGCGATTAAAACCAGAGAATAATCGATGATAAGCTCTTATATAGTTTTTGTCTCGGAAATTCAGTTCTAAAGGTTTACTAGGTACAGGTTGACCGTCTACATACACACTTAAAAAGTTTACATTATAATGATTAAAATAAAAAGGGTTTAACTCGTATCTACCACTCATGGCTGTATTATCTAACAATCCAATAATTATGCGTTTCGGCATGGCTCCCAGAAACACATTATCCTGCATAAAAGACATACTTCCTGAAGGAATAGTATAAGTCTTGCATATAACTCGGTCGATCGAGTATTTCGCAGAATTTTTCTCCAATGCTTTTGCATGTCCCAATAAAACCCCAGGATTCACTTTCACTTTACGAATAAATAAAGAAGCATGTTCCAATACAACGTTAAACTTCTTATCCTGGCCAGCGACTTGTCTAGTCATTAAACAAAACTGAGGAGGGCTTCGAATCATTTTAATTTTTAAATCAACCATATTCAATAACAGGCGATTCTGTTGAAAGATATCACAGTGTAGAGGTCCAATCATATCTAAGATTTTACTATTTTTAGTCAGTTCATACCGAGTTTTCAATCCGGAGTTTTCAGGTGGGGCTTGTGGTATAGGATCTGATACAGTTAAATTATTGTCTTTGTAGAAACATTCACAGGTCAATAAACTTTTCTTAGCATCTTCGCCATAATTCAATAAAGTTTCGATATAGGCACGATAGGGATAAGTGTTACTCGAAGAGGATATTAATCTTTCATTTAAACTCACATCGATCTGGGAAAATAATGCGTGAAAAAATAAATTAACAGGTGCAACAGGTTCATTATCAGCCAGAGCAGTTCCGTCACCATTCACAATTTTCACTTTTAGGTACATGTGCGAGGAGGATAAATCAATATATTCTTCCCCATTACCCGTGATGTTAAATTCCACGGGTCCCCCATCGCGAATATTTGCTAGAGGGTGAAATTCAACAAAATGTCCTTTTTCAATAGCTGTCTGCGTGGGTGGAATCAAAAACAAGTCTAATTCAGATTTAACACAGGCAGGGGAATCTTTATGAATCAGTCCCGACATTATGAAGCAAAAATATCGTGTGTTTTCACTTTCTTCACTTTGCGACGAATGACGGTTTTATTAGAACGCTTTCTCTTTTTATAGCGTTGTCCTGAACCAATCATTGTTTTCATTTTAGTTGCAGCTTTGTCGGTCAAATTTTGACCTGCTTCTTTGAATCGTCGTTTGGCAGCGTCTTTAATATCCGCACCACGTGACAAGTCATTCAGCACATCCACCCCAGTATGAAATAATTGTTTACCAACCGCTTTCGCACCCGATTTAAAAAGGGGTACCGCTGCACGAAAAAGGGATCTAAACAATCCCCCTAACCCATATCCTTTTTGTAAAGCAGCACCTTGGTAATAGTTCAAACCGCTGCCCGACTGGTGACAGTAATAATCTTCAAAAGATTTTGCACAACACTTGTAGGGAACAAACATTATGAGAGATATTTTTGTCTAAAATGAAGTTTCACGATCAACTGTCCACGTTCAAATGACACTAAACGTCCTGTGTGTGTCCTTATAACGGTTTCAATAGTCTGAAAATTCTTTCGCGAGACCGGCAAGTAATGCGGTCTATCAAACATTTCATGAATCATTTCACCATCTTGTCCTTTCACAGTAATCGCACGTAACAGGGGAGCAACCGTATGACCCACAATTTGTGGTTCCACTATATCGCTGTATATGTATAATAACTTAAAATCAACATTCGGGTCGGCAACATAAGGACTTACTATAACCCTAGTATCGGATGTAGGTATATCGTTTTCACCTACCTCTCCCGGTAGAAATCCTAAACATTCTGCAAGTCCTGAATATAAAATTATTCTTGCTTTCGAGTTTAAAGTAATATCTACTTTTCTAGTATACTTGCTATAGTTAAACGCAATATTACCATTAAAATTTTGATAATTAATCCATTTAATAATCTCATTTGGTTTTTCGTAAAGTCCAGGTGGTATTCTAGCTTTTTTCATCACACCTGTACCTGTATCATATTCATATTCATTTCCGTTCTCCATTATATTTTTCCATATATGTGGATAAATCAATTCCACAATCCCTACTTCCCATTCCCCTTTTAAGTCAAGGGGAGCGGGTAATCTCGTAATAAAATGTGAAATTTTATTTTCCGGGTAATAATTTAAAGAACTGTCCGAGGGTAACGTCACGTAGAACGACATGATGACAAATGATTCTTAAAATCTACGTCGTCGCAATTTATAAAACGAATAAATTAGAAGCCGGTATCCATTGGTCAAATTTGGAAGGATAACCTTTATATTTCACTTTATATTCGAATTGTCCTTTTCTCATTCGCTTTTTCAATATTTTTTCGATAGCATAGTCCTTTTTAGGTTGTACTTTTTGAAGCTCTTGGGCATAAAACGTTCCTTGAATTGGTTCGTTCATCAGGTCCTTGATCCGGTAGACAGGCGGGTCTCGCGGTACGCATTCGGTCACTACAAATAACTCTTCCGTCCAGTTGGTTTCATAACCTTTCTCAAAGGTTAATTTTTGTTTAGACACGCGTACAGTATCCCCCGCTTGAAACGTACAAGGCTTTCTCTTTTCAGTTTCCATATCCCCGTATAATGTAAACCATACGTCACTTTCGTTTTCCGACGTCACTTCGATCGGTGCCCTTTTAATACTTGAATGATAAGTATGATTATAACTATGCAAAAATTGATCTAACACGTCTACGTAACAGTAAGTATGTCGACTAGTGAAATATTTCCACATTTTAGTTTTCAAAGTACGATTAAATCGCTCTACTACAGATGCTTTCGTATTGTTAAAAGTTTTGAAAAACCTCACACCTTCATCCTTTAAAAACTTTTGAAACACCCTGTTGACAAACTCAGTACCACTGTCACTTTGAAGTAATTTTGGCTTTCGTGTCATAAAAATTTTTTGAAAAGCTTTCTTAATCTCTTCCCTTTTTTAGTTTTTAATGGTATCGCCCACGCAAATTTAGATAGAACGTCGATACAGGTTAAAATGTAGCGGTACCCTTGATTGTACTTCTGCAAACTGCTTAAATCGACTAAATCTGTCTGCCACTGCTGATCAATTGTGTACACTATGACTCGATTCGTTGGAAATTTTCTCCGAATCGGTTTGTGAAGGCTGTACGCATCTACACCTTCTAACCATTCCTGAATCCTCTTCTTGCTTATTTTTCCTTTTGCAGCACGGTATAAAGCATTTACACCACCAAAACTTGCAACATGAGCTGGATTTTGATAAGTCTGTTCCATTGCAGCAATTAAATTGATTGTTGTTCACATAAATTCGAAAACGCATCATATCGAAAAGGATAAATTTCCCGTTTCGTTTAAATTTAATATAAAATCTACATTAAACTTTGAACCTTCACTAAAAATATAAAGAACTGTGAAAAAAATACACATTAAAAAATATAAACAGACAACAACGGTTGCTTCCTCACGCGAAGGCATCATGTTGAATACTAAATGAAATCTACTAAAAAACGCCTATTTATATCTTAAATCAGCCCATTCAGTTATATTCCTGTGGGGCAGTGGTTAAGATGCTTGTAAACTACTACTCCGCGGGAATATTTTGTCTCGGGTTCAATTCCAGGTCTTGCTAAAAAAATATCTTTATTTAAAAATAAATTCTCTTGAATCGACTAACAGATGGCAGCACCACCGGGTTCGATTCCAAGGTGAGTACATTTCTTTCTTTTTAAGTATAAGAAAAAATCTCATCAAACATAAGAAATTCTCTTTTTAAAAATTTTTTTCTAAGTTTAAAATCCTAATTAAAATTCTCTTAAAATAATATTCATTCAAGATAACATCCTAATTCTAACCCTCCTTATCTTTCATGTCATCATGCGTCACCGATAAGATAACACGCTGACCGGGTAGTAGTAGAAGGAGCTCTTAACCCCTCAATACCCCTCACCCCTCCTGCTGGAGTAGAAGCCCCCTTTTCCTTCTACTAATCATCAAGAAAAGAACATAAAATGTTTAGATTTTGATAAGATAATTTGAAAAGAAAAAAACAACATTACTTATATTTTACTTTATATTTCACGTTTGTGTTAATTTAAAAATACAGAAAAATGTGTCATTTTAATCATATTATTTATATTAATATTGATAAATCGATTTAAGAAGACCTTTTATTACTGTGTATTCGAGTTTTGGCGACATTTTGTATAAGAAACAGAAACAGCCCTATTAACACATCTTATTTCCAATACATCCACAGGATATCCTGATAATGTAAGGTGAAAAAAATGTGTTGTTATGAATATTATTGTTGCTTATTGCTTTTGTTGACCGATCGTAGCTTCAGATCAAGATTTCTTAAAATCACAAGAAAGCGATAAAGACGCCAAGCGGGAATGCTGTCCTCTGCTGAGGCAAAAAAAATGGCAGTGATGCGTTGGCCTCATAGATCTTATATATATAGACTACGCCACCAATAGGACTTCCCATTATAGTGAATGTCTTCAACATGAGGGTGTAATCTGAAACCTTCATCCTTTGCGGTCAGCTCCGTATGTCACGTGACAGAGAGTTGAGGGCGATTCTTTCATAAGAAAGCCCTTATTTTTGTAAGAATTCAAACAAAAAATTCTCTCCTTCAGAATGGTTTCTCAGAAAAGAATTTTTTTTATAATTAATCCATGACATTTTAGCTTTCCAACGATGCGTAAATCTAAAGGCTTAAATAAAAAGTATGTGTACAAAACACAAATTAAAAAACTGAAAACTACTTTCTTTCCTATGGAAAAATCACATAATATTCGTTCTCGTCTCTCTCTCCTGGTCTACATCACGTGATAATTTCGCTGGGGAAGCTACTTCATGTCGCAGACAGATAATGAGAGGGGATACGTGGTCTATTATATAAGGTCTATGGTTGGCCTATATATTTTATTTAAGGGGCTCTAGTCTATACTTTTCTTGGTGTTGAAACAATAATATGTAATATTATGACATTATGAATAATTTGTATTGCAAGAAATTCTAGTTTGATTTCCTAGAACTAGATCTAACTAGATCTAGATCTAGATCGTTCCTAGAACTAGACTAAACAAAAATTATAGATTCTAAAACTTGTGTCTTGTGCTCGCATTTATTTGCAGGGATTTTTAAATAAGATTGAACAAGATAATAGAGTAAAACGCTCTAGAATTTTAATAGGAGTTGGGAGGTTAGCGTTGACGCAGACCCCATCTTAACTCAATGATTAACTTAGTTAATTTAACTGCTTAAGTATTAGATGGGAAATTAGCACAGAGACTCATATATAAAAATAAAACCAAGAGTTTATTCAACCAGATTAAGGGGAGGACGATCTGGAATTGCGGTAGCTCAGTCAGCGTATTTAAATACTTTATCAAGTAAATGTACAATGACTAATTTAGATAATTTGAAAATATCTCACCCCAGAATAGTAGAAGCTATGGACGGATGCACTATTTTACGTAGATATTGTGACCTTGCAACCGGTTCGTAGATTCCCAGACGAATCAGTTTCCGTTCACAAATTCTCGCACTGAAGCATAACAACACTCTTCAAACTGCTTAACTTAAGCAGCACATAATCTCAACTACTGAAATATAACTTTATCCGCACTCTACTACTTAGCCGTTGTCTTAGACAAACTGTCGGACAAGACTCCACTGCTCCACACCTTTTACGAAAACCATCTCCATCTTATACTACTTTCTACCAACTTCCTTTCTCTTCATTTCAATCAAACTTTTAAAATCGCTTTCAATTCATTTACCTCTCACAACCTAATTCCTTCGTTGCAACACCATGTCGACACAAAACTAATCCGACCTAAACTTTCGCCGAGTCACTGGCGACGAAGCGATTTAACCATCCCAACTGAATACTTTGCTGGATCCAGCTTAATTTCAAACAAACTGTGGTGACCTTCTACAGTCTCAACCTCACAGAATTTCTAGAACTCGCTAACAAAGGAAACTAGAATTTATGAGAATGACATGGAACTATTTTTACCAGAGTCCCAAATTATTTTCTAGATGTCAGTCGCAGAATATTTTTCAGTGTATGTCTATAATTGTAAAACAGATAAAAGTTTTCAAAATTCAAGTGATTGCATTGTTTGGGGTTAGTTCAGTGTTTTGAATACAGTGCTCGGCATGAAAACGACACCATTTCAGTATATTCTTATGTAAAATGGCCTCCTAAA
Source organism: Salticus scenicus (assembly GCA_963930645.1). Lineage (NCBI taxonomy): Eukaryota > Metazoa > Arthropoda > Arachnida > Araneae > Salticidae > Salticus > Salticus scenicus. The sequence goes on along the minus strand of OZ005662.1, from coordinate 63,891,691 downwards.
TCCGAATATGGCGTCCATTTTGTCCTATCACCCAAAGTTTTTTAGGAATGGCCCTCTATTTTTTATCATTTTTCGGTGATTTTATGCTGAAAATTTAATTTTTAGGAGGGAGGAGGATTATTTTAACCGTTAAATATCTTCTAAGGGGCGACAGAGTTGGAAAATTCTAAAACATCGACGTTTGCGACGAGGGATTTTTTCTTTTTCTTTTTTTTCGGGGGGGGGGGGAAGGGGGGGGGATACGCCACTGAAATTATGCATTACATATCTTTTTTTTTTTTTTTTTTTTATCTGTTATTAATGTAATTTTTATTTTTTTATTTATTTATTTTTTTTTTTTTTAGGTGTTAAATTAATTATTTTTCATTCTTCAAATCAAATTCATGGTCATAAAATTATCGAACAGGGAAAGAAATTGAGGGAGGGGTTGGTGTATCTAGAAAACGGTGGGTGACATGGTATAATGGGGGTTATATTCGGATTCAGGAGGTTATTTTACATAAGAATCAGCAAGAATGGTATCAGATCTCGAAAAAGAAAATTGCAGAGCAGCGATATTTGCACATTACACTTAGGTTTCATTGTTGCCTGATTTCAAATCGCTTTTGTTAAAATGAATTCTGCTTTTCTAAATAAGAAAAACATTGTCTATTACATTGAATCGAAAACCATAAACGCAATAGATTTGCATCTATCTTTATTATTATTATTATTATTATTCATAGTTCAATTACATTTTTAATTAATGAATTAAATTTTTCTTTAATTAATTTAATTTTGTAATATTTTATAGCTAATTTCAAACTAAATCTACAGATGGCAGCACTGAATTTGATCCAATAAAGGGATTGGAGTTGTCCAGCCTCTGCTTTCGACCGGTCATGGATCAAATGTCTCAGGGCTCAGTCGGATCGGTCGAAGTGATCGGCTGAACTTACCCAAAGCTGAGCCAGTTCAAGAACGGTCCTCTGCTGGCAATGGGTAAATTGAGTTGACAGATTCTTTGGCTGACTTTACATTTACAGCCGTAATTTGGCTTTAAAAAAAATAAATAAAAATAAAAAATAAATAAATAAAAATAGGAGCAATATCTTTCTGATTCTTCTTCAAAATTGGCAATGCAGTTCCAGCGTCTTCCAAGTGTATCCCTCAATGTATCTGAATATTTTTGTGTTGCCCTGTAAATATTAATGTTAATGACTTATGTTCTATAGAGAACATGTTTTGTGCAATATAATAATAGCTATGAATTTCTTTAAGTTTTGTGCAACACAAACGTAATAGTAAAAACTTTATAGAAATACTACTTCTTGAATACTGCTGAGTATTACTATAAATAAACCAGCCGTGCTACTGGCATTAGTTTCAATGGGTAAAATGGCATAGTAGATATAAATAATATGTATCAGTTTGAGGATTCTGTAAAATTAATTATGGCGTAGTTAGAGTACATACAGATAGACAGAGACAAAATAACTAAAGTTATAATCAAGCTTAAATATGGTTGGAAACAGCTGAAAACACTTAACACAACTGAAAACGCAAGTTCATCATTTTCCAGTTATAGCCTATAATGTATCTAAGTATTTTAATGGAATTCAATAATGAAATCATATTTTATAGAAAATATATTTTTATGCAAATGAATAATAAATGACAATTTTCGTATCTTTTACACAATTTAAAGATATTAAAATATACTTTATAGAAACAACACATGTAGGACGGATTGGAATAATTTTGGGTATCCCTTTTATACAAATGAGTGGTGATTTTTACACTATTTTGATAAAGAAGCAATCCACTGTATACTCGAATAATTTATATCAGTTTCAAGAAATTCTGGGAATATTTACGGAGGTTAGAGCCTAGATAAACTGGCTGAAAGACAAACAGGTGAACAGACGAACCGAAATCACAAAAATATTTCATCTTTTTGGAAAGTGTTAAAAAATCGATATAACGTAATCCATATAAGGGAAGTGATGCGTGTATTAGTTTTGGTTGTTTCATAGAGAAGCATAAAATAATTATATGATATGTCCTATAAAAGCAAATTATCTGCAGTACAATAAAGCATACTTGCCAACATCCTAATTAACATTCCGTAGTTATGCTAGTCCCACCCTCTTTTTAACACCAGTAAATTTTTAGAGTAATATTCTCCAAATGCAATTACGATTAAATAAGAAGAAAAATACTCTAAAAAGTTTCTGGTGTGAAAAAGAAGGCGGAGCTAACAATACTACGGAATATTAATTAGTATGTTCGCAAGTGTGATAAAGGGAACTTGGCACATTTGACTTAGCTCCACTAACGTAAGTTTCGTATGAAAGATTATATTTCCATTTAATGCTCATAAATTAAATTTCATTAGTTTTTTTTTTTTTTTTTTTAATGAAATTTATATTCAGGCAACAATTCTTGTTTCTTTTGATATTTTTTTTACAGATTTCAAATCTTTTATATGCGTTTTCTCGGTTTGCCTTTTTTCATGAATTCGTGATCCTCAAAGTGCTAAAACTTCTAGAAATATATTAAAAAAAAAAAAAAAAAACTTTTTCTTTTAATGTTTTACATAATTTGCTTGAAAGGATTAGATATTAATTCTGCAGAGTTATCAACTTTTATAATTTATTCCGGAGCCTCTTTAGCTTCGCCTTCTTTACGCATCAGAATTTTTGTACAATTTTTCTCTACAGTAAATGACGACGATTAAATAAGAAGAAAATCATTCTTCAAAATTATTGGTAGGGAAAAAAAGGCGAGGCTAACAATGCTCTAGAAAAAATTATAAAATTTGGCAACTGTGATTGTGTAATAATTTTTAAAGAGAAGTTTTTAAAATTGAAATAAAACAGAAATCCTACTTTTTCGTAAATTTTTTACATAGGCATAGATGTCAACATTTTAACCCTTATCGCTCGTATGTCCTTTCTGAGGGGACATTAAAAATCGAGCCAGGCCTTAAGGTGTTCGTCTGCAAATGAAATGTTATTTTTCTGAAACGTGTAACTATAGGCTACCTTTCGGCTACCGGAAAATTTTAACAGAAAGATTTATTTTATTTAATGATGAAGTACAATAAAACAAATTATTACAATTTTTCGGTAGCCAAAAGGTAGTAAATTGGTAACTATACGTGTGACGTTTCAAAGGAACGCCAAAAGGCGTGTCTTGCGGAAAATATGCCGAGAGCAAAGGGTTAATTTATTCCAGAGTATTTTTAGACCCGCCATTTTTTCATACCACTTACTTTTCAAAGAAATATTTTATTAAAGGTATATATTGAAGTAAAATTTTCTATAAATAAAGTAGTGTGAATTGGAGGTGGGGCTAAACATACTCTGGAATAAATTAAAATGTTCACATCGATGCATAGACATGCATTTTTAGTTTTTTCTCATAAACTAATTAATAAATTTCAAAATCCATCCTTATTTCTTTTTAGTGTGTTCTATTAAACATAAAAAATATTTATTAAGTCTTTTGTTAAATATATTGGGAAGTTTTAGCATTTTGAAGATCCTATATTCATGATAAAATGCAAACTGATTACACGCGATTTAATGATTTCAAATGAGTAAAAAACATATCCAAAACCACAAGAATTGTTGCCTGAATATATATTTTATTGTACTGAACAAACTTTATATAATTCAATTTATAAACATTTTAAGTTCAAATATAAGCTTTTATAGAAAAAAAAAAAAAAAAAAAAAAAAAAAAAGACTTCAATGGTGCCCTTAAAAGAGAACAAAACTGATATTTGTTTTAGAATTTAGATATAGCATAGACGTTCCTGGAAATTGCATTCTTACTAATTATATTTCTTTTACAGGGACGCATAGAATAGTTAATATACATCAGTGGTAGTCAACTCAGTTCCGACCACCAATTAGGGGCGTTCCAGCATTTATGGTGGGCGGTAGAGGTTTTGTCCGATATAGAAACGTTTTCCGTTTTAAAATTTTCCAACAAGGTTAAAGAGTGTGTGAAGTAAAATACAGCGTCGAGTTGAGGTAAATGAATTTCGCCGTAGGTAATCAGTAAGATGTTGATCAGAGGTTGGGAAAGTATAAGCTAGATCCAGCATAGTTCGTGACGGTAGTGGTGAAATGGATAGATTAAAGTTGTCGAGTTGGGGTGATTTTAGTCTACATGGAGTAGAGGAAATTAGAATCTATGCAGTTTGAGGAAAGATGATTGAATGCGATTAGTTTTGAAGAAATAAGCTGATGAATCGAAATGAAGGATGTGTTCTGTTTTTGAAAAGTGTTTAAATCGCGAGAAGTTTGAATGAAAGTTTGTTGGTGTTGGAGTATAGCAGAGCTTAAAGCGATTGTTGTATTACGAGTGAATTATATGGTTGGTGGAGTTCGGCGGTTTAATAAGTAGTCGTGTTACCAGGAGTTATAAAGTTTAGTGTGCACGGGTTTACTTGGTGTGTCAAGCTGTCGTCAACGTTGGGAGGTATTCTTCGAGTGACTAAATGGTTAAGTCAATGTTCTAAACTCCTTTTTCATAGCCACCAGTAGTGAGCATACTTATCCATAACAGCTTTAATTTACTTATTTAATACATTGTGAGGGTTTTTACCGCCCCCTAACTTTTATTCGAAGGCAGAATAAACTCATTTAGTTTTTATACAAAAGTCTCTTTGATTATTTTTTAATTCAGTAGTTATTAAGATGGGGTCTGCAGAAGATGAGGCGCAGACCTCACAAGTGTTAACCCTTTCAGGGGCAATGAATTTAATTTCTTTTAAAATCAAATGCCACCACAGTTTTTAAAACAAGATTAGAAGAAAAGTAATAAATTAATATTTTCGCAAAAGGTAAAAAAGTAAAATTTTATAAAAAAATTCTGGGATGAAATTTTGAAGTTTGGAAGTGAAATTAGGTGGTATAAAATATTAGGTGTACCGGAAAGTTCTGTCGTTTTGAATTAAAATACTGACATCGGAAATTTATCCTGGATAAAATTTAAGATATTCTTAAGTAACTTATAAAATGGTTATTTGTAAAGTACCATGTAAACATTGTTAAACAAAAATTTCCGGTTTCATTTTATTAATTCAAAACGACATAACTTTCCGGTATACCTAATATATACCACCGCCCTTAAAAAAGTTAATAGCTGTGGTTTGTCTGTCTGTCCGCGCTCTAACACCCGTAAATACTCATATAATTAGTTGAAATTGATATATGTTATTCACGTTCACTATGGGATGTTCTCTATTAAACATGGAGTGCTTACCTTTACTGGTTTGTGTACAGGGACACCCGAAATTATTCCAAAGTATTGTATTCCATGTAAGGTATTTCTGTAAACTATATTTTAATACTTTTATTTTACACAAATCTTAATAAAATTGAAATATGTTATTCAAGTTCACTATTGGATATTTCTATAGAAAATGGAATAAATACCCTCACTAGTTTGTGTACAGGGACACCCAAAAATATTCCAAAGCATTGCAATCTATGAGAGATATTTCGATAAACTTAATTTTAATAACTTTACTTTGAAGAAATCTTAATGAAATTTAAATATGTTATCTCTATATTTTAAAAAAAAGGTACTATCGCTGGCGTCAAATTTTTTTGTCTGCGACAGCATCTTCTCGCGGATGGCAGGGTGCTTCGCGTCATGAGAGGTATCAATGTGTTCTGAATACTCCAAGGAAGACATTTCAGCTGCTTAGAAATTTCTATCATTTTAATTAAAGAAGTTATTAACTAAAAAAGACAGGTTTATGAAGATACTCTATTTGCCGCCTTGAAAAAAGTTTCTCCCAGTGACGTTGTTCTGCTGTCATGAAGTCTTTTTACACGGAAAAATTAAAATATGATCCATGGCTGTAGGTAGGTAGGTTGGGTTTAACGTCACATCAGTGCCGCATTATTGGTAATTGGCGACGGTCTGGGACTTACCCCTAGGAATGTTCCGAAGACATGCCACCACAATTTTTATCCTCCACGGAGGGGATGGCTCCCCCGCTTTTATGTGATCTCCAGAGGTATAGTTTTGATGGGAACGTGAAAAAAAAAAAAAAAACTGAATTTAAAAAAAAACTGATTTTTAGCATGATTTTTATAAAAATAAATTAAAGTAAATAATGTGTAATAAAATATTATATATTTCAATTTGACATCGAATATGGGGATTTGTGTAATAATTTTCTACTTTTGTCTTGTGTTATGCACTATTAACATTCCTATTCAGTGAAAGGAAAGCAGCGATTAGTCGGGCAGAGCTTTGCACAAGTAAAGTGAGTCGGGGGGAGGCGAAGCCTCCCTCAGGGGTTGGTGAGCGGAGTGAGCAGGGGCCAGAGCCCCCTAGTTTATATTAAAAAAAGAAAGCTTTTTATTGAATGTAGTATGAGTACCATCTGATTTACAGGTAACATAAAAATATTCAGTTACATTGAAGGCTTTTATTGGAAATTTACCGGAATTCATTTTCGTTTTCATTACGCGTTTTTAACACTTTCTAACATACTTTAAGTATGAATATAATTTCAGTTTGTGTATCTGCCTGTCAGACCGCCCATCTGTTTATCTGTGTCTCTGTTCGTCCCCAGCATCCGTAAATATTATCAGAATTTTTTGAAATACTCGACTATCCTACCCTAGCAAAGCATTTGTCCGCAATACATCCTGAAGATGTCCATAGGATCTCAATAGACATTTTTTCATCCATAGGACATTATGAGGATGTTATTTGGAGAAGGTGTGCTGTTAGGGTAATTATCCCCCAAAATTTTAATTTATGTCAGTTTATATACTGACTCAAATTACCTCAATAGCCGAGTAATTAATAAATGTTCGAAAGTCAAGTGGAGTCACATTTTTTTTTTTTTTTTTTCCTGTTTTCGGTAAAATCTTATCATTAACCCTCTGTAACTCATGACCTTTAATATTTTTGTGTTTATTTGTTTCGTAATAATTGGAAAAAAATAAAATACACGTGTTTCAGGTTTTTTTTTTATTTCTCATAAATTTCGAAAAAACAAACAAAAACACCTACAGGCAACAAACACTTTTTAGCATAAAATCCTATAAAATACGTGAAATTGGGTCAAAATCAATATTATACAATGAATTTGAAACACTTACCTCTTCACTGTTTCAATATAAAACACAAAACACACGAAAAACTATTTTTTATTATTTTTTGAATCAGAGCCGGTCCGCACTTGTCGTTAGTTACCCACTGTCGAGTAATGAACTTCAACTTACGACATACGGCGCCATCCAGTTGTGTTTCTAGATACTAGATTCTCTAACTGTGAGTGTATACGACAGGCTACAGTGCGTGATTACGTTGTAGAACCGATTCTTTGAATTTGAACCACGATCGAACGGTATGTTGCCTACAGTCTACAGTATGGTACAGAGGGTTAATTCTACAGTAAAATTCATTTAAAATAACCGACAGACTTATAGAATACTTGCATGCAATACCATATTTAAAATTTTTCGACTGTTATAAACAGAGTTCGGATTGCACACTGAGTAAAAGAAACCTCTTGAACATTCAAAAAATCTTTTTAAACTTCTAATAACTTCTTCCAACTATTTAATTTATTCCGGAGTATCTTTAGCTTCACTTATTTCATACCATTTATTTTAAAGAGTAATTTTTTCTTATTTTATCGAAGTTATATAATGGAGAAAAATTTTCTATAAATAAAGTGGTGCGAAATAGAGGAGGGGCTAAAATTACTCCGGAATACAGAGTTGCCAACCTAATCCGGCAAATTGTTAGTACCGCCCATTTTTCTACACCAATTTATTTTTAGAGTAATTCTTTTCAAATATATTTACAATGAATTAAGAAAACAAATACTCTAAAAATTAAGTGGTGTAGAAAAATGGGCGGTACTAACAATTTGCCGGATTAGATTGGCAGCTCTGGGAATAAATTAAAATGTTGGCATCTATGCTAATAGTTATACAAACAATATTTCAACCTGGGCTCCATCGCGTAGACCTACTACAGTGGTAGACATAATTATAAGACACCTATCAAATTTGACAAATAGTGAATGAAAAGATTCAGAACTTAAAAATTTTTATCAAATACGTCAAAAAGATAAATTTATTCTGTTATCATATATAATTTTTTATAATAATGATATTTTCATACAATTTAAGGAAAAAACTTAAAAACATAATGGACAAAATTATAAGACACCAACCGTTTTTTCCAAATACAGTGGTCAACATAATTAGCAGATACTAATGGTCTAAAAGAAAATCCTCTAACATGATTATTAATATTTGGTGGAGCCGCCATTGTTTTTTATAACATGAAAGATGCGATTCGGCATCGAATCTATCAATTCTAACAAAATACCGCAAGACGGTTCTTCCCAAGCACATTTTATAGCATTTTTTAGGTCTTCGACACATATAAACTCCCTCCCTTTTCGGTAAACCGCACGAGCTAAGATCCCCCACAAGTTTCCGATGAGATTTAAGTCTGGGGAGCGAGAAGGCCACGGGATAACATTGATACTTTGCTCTGAAAGCCACTTTTTTGTTTCGTGTGATGCATGAATCGGCGCATTATCGTGCTGGAAAGTGTAGTTTTCGCCCCAAATAAGTTCACCGTATATGGCTAGTTGATCTTTAAGAAGATTCTTATACTTTTCGGAATTCATTCTCAAATGCATAAAAACAATATCCGTTTTCCCTTGAGCTGAAAAACCACCCCAAACCATTACTGAGCCTCCACCCATTTGGCGGTTCATTAGTACATGAGGAGACTTCCGTAAATCATGCCAATAATATTAAAACCCGTCAGGACCATCCAGGTTAAACTTTTTTCCATCAGAAAAAACACAGAGTAGGTCCAGGCCATAGTTTGTTTAGCGAAGTTTAGACGCTCCATTTTGTGCCGGCTTAGAAGCGGTGGTTTTTTCTTCAATTTTTTATATTTCACATAGGTAACATTATGCAACATTTCTTCTTGAACAATTCAGTTTCAAAGCATATTTAATGCCTGTAGTGGTCATCTTATTTTGTGTAGCGAGCGAAAGCACATGGCGTCTGTCTCTCGAGGACAAGCAAGGAGTACGTCCAGATCTTTTAATCACCGATCCATTAATTCCTCTTTTCAAAACATTTCTAATTGGACATCTAGAACTTTTAATAACTTTTGAAATATTATTAATTGAAGCACCAGTTCCATTTAATCTCCAAATTTCGCGAATTTCATATTCTCTTAATTCTGTACCTCGTGGCATGTTTGTAAATGCGTGAAGTCAGTCATCGTCTGCTTTAGTTAACTGCTGACGTCATAACAGCGCGCTGTTTAATTAAAAGCAGGTGTTTTAATTAAAATGTTAAGGTGTCTTATAATTTTTTCCATGGTATTTTTAATTTTTTTTTTTATTAAGCTCTATAAAAATATCATTTCTGAAAAACACATACGTGTGATAACAGAATAAATGTATGCTTTTCACGTATTTGGTAAAACATTTTTAAGCTCTGAATCTTTTCTTTCACTATTTGTCAAATTAGATAGGTGTCTTATAATTATGTACACCACTGTAGTGTTATATACAAATATATTAAATAAAATAAGAAAAAAAAAATACAGTTTAAATGGAAGTTTTAAAACATTTTTAAATACAATCATGCATTAAACACGCATTTAAACAAACGCATCTTTTTATTCACTTTAAATTATATGCAGGTGTGACAATCCGGAGTGGTTTTTCCGCTACTTTTTTTTTTATCTAGCAACATCTTATAACATAACTGCGTAATTTTTGTAATTAAAAATAATAATAATAATACAGGTAAAAATTAGTGCTAAAGCTACACCAGAGAGTGATTTAATAATATGACTTCAGAAAATGTTGCTTCCAGAAATTTAATCAGAAACATGAAATCTTGAAGCGTGAATTCAGATTTAAAAAAAAAAAAATTATACCAGAAAACTTTCAATAATTTTTTTTATATGTAAAATTTTTAAACCAAGTCTTGATGAAGTCTTGTTGTTGTACACAGTTAAATTCATGATAAAGACCTATTGCTAAATGCAGGTGGTCCGAATGAACAGGTAAAGCTAGCAAGGGGGTTCCTTCCGTAACATGACTCCTAATGGCCATATCACGCGGGGACATATATACTCGACACAACATTATACGCAACATGTTTACTATGCTGAACGAACGAGAAACCGGTCAGCTGTCCGTAGGGTTCCCCCGAATTGATAGCGTGATGTATGCTGGGTATAATGCTGTGTTTAGTAAAATGCTGAACGAAAGTCTCACGTGTGATATGGACATAAGTTACAGGTCGTTAATTGCGGTTTGTCCAATTATAGCAGGGTTGCCAAACTTGGCCCTATTTTTATTCAACAGCCACCAATAATTTTTATTTGTAGCATTTGACTAATCACTTCAAAGATTAATAGTCTATTGTGTATATCAAATATCACTTCTCAAAATTATTGATGACTTTTGTATAAAAAAAAAAGCCTAATCTGGCAACGCTGAATTATAGGTTGCCGCAGTTAAAAAATAAATGAATAAATAAATAAATAAATCTTGGATAGATATAACTCTTGCCCTGTACAAAGTTACCAACCGTTCTGTTTTTCAGATATCGGTACCTTTTTTGTAAAAATTTTTACCTTTATTGATCTTGGATAACTGCTACAAAATCTTTAAAAAAAATCTTGTATAACAAATACCAGTATGCAAAATCGGAACTGTTGGCAGCTGTGGCAGCATATTCTATGAAGATCAAGAAATGCATGGGAGCTACAGTCAGTAACAAAAGTGTCCGAACACTAGCAAAAATTCCTATGTAAAAAAAGTACACTTCATACGGTTTTGTTAAATAAATCCTTATCGAATCATGTTCTTACACTCACTAAGAACAGGATTCGACAAGGATTTATTTAACAAAACCGAATGAAGTGTATTTTTTTTACATAGGAATTTTTTGCTAGTGTTCGGACACTTTTGTTACCGACTGTACTTCAACCAAAAGTTAATTATCGATGCTACCGATAAAATAAGCGTGAAAATTAAGTAATTAATTAATTAATATTTTATTTTCGTTTTTATTGAAGTGAAAACTTCTTTAGGCGCGTTGAGCACTTTTGGTTGAACAAAAATCATGAAACTCGCGTCATCGTCAGCTAACGCTTTGAATAAAATTCTGTAGGCGTTCGTTATCATGACAACCCAGTCACAGAGAATCTGATCGGGAAGAAACATATTTTTTGCTTATTGGCATCAGACGGTTTTCTAATAGGAATAAAAGTTGCAAATTTCAAAATGCTTCAATTTTCTTCTAAATTCTTTGAAACTTACTGTGCGTCATTAACAGCACACGGGATAGTTGCAGTTCAAATTTCATCGATTTTGGAAAAAATTTACTTTTTAATTGCAAATTAAATTTTATTCTACTACACGTATTTCAATTTCTAATTATGATTAAATTAGTTTTAATACATCATTCGAAAGATATTTTAAAGCTCTTTTATATTATCGAAAGTGGAATTCGAGATTTCACCTGATTTACACGTTTTGAGGTGTCCTAAATGGGTTTTTTTTTTTTATCTCAGCTACTAATTAAAATAATTTCATAAGTAATACATCATTAGAAAGCTTTTTTGATTTGGAATAGAACAGTAGATTACAGAAATTTCTACCACCAGATGGCCCTGTAATATTTTAAAATTGCAATATTTCAATTTCTAATTATGATTAAATTATTTTTAATACATCATTCGAAAGATATTTTAAAGTTCTTTTATATTATCGCAATAATTCGAGATTTCACCTGATTTACACGTTTTGAGGTGTCCTGAATGGGTTTTCTTTTGTATATTAGCTACTAATTAAAATAATTTCATAAGTAATGCATCATTAGAAAGCTTTGTTGATTTGGAATCGAACAGCAGATTACAGAAATTTCTAACACCAGATGGCGCTATAATATTTTTAAATTTCAATATTTCAAATTCTAATTATGATTAAATTATTTTTAATACATCATTCGAAAGATATTTTAAAGTACTTTTATATTATCGAAAGTGGAATTCGAGATTTCAGCTGATTTACACGTTTTGAGGTGTCCTGAATGGTTTTTCGTTTGTATCTCAGCTACTGATTAAAATAATTTCATAAGTAATGCATCATTTGAAAGCTTTGTTGAGTTGGAATCGAACAGTAGCTTACAGAAATTTCTACCGCCAGATGGCGCTGTACTATTTTAAAATTTCAATATTTCAATTTCTAATTATGATTAAAATATTTTGAATACATCATTCGAAAGATATTTTAAAGTTCTTTTATATTATCGAAAGTGAAATTCGAGATTTCACTTGGTTTACACGTTTTGAGGTGTCCTGAATCGGTCTTCTTTTGTATCTCAGCTACTAATTAAAATAATTTCATAAGTAATCAACATTTTTACCTAATATAAGGCTTAGTTCATTTTATTTGGGTAGCTACAAATATTGTGCCGAATCATATAATACAGATCATAAACACTTCTTTACAAACCAAAAATAATTCGAAAATAATAATCTAATAGCTCGACGATACAAAGTTACTTAGTTTTCACTTCTATCGGCAGTCCCCAAAGACTGCTTTGATGTTTTTTATATATTTATTTTTTACTAAACATTGCTCAAACAAATTTTATACGTTCTATTTTCACAAAAAATGATTTGCCATTTCCCACAATCCCTTTTAAAAACTACTTCTAAAAAATTAAATAATATATTAGGCATAAGAAACTTGATGTAAAATATCCTTGTGAAGCCAAAAGAAAATGTAACTTGATTCTCAGCTTCTCTGAGACTACCATGAATTATTCATTAAAAGTTCTTACATGAATTTTTTTCTTCAAGGAATGTTTTTGTTACGTGCAAAAACAATTTAAACTAAATTTGTGTTATTCTTACCAAGTTCTTTTCATTTTAATTATTTTTATGAGAATGGTGAACCACAATTTAAAATCGAAAAAGTACTCGAAAGTTTAATATATTAAAAATATAAATAAATAGTTTTCGGCAAACATTTATATCTTTCTATATATTATAACTTTACCAAACTCAAAGTGGTTTGGCATACTTTTAACTAGAAGTTTAATTTCCTTTTATTTTTCTCATTTGTCATTTTATTATTTAAATTTTAAATCCCAAAAGAATATAATTTATTTCTTGCATTTCCTACAGGGCAATTTTATGGGCAATATTAGATAACAGATGCTCTTTTTCTAAAATATTCGATATTTTCTTGTATAGGCTGCCACCGTGTTTCTTATAATTTATTATAATTATTTTAACATATTATTTAAGCAATAATTATTGAAATAATCAATAACTTAAATTTATTTAAACGATTTGTTATTTTAATTTATTAGACTCATTTAAATTAGTTTTATTATTATTAGGACTGAGGACTATTTAGTCTCAATCTGGGATTTTTGCGGTGTCATTTTTCGATAGTTGGACATTTATCCAAAACTAAAATTTATCGAAAATATAATTGAATAATTTAAAAGCGATGTTATAATTTGAAAAAAAAAAAAAAAAAAAAAAAAAAAAAACTAATAGTCCTCCGTCCTGAACTAAATTCTGCTCTTGCCAGAATTTCATCAAAATCTTTTTTTTTTTTTTTAAGAAAAAGAAAAAGAATAATAATCAATTTCGAAACAAACACTATCGAAAAAGTTTTTTTAATAATTTTGAATTAGGAAATAAAAAGTGCGCGTGCAAAATGAAATAAAACTAAGTAAAAAAAATGAATTTAATGATTTAATTTTTATATAAAACAAGATCGCGTGCTATCTTAAAAAGTTGATGTAAAATATAAAGTTTATGTGGTGCGTGTGGCATCTATAAAAATTGTTTTAAGAAATAGAATAGAATAAAGAGAGCAACGATGTTAGTTGCATTTCCTTATATAGTTTGAATTTTTGAACTTTATAGAAGTAATATCTACCGTAGGAATAATTTCTTATGATAAAACTATAGGGAATTGTTATGCGAGCACAAGCGATGTTACTTTTATTATTATTATTATTATTATTATTATTATTATTATTTTAGATTTGCTTTTGTTATAATATACTGCACAAAACAATTGAAGGATATTATAAGTCATATAAAATAACAGTATCAGCATTTTTTTTTTTCCACTTGCGGAAAATGAAAAAAGAGAATAAAAAATAAAAATTATTCTCATTTTTAAACTTCAGAGTATGCAAATTTGAAGTCTGACATAGAAAGCGATGCTTTAGCGTCAGAGAATGAAATGAGTGCGATGGCTGAACGAAACCATTTAACCGATTCTGATGCTTCAAGAGTTGTTTGGAGGGGGGAGGGACAAAAACAAGCTGAAGTAGTCGAAGCCACTTGAGATTCACGAAATGGGATTTCCAGGATCTGGAACTATCTTTTAGAGATTGAAACTTCAGCCCGAAGACCAGTGCAAGGTCGAAGATGTGCAACAACACCCAATAAAAATTTATATTTAAAGGTAATGGTTCAGAGACACCGAAATATAACTGCCGCTCTTCTTCAACAACGGTCGGCTACTAGCACAACAGTTTTGACTCAAGCTATCCGGAACCGGCTCCACACTATATAAATAAGTCTGAGGATCTCAACCCTATATTGGTGACCGGTTAGAGCTCAATTTTGAATGTTGTGTAGATCGGTGCGCCCACGAATGGAGATGAAAGCATTGACCATCAGCACTCGACAAACGGCAAGTGGGCGACCAAATTTGGTGAAAAATGGTATTTTAGAGTTCCTGAAATTTCGAAGCTCTCCGATACACGGAAGTATAGATCTCGAGCTTTCCGTGGGATTCTCGATGGAATCATCACCATCGCCAACATTTATAAATAGGAGTGAGTTGATTTCTGCGAGAGAATATGTAGTCACTGCGATTCAGAATTACTCAGTTTCTTCAGTTTCTTCTGAGTGATCGTACTTTAGGGATTGAGCTCTAAGCGACTGAACGTTTTTTGTGAGCAAGCGAAGATTTCGGCTCTGGAGTATTTGATATTATTTGCTTTACTCCTGTGGAACAAGAGACTATTTTTTTCGACTGTTCCAGTTCCAGAACATTCATAGAATAGTGACTTTTGCTGTATGAGTAACAGCTTCAAGTGTTTCCAGAATTTTCGAAGAATTAACACTACTATTGGACTGTTTTCGAGAATATTCGTTTTAATAATAGTTTTATTGTACAGATTCGAGAAGTTAAAAAAATATTTGATATCGCCAAGGAGGTCCCATACTGAAGTTGTGACATAATAGTCGCCAATCGAAATATATTTATTTAAACGTTTCAATTATTCAGTTTAAAAAATTAAATACAGTGAACAACGAAGCGGGAAAAGTCTGCTAGTATTTCAATATAATAGAAAAAAATATATAATATATCTATATATATTTCAGTTTAACAAACAATTCATTTTTCAATTAAGAAAATAGAAAATTTTCAATAATTGAAATTTTTATTATTGAAATATTGATACAAAAGTTTGTAAATAAATATTGGTATGCGGAAGAATGCATCACCATTCAGAATTTATGATTAAGATATAGGGATTCACGACGGTCAACCCCATTTTTGAGCATTTTAATATACTCATAAATGAGTACATGGGATTTTATGATTTGAATATATTTGTTTCTGAGCTATTTTGACACATTTCTGCTCATTTTTGAGAAACTTTTTTTTTTTTTTTTTTCAGTGTATACCTTCGAGCAGGGAAATGTGCTTTTAAGGAATCGAGACTATATTCTACAGCTTTCCAGGTAATACCTTAATTACATAGGCCTGCGTAAATTGAAGTTTTTGAAAAATACAAGTGAAGTTTTTGTTGATTTTTATGTTATTTGGTGTGTTTATTTCGAAAATGGACTCCATTTTCTTTTCCCTCAGGTCAGGATTTTTTGTAAGATCGATATCTATATTTTTGCTAAAATCCTATTTGAAAACACTCTCAGAAATGGATACTCAAATTTAATGAAATTTTCTTTAATTTTGACGAAACCGTTTCCAGGGAAATACTCCGAGCGAATATTTTGTCAAATTGAGAAAATTACTATCGTCACTTGTTTGAACATACGAATTTCGTCAAAAGTAAAGAAACATTTTTTCTTCCTAGCTTCGTTATACAGAATAAAATACAAATTATAGAATTATAAACTTACCTGGAAGTTCGTTGCTTTGGACGATTAAATCCTAATTTATATTTGATGAAAATATAAATAAAACAGAGATAACAAATAAAAGTCATTGTAACATAACGTCGAAACAACACAGGAAAAAAACCAATATGGCGATGAGGAAAGCTAGCACGTGCTATTGTGGGTAAACAGTTTCGTCAAATATTTGAGAGTTCGCGTTTCCTCAAAAATCAGGTGATCGCATGACGAAATGGTTGTCAAAAACAACGAAATTAAGCCCGAGGATGTCTGAATCGTCAAAATTGAGTATATTATTTCTGAGAGTGAAGGAGTTCTCTCGAACAATTTTGCAAGTACTATCTGGCAACAGTAGCTTTTATCCATTCTTGGTGAGACAAATTGATTTTTCAACATACGATTTATTTTTTATAAGTTTAAATGGATGAAAACCGCTGTTACCTACCAGATAGCATGAGCAACCTCTGACCGAGAGAAAAATAAAACGTTCCCCAGAGTTTAATCTTTTTACATCAAATTATGGTGCAACAAAATCACCAACGTACTATTTTATTAGTTTTTATTAAGGTAACTTACGTAAAATTAACGATTAACCAAGAGAAGTACATATTCTGCATGTGTTAAAAATCGAAGTAAAATTGAAATTTTCAAGAAAACGTGACGTGATAGAAATTTTTCATGATATTGTTTGAAATTAGCACCAAAACATTCATGAAGTTCAGCTATCAATTCCCTGGTACTTTTCTGCATCGTTGAACGATAGCCTCCTAAACTAAATGCCTTCCGCGTGGTTCGAAAACTTGGCAACAGCTCAAGTAGTAGACATCGCCACCTGGTACAGATTGCTTGACTTTTTTATTCAATTGCCACCAATAATTTTAACCCGTTAGTAGTCGCTATAGGCAGCGCCACCTATTACAGATTGCGCACTTTTTATTTAACTCTCACCAATAATTTTAAGAAGTGATGTGATCGACGTTCCTTCGATTTTATTCGCGTTATATGTATATGAAATGAAACTTCTAACAAGTTTTGGTGGCTATTGAATAAAAAAATCTGGCAACACTGAAGGATGGGCGGCAAATCGACCAACTAGCGACTACTAACGGGTTAAGAAGTGATGTATCATATACATAATCGACGTTTCTTCGATTCTATTCGCCTTTTATGTATATTATATCCCCCTCTTAAAATTTTTGGTGGCTGTTGAATAAAAAAGTCGCGCAATCTAAACCAGGTGGCGCTGTCTACCGCTTCAACTGTTACCAAGCTTCCGAGTCACGCGACAGGCATCTAGTTTAGGAGGCTATGGTAGGATCATAGCCTCCTAAACTAAATGCCTTCCGCGTGGTTCGAAAACTTGCCAACAGTTCAAGTGGTAGACAGCGCCACCTGGTACAGATTGCGTGACTTTTTTATTCAACTATCACCAATAATTTTAAGAAGTGATATATGATATGTATAATCGACGTTTCTTCGATTCTTTTCTCCTTTTATGTATATCAAATCCCACTTTTAAAAAATTTTGGTGGCTTTTGAATAAAAAAGTCGCGCAATCTGTACCAGGTAGCGCTGTCTACCACCAAATTTCCAAGCCAGGCGGAAGGTATCTAGTATGAGGCTACGGTAGGACTGTGTTATTAGTCGTACAGCTTGAACACTGAAACATCCTAAAAGTAGTAATTTTTCGCCCACAATAACCCGAAGTCGTTATATCGTTAATAGTTTTGCCAAATTCATTACTCAATCAATTTTAAAAATGCAATAGAAGTGGCTTCTAACCTATAAAAATAATACATTATAGTAAAAGTATCAAATCTCTAGATACTAAATATTTGTCGTACTCTCTGAGTTTTCATTCGGGAATAAAAATTATATTTACAAATTCGAAACAGTCCTTGTCTTTCTTATGTTCTTGTTGTATGTTAAAGTAAAAATAATAGTTATAATAATAAAATTATCTAATATTTTACCTAAGCATTAGTTACGAAAATTAAAACTTAAAATATAATTGTAAATTCAAATCTGCTATTTTCATAACTTAATAAATGATACAAATATCTAAAATAAGAGATTGGATTTTTTTATTTTCGTAAAACCTTTTGATTTATTTTTCAATTACAACCATTTTGAAGAACAAATAAAAATTACCAATCAAATAAGGTTTTGACCTATTATTATTTCATATTTATATTTTCTTTTTACTTCTTGTTTTTGAAAATTTCTACCAAATAAATTTTATTTTTCAGGTTATTATGTTGTAGATATTTGTAAATTTAATCTTATTAGTTTCAAATTCCTTCTTACTTAAAATTCAATTTTAACAGAATTCTAGAAAATTTAATATTATCGCATTGCTTTAAGCGCATAAATTTAAAGCTTATCACCGAATTTTAGAAATAAATTAAACTATTTATTTTTGATATTTTGCTTAGTGGCATTATTTTAAATGAAATAGCAATTTTCGAACTTTAAAACCATTTTCAATAAAGTTTATAATGTAAAATTTTACATTGGATGTATACTTTATTTTGCAATTTTTAAATAACGCTTCAATTTTTAAAATGTTCCAATAAATCTTAAAAGTGTTTATGGAAAACTGCTGGATTATAAGGGTATGTTTGTCGATCTGTCTCTTAGTCGGTCTTTTATAGCTCTCATTTATGTAAATACTTTCAGAATTTCTTTTAATTAATATAAATTATTCGAATTCTTACAACTTCTTTCAATTGAATAAAGCATAAATAGCAAAACTATTTTCTGTATAATTATTAAAGAATTCGGATACATTACGGTTTATGAAAGGTAATTCTTTGAAGTATATTTTGATATAAGTGTACTTCAGAAAATATTGTGTAATTAACGTAATATTTAGCATTAATGGTATTAACTAAATATTTAACATTTATTCGGTACTAGCAAACCTGTGCGAATTTTTCGCGCATTATTTCTTTTCCAATTTACCTCTAAAATTTGAAACTCATAAATATTACACTAATTTCACCACCTAATTCAAATTTTAGTTTACAAGAAGCCAAATTATTATTATAACCAAATAAATATTATGCTATAGTGAAACAGAATCATTCAAATAAGAATTTCAAAATAAAATTCGTAGTTGACGACCCAGTTTTCATACTTCCGCAGTCAGTACAGTTTTATTAAAGAATCCCCATGATGCCTTTTAAATTTTTATCACCAAGAGTGCGATAACCTTTTATTTGTTTCAGCATAATTTTTTTAAAAGAAAAAAAAATCCTATTTTGATTATAATTTTTATGATTCCGCTTTTTAGTCAATTTATGATAATCATTAATATGCTGTATATATCTTTAAAATATTGCTAGGTTTAAAATGACGCTTGCAAAGATTCCGAAGAAGCAACTGTTAAAAATACATTTTCCGCAAAATAATATTAGCAAACAAATGTCGTCTTTTTTTTTTTTTTTTTTTTCTTATTAGTTCATTGAGCTGAGTCCGCATGCTTAAATATTGTCCATGTTTAATATTATTTTTATTCTCGCGTATTTTATTAATTTCCCCACTATCATATCGTTTCGACAAAAAATAATTGAAACTGGTCCACGTTAGAGAAATATTATATAGATAATTAGTATTAATTAATAGTGTATAAAGCCATAACAAATTATTCAAATGCATTATGAGACTTAGTAAAAACTGATTGAAAAGTACCGCTATCACTCATTGATGACAAAACGTTAAATGCTACCGAAACAGCTATCTGCGTCTTTGCGACTTTTAAAAAATATTTTTACAATGCGTAATCTTCCCCAAGATCAGATCAATAATTTAATACTCAGCATTCCTTGGCGTTGTGAGGACTGTATTTCATCATCTGAGAGACATACAATGTATTAACCATCATACCAACCATGTAATGTTAAGTTTTTGCAAGGGAGATATTTTTTGTAACTGCTTCAGGGAACAAAAATCGTAGTTTTTATAAACGGTAATCTACAAAAACCAACTTTTTTTGTTCTTGATCTTTTGTTTAATAAATGGACTTTATGAGTAAGTCATGTTTGTTTTGCTTCTGAACCTTTATTTGCCTCAGCTAGCATTATCCTTAAGTTATGGACATGAATGTTGTAATTGAAAAAGTATCGCCGCCAACATAGCAACAAAATTCGCCATGGGGCCCGATACTAAAGAAAGTCGCCATGGGGGTCTTATACTAAAACTGTACTGCCTGCCAAGTATGAAAATTGGATCCTCAAACATGAATTTTATTTTGAATCCTTTCTTTGAATGGTTTTATTTTCACTATAGCACAATATTAATTTGGTTCTAATAATAATTTGACTTCTGGTGAATTACAATTCAAATTGAGTGGGAAAATCGGTATAATATTTATGAGTTTCAAGTTCAATGTAAATAAGAAGAAAATAAATAAATAAAGTGCAAAAATTTAGCACGGGTTTGCTAGTTGAAAATATTTCAAATAATCAAAAGTTACTAAAAATTTGTTAAAATCAACATTATTTTGATACAACATTTGATACGTGTAGTATACGTTGTTTTATGTTCCTAATGAAAATTCTTTTGTTTGCATTTAAAGCGAAATGCAAATTTTATAAAATAGTTTGTCACATAAGGATGAGGGATTCTATTTAAACATTAAAACAAAAGTCAACAAAATATTTAAATATATTCATGAATTTCTGAGGAAGTGAGATATTTTCAGAGTAAAATGTATTTTTCCTAGAAATTTGAGATTTTTCATTAGAATGAAAATGGTTTCGAGAATATAAAATCAAACGCAAAAAAGAAGTTTATAAAACGTATTAATTTTAATTTTCACTACTTATTAGAAAAAGTATTGATTGCTGTAATCACACTTGGAATTTCATTGCATATTATTTTTGATAGAGACGCGAAAATTTTTAAACAATGCAATCTATAGGCTCAAAATTTTTATAGTCCACTTTAGTAATGTTAACTTATTCTAAGTAAAAAAATAAAATAATAATAATAATAATAAATAAAAACTAGTATGTTGTGGCCACCACAAGACTTTCTTCTATATTTTCCTATACAAATTCACTCAGTAACAATATTGAAAATATATATATATATATATATATTAGGGGGGGAAGCGATTCCCCCACAAGCACAAAATTGTTATCCAAATTAACTACTTCTATTATCAATAATTCATATTAATTTTACAATCACAGGTTAAGAATAACTCTCATTATGTACATTTATACGAAATTTTGTCCTATACTGCCATGTTAAAAATTTAGAAAAAATACGATCACAGCGCCACCTGTTGAGCGATTGATCCCAAAATCTAATCAGTACCAGTTTATGCCAGGGGCAAACTAAATACCAAGTTTGGTTACATTTCGTTAAAAAAAAAAAAAATACAATTTATTTTCTAAGTTTTTTTTTTTCTTTAAAAGTAAAAAAAAAAAAAAAAAAAAAAAAAAAAAACGATAACTTTGTTTTAAATTATCACAGATTTATAGTTTAACCATTCGTTTTAAAGGTATTGACGAGACCTTTCGAAAGATACCCATTTTGAAAATTTACTCCCTGGGGGGGGGGGGGGGGGAGAGTGGCGAGGATCCTACACATACAAAAAAAATTTTCCCAGTTGACTATCTCTATTATAAACAATTCTCGTAAATTTCATAATGAATACTAAAAAATAATTCTCTTTATTTACATTTATACAAAATTTTGTCCTATATCACCATGTTAAAAATTTAGAAAAAGCGGGATGGCAACGCAACCTGTAAGACAATTTTCACCAAAAGTTGATAGGCACTAATTTATGTTAAGGTGCAACTACATACCAATTTGTATAAAATTCGGTCCAGTAGTTCCTGAGATACAGTTGCCACAAAATTTTGTCACACACACACACAGACAGACAGACAGACATTTTCTAAAAATGGTCAAATCGTGTTCTACAGCTCTCAAAACGTGTAAATCCATCAAAAACCCGATGTCGAAAATTTTTACGAATCCAATACTTTCTTCTATTGAATATAGAAGAAAGTAAAAAGGATTGATTGCTGTGATCACACTCGGAATTTCATTGCATGTTATTTTTCAAAGAGACGCGAAAATTTTTAAACAATGCAATCTACAGGCTCAAAATTTTTATAGTTCACGCTAGTAATGTTAACTTATTCTAAGTAAAAAAAGATAATAATAATAAATAATAATAAATAAATAAATAAAGTAGCATTGCTTGTGCTCGCATAACAATTCCCTATAGTTTTAACATAAGAAATTATTCCTACGGTAGATATTACTTCTATAAAATTCAAAAATTCAAACTATATAACAAAATGCAACCAACATCGTTGCTCTCTATTTTTATAGATGCCACACGCACCACATAAATTTTAAATTTTACATCTACTTTTTAAGATAGCATGCGATCCTGTTTTATATAAAAATTAAATCATTAAATTCCTTTTTTTTTTACTTATTTTTATTTCATTTTGCACTCGCACTTTTTATTTCCTAATTCAAAATTGTTAAAAAAAAAAAAAAACTTTTTCGGTAGTGTTTGTTTCGATACTGATTATTATTAGTTTTCTCTTCTTTTCTTAATAAATAAATAAATAAATAAATAAATAAAATGATTTTGATTAAATTCTGGCAAAAGCAGAATTTAGTTTAAGCCGAAGGACTGTTAGGTTTTTTTTTTTTTTTTTTTTTTTTTTTCAAATTATTCAATTATATTTTCGATAAATTTTAGATTTCGATAAATGACCAACTATTGAAAAATGACACCGCAAAAATCACAGATTGAGACTAATAGTCCTCAGTCCTAAAAATAAATAAATGTTTCATATTGTGAGCTTACTATGTACAATTTTTTTTTTACAGGGACGCACAAAAGAATTTGGATACTTTACGACCCATTAAACGACGTACACTTTGGGAGAAGGGGGGATATTTTAAAACATTATTAATGCTTATTTTTTTTTTTATTTTCTTATTTATTTAACTATTTCTTTTATTTACATTTATTTAAATAACTGTTAATTTCTAAATGTTCGAAAAATCTGTTGCAGTTCGTCCAGATTCTTTTTAATTTAAGAGGTAAACTAATTACAAAAATAAAAAATGATTTTTTTTATTTATTATTATTATTATTATTATTTTCTTTTTTTAATATTATTATTGCTATTATTATTACTAGCAATTTAAAGAAGAAGTAAAAATTTCCAATGAAATCATCTTTTAACCTTTTTGAATTTAACATTTATATTTCAACTTACTACTTGATTTTAAAATTTCTACCAACAATAATTTATTTTTGAGGGTATTATATTCTACGAATCTAAAAATTTAACTTTATTAGTTTGAAATTCCTTTCTACGGAAAATTTAATTTTAGCAGAATTTTAGAGGATTTCATTTTATCGCATTACATTTTTTGAACGTAATTTTAAAGCTTATCATAAAATTTTAGAAATAAATTAGACTTTTCATTTCAAAAATCCGCTTAGTTGTGTTATTTTGGAAGAATTAATAACTTTCGAGGATAATGAAAATATGTTACAAAATTTTACATTAATTGTCTACTTTATTTTGAGATTTTAAAATAACATTTTAATTTTTAAAACATTTTGATAAACTGAGAAGTATATCTGACTTAACTGTGTCTGTATGTTTGTCTAACTGCGTATAAATGTCTGTCTGTCTCCGGCCTCTCCGGCCTCCGGTCTGTCGGCGTTTGGATAATGCAGATTTTAGGAGTCGAAAAACACAAAAATCCAAGGGTGATACATCAAGAGATTTTGCAGGAATGTCAGTGAAGGGTATGGTTTTAATTCCCGTCTTTTGTTCCATTTTTTTTTTTTTTTTTTTTCTAGAAAAGCAATTTCGGATTGTGATGTGTGGCTGCTTGTTTTGTCTTGATACAGTTCAACCGATTGATAGCATTGTGGATAAAGATCTGGATTTTCATTTTTAAAAATTGGAATTAAAATATGTTTTTGATAGTATTTAGATATATTCTGATTTTGACAATTTTGTCCCCTTTTTTTGCTTTCATCTTGCGCTTGTATGAAAAACCAGTGACAATCATAAATCCTTTAGAAAAACTTTCTTTTGATTCTTTGAACCACGTAGCAAAAATTTTTTTCTCCTCTTTTGTGATAATAAATTGATCTTTTTTTATTGCAATCACTTAAATAGACCCAAGATTCATCTACTGTTGCGACATTTCTCCATTTTTCTCCTGATAAATGATTTTTATAAAGATTTCACTAAAAACCCTCTTCGGAAAGAGTGGAAACGTATCCTTCCATCCACAGTTTTTTAAAAGCGCCTTTTTGCATGTAAACAAAAATTCTAAATATCAGAAGATAAATAAAACTTCCAAAAATATAACTGTTGTGAAAATAAAATTCTCCATGCAGACGATTTTTTCTTACTGCGAAATAAAATCGCCTAAAAAATGTGCGAACAGCTTCTGTAATATATTTACTCTGCATAAAACATAATGTAATTAGCATGCAATATCCAGATGCACAGAGAAAGGTTTCTTATTAGAACATGGTATAATTATCATTAAGGATTAGTCTACAATACCACTCAAAAATTTTCAAATATATTCTGATATATAAATGGAAATTGCTCGGGGAATATTTCAAGGTAGCCTAATAGGAATTTTTTTCAATCTGTGGGCCATTAAAAAAATTAAAAAAATATTGTGGTAATATTTTACTCACCATTATCAATATGTTATTCTACGGAAACAGTTGGCAGCTATTTTACTGACTTTATATATATATATATATATATATATATATATGAAAGAATAAAAGGACATAAATTTTTAAATTATTATTTAGTTATTTTAAATTAATAGTGAGTAATAACTTAAAGAAAATCCCATTAAAAATTCTTAACTTGAAATTAATTCTAAAGTTTCCCCTGTAAAGTAAGTTTTACTACAATACACGATCATAACGCGAAAGTCATAAAAGTGAACTAATTTTAGGATTATAAAGTGCTGAACAAACGCAACTTGCAGTTTCTTGTGGTTGGAGGATGCATATTAGATAATCCCGGCGATCTGAACCTCAGCTAAGCTGTCAATCATTAAGTTAATAGCTAATGATTAGATGAAGGAGTGGTAAAGTTTCGCTCCAAAAATGCCGGTGTTTAAGAGAAAACGCGCGTGGGTGAGCTATCTTCGTGTGTGCTCTTGCCTTATAAAGTCACTTCCAAATAACGGCTCCGGGAGGTGATGGGAACGCGATGTAATGGTAACGAGAGATAACGTGATGTAATCGCGGGCTGACGTCGTTCTAGGTTCATATGCACTCGGTTCCACCTGCTCAGCTTTAAATCATGGATTATAACCTGTAAGATGCTCAAGATGTCCCAATAAACGACTGTCTCTTATCTTTGGACACGTTACTGAGTGAAAGCCTCTCTTCTTGGTAGCCATTATGTGACCCAGAGTAAAAGTATACGTCATATATATATATATATATATATATATGAATATTTCTGTTTGTTCTTGCTTTTCATACGTTTTGAAACATTTTTCTTTTATATTATTCATCAAGAGTCAAGGGATAAATTTTTCAAACCTTTACTGTGCTAAATTTATCAAAGGCAATTTATCAAGTATTTATCTTTTATTACAATTTTAAAGTGTCAGGACGGAAATAACATACATTGAAGATTAAACGATGTTACAGATATGTACAGTTATGAAAAGTTTTATAATTTATGTTAAGCACATAATTTTTCATTCTTGCTAATCTGTACGTATAATAAAATAAGATGTATGTGTGTGTGTATGTATGTCTGTCGCTTTATAAGCAAATGGCTGTTAGCAGAGCTACAGAATTTTCATGGAGATTCTTATTGACACCTTCTGGTGCACCTAGAATACCTATCTTCAAAATTTTGATTAGTTTTTTTTTTTTTTAATTAAAATTTGTAAATTTCTGAAATGATCGTCTCTAGAAATGGAAACATAGAAGTAATGTAACTCTCCTTGTCCTATTAGCTTAGTTGGTTTGAGCGCAAGGCTATAACTTAACTACCAATAACACAACGGTCATGGGTTCGATCCTTCTGGGGCCAACGTATTACTTTTTGCAGATATTTGACAGTAGAGATGCCAGTTGGTAATAGAAAATCTTTCGGTATGTTCACAGTATTCTATACTGTATGGATGACGAGAAATTGACAAAAACAATGTTAAGCTTAACCGTAACAGCACACTTATCCATAAATCATCCTGAGGATGTCAATTGGTTGTCCTTTAATCCAACTGATATCCTGAGGATGTCATATGGAGAAAATGTGCTGTTAGGGTAAGCAAACGGCTGATCATAGAGCTGTAAAGTTTTACATGGAGGTCCACGTAGACCGCTCCTGATGGACATCGAAGCACAATTTTCAAGTTTTACCTTTCATTTATCACCTATATCGAAATATCGCTTGAGAAGACGAAGAAGACGGTGCCGATGGCAATGTGGACCCGAAGCTTAAATTTGAGCAATTTCAATGTTTTTTTTTTTTTTTTTTTTTTTAATTTAAAATATAATGGTTAATATTTATTCAAAATTCCATTAAATATAAAGACTAGGCAGCAGACAAAATCTGCTAGTTAATAAATATGCTCAAAACCAAAAAATAATTAAAATAAAGTTTTGATAATTTGTCTTCTATTTATTTGCAGCTCAACATTAATATCATACATACAATAAGCGTTTTTTTTTTTTTTTTTTTTTTTTTTTTTTTTAAGTATTTTTTAGATATGTTTATTAACCCTTTGCCTGCTCTAATGCTCTGAAGCGCTCTAAACATTGTTACCAAATAGAGGGACTTTGTCATTCCACTACCACCAATAATTGTGAGGAGTGATAATTTATGTACCTAATGGACGCATAACTTTCGAAGTGATTAGCCAACCGTTACTAAAGGTGGATATTGAATAAAAATGTCCAACTCTGATCAGAAGTATTAAATTTAAACAGGCTAAAAAGGGTTAATTACCGCTCCCTGATTGGCGGAACTTGCAAAAAGTACTTTTATAACACAGGTCTGCAAAAAAAAATTTCTTCAAGGTGATATGCTTTTCTGGTGTAATTTTTGGTGCTAATTAAGTGAAAACAATTTAAAAATTTCCATCCGTACAGTTTTCATGGATTATTTGATTTTAAAAACACACTTTTTCAACTTCCATCTAAATTATTTTCCGGATAATCTGGGTGATGTGAGTGAAGAACAAGGAGAGCTATTTTATCAAGACATCAAAGAAATGTAGAGGAGGTACTAAGGACAAATTACACTGAGAAAAAAGAATATACCGCCTTCATCTAGAATGAATAAGTGGTCATTTTCTAAATCCCTAAACTAGAAATATAGATTTCCGAGCTATGCGCATGAGGCACGCCAATAAACTGAATAGACGAAATGGTCGAGAATTTCTAGCCCACACATTTCTATCTGTTGAAACAATATTCTGAATATTCTGAATATTGCGAGAAATTCTCGCTTGGTTTTCTAGAATTGGCTCATAAATCAAGATTATAGTCGCTGAAACTCGCCTCTTGTATTCTCATTTATTTGCAGAGATAACTTTACTCTCGATTATATAGGCAAACGCTCTAGAATTTAAATAGGAGTGTGTAGAACTCCTTTCAGCGGGGACTAGAATTTATAAGGATGACACGGAACTATTTTTTCTAGAGCCACAATTTAGATTCTAGATGTCAGTTACAGAATTTTTTCTCAATGTAGCAGATTATTGTAGGATGTTGCATAAATAATCCCCCCCCCCTCCTTTAAGGCCCTCAAGTCTTGAACAAGAGAAAAATCTCTAAAATGAGCTTTTTATTCCTAAATTCAGCGCATCAAAACAAATTAGCGAAACTCTACACCGTGAAAGAAAGAAAAGAAAGAAAGAAAAAGAAAAGAACAATTCTGCAGGCATGTTTAATTCAACTGAAAATTAACATAGAATATTGATGAATACGTATTTCGCCTTACTTTTTTGATACTCGAGCAATAGTAAAATACATAATCATTTCTATAGGATTAGGTCCAAAATAAAGTTACAGGGAGTATTTTGAATTAGTGAAATTCTTAAAAATACTCGTTTTCAGGAAAAGCTATGCAAAGTATAATTTTACTCTTATCAATATAAAAATTATGCTACTACAGCTGTAAACTTTTATTTAATTCAACACATTTTACAGATAATTTTTAAAATAGTAACGGATTTTATTGGTTAATGTTTTCGCAATTTAAAAGTAGGGTAGCTGCTCCAGTGATTGGCATGCTGCAGTAATTGACATCTATCTAGAAATAATTAATAAATAAGAAAAATAATAAAATCGTATATTTTACGAATAAAAATTTTAACATTTTATGTCAAACACTGGAGCATAGGGTGCTAATAACTGGTAAAATGAATAACGGGCAGTGTCAAACACTGGAACATAGGGGGCCAACTACTGAGAAACTGAAAAACTGACAGTGACAGTTACTGGAACATTGAGTGGGTGTCAAATAAAAATTCATTTAAAAAAAAAGTAATTGTTATCAAATGTATATAATATTTTAACATATATGTGTGGTTCTGAATGTCTTTTATACCATATGTACTAACTTAAGATTTCTAAAAAAAAATTTTTGATGACTAGAACATTAAAAACATCAGAGATTGTTCTAAAAGTGTCAATCACTGGTGCACTTACCCTATTCCATTGTTTCCAGATGAATAAAACTATTAAGGCAACGTTTGCGATTTCTTTCCTACATAGTCTAGTTCTTTCTGGACCGTTATTTGAAGTTTAAATAAATATTAACACCAAATAAATATATATATATAAAGAAAAATTACAGAAAATAACATTAAGATAAAAAATAAATAAATAAATAAAGTAACATTTAATTGCTTGCGGTTACAGGATTCTCGAAAATATTATTGAAATCTAATCCTTCCTTCGAAATTGTTTAAAAAGGTTATGCAATCATTCTACGACCTATTTATCCTGGAACCAGTTTGTTTTCAATGTAATGAAAGAGAAAATCAAAAAAAGTCTTTGAAAGAGAGGAGAGGAGAATTTATTTCTATTTGGATTACATAAGTACGATCAATAACTATCAGGATATATTTAAAATTTCTCTAAAATTTAGCGAGTGACTTACGTGAAAAATATAGTGATTTTATAAGATATCAAGAAGTATAAAAAATAATAATTTTTGTTGAAATTCACTTACTCAAATAATGTAAAATTTGAGATAAATAATGTTGCTTTGTTTAATAAATAAATAAATAAATTATAAATAAAATGTAGACAAACAACAGTATCCATTCCCATAAGGAAATTCATATGTTTACTTGCAAAGTGAAACTCAAATTTATCACATAATAAAGATTTAAATTTGTATTTTTTAATCATCATAAAACTTTTTCTTATGTCATTTTATACAACAGCGTGACCTACTTGTTAAGATGAACAAACATTTAATAAACATAGCTTTTCACAAGAAAAGTTTTACAAATGCAGTTTGGTGCACATTTAACTATTACATTCTGACACATAACCATCTGTAAAATCACACAATCTGAGTAAAGACAGCGCCACCTGACGGTCGATATAAATCCAAATTGAGTTAACATAGTTTTTCTTAATATACTTCGCACGACATGTTTGGTGCATTTTATATATAAATGCTTCAATGTGTAATTTCTTCCTTAAAAGTAGAAAATTGCGACATAGCAACTTCACCTGTCAACTTATATGCACTGAAATTAAATTAGACTATTTTTCAGAATGGCCATCTCATTTATAAAACATTGGTGCAATTGTACACAAAAGTAGTTAAGATATAGACTTCCTGCCAACGCAGAAAACTGTAGCATAACAGCACTTCTTCAGATAGACCCCCAAACTAAATCAGCTGATTTTCTCATAATGATTCTCTCACATATCACGTTATCTGCACCTACACACGATAGATGCTTAATAATGCTTTCCTATAATTGGTAGAAATTGTAGCATAACAGAGCCAATATGCACCCAAAGCCAATATGCCAGTATCCACCCAAATTAAATCAGCTGAGTTTCTCATAATGAACCTCTCACATATCACGTTATCTGCATATACACACGATACATACAGTAATAACTCTTTTCTGTAATTGGGGGAAATTGCAGTACAGCCTGTCAGCCAATATGCACCCAAATTAAATCAGTCGTGTTTCTCATAATGACCCTCTCACACATCACGTTATGTACACGTATACATCATAGATGCTGTAATAATTCTTTCCTGTTTTTCGAAGAAATTGTAGTGTAAAGTCCGGTTTCCATTTGCGCTCATTCCGCGGCTTCTATTCAGAATCCTTTGATCTGATGAGCCGAGCTCACCGGAGCTCAAAGCCTTCGGACGGGCTGTTTCTAACCCCCTGCTGAGATAATTGTAGGGGCACGGGGTAGATTTCTTTGTCAATTTTGCATGCTTTCCTTTGAGTTACTACGCGATCTGATAAAAAAGGGCTACAACTGATGACAAGACATTTGGCTCTTTGTGTCGGAAGCGTGATTAATGACGTTTTGAGCGTTGATCCTGAGCCCAAGTCGATACTGGCCTTAACAGAGCCCCTGTCAGCCAATATGCACAAAAATTAAAACAGCTGAGTTTATCATAATGACTGTCTCATATATTACGTTATGTGCACAAATACATGATAGATGCTGTAATATTGCTTTCTCGTAATTGGGAGAAATTACATCATATCAGCACCTCTGTCAGGCAGTATACATCCAAATTAAATCAGCATAATTTCTCATAATTACCCATCGCGTTATGTACAGGGTGATTATAATTAAAGTTACGATTTCAAAACGCTATAATTTTAAAACTACCCATCAGAGAGATTTGATATTTTACCACAGCAATCATGAAGCAAAGAAATTTTGTTTCAGGGAGAAAAAAAAAGAGGTCCATCATGTTCCTACAGATGGCGTTGTCAGGGTAATGTCAGGAGAAACGCCTAAATGGACTCATTAAACACAGGAATTTAGTTAGCAACACAATGGAATAGCAGGGAAAAATAGCCTTCAAGGCGAGTCGACTAGGCGAGTCGAATTAATCCTGGACGATAGGACCCATGCCCCAGCCCGCCCGGTTTCCGCTGTTCAATGTATTTTTCTAGTCAACTTTGTCCCCTTATTACTTCCGGTGTGATTTTTTTTTTTAACACACTTGACATTGTGAGTTTTTTTGCTTTTCTTACCATGCTATTCCTATGGGGTTTTTAGCCTTTTTTCCCCTCTTTTTCTACATTCTAAAGTGGCGGTGGTTCTAACCACCGCCACTTTAGAATGTAGAAAAAGAGGGAGGAAAAGGCTGAAAACCCCATAGAAATAGCATGGGAAGGAAAGCAAAAAAACTCACAATGTCAAGTGTGTTTAAAAAAAAAAAAAAAAAAAAAAAAATTCACACCGGAAGTAATAAGGGGACAAAATTGACTAGAAAAATACATTGAACAGCGGGAACCGGGCGGGCTGGGGCATGGGTCCTATCGTCCAGGATTAATGCGAGTCGCCTAGTATTTTTTTAGCAAAAAGACAAAAATACGTGTTAACAGCGGAAACAGTCATAGGGAAAAGAGAAAAAGAGAAGCTTCATGAAAAAAAATACTTTACGGATAATTAACGGCATATTTTGGAGCTTTTTTTTTTTTCTTTTGCCAAACAAAATTTCATTGCTTCACAATTACTCTGGTGAAATATCAAATCGCCCTAATGAGTGGTTTTAAAGTTATAGCGTAACTTTAATTATAATCACCCTGTATACATACACACAATAGATGCTGTGAAAATGCTTTCCTGTAATTGGAGGAAATTGCAGCTTAGTAGCGGCACTTTTAGACAATATATTTCAATACCTAATCATTACTAGTTTAAGTCAAGGTCTAACCACATGTAAGGTTTGTAGAATACCGTTCGTTATTTCTTGCGATACAGCGCCCACAAAACAGACAGATATACATTTTCTAAAAATGGTTAAATCTTGTTCAAAATATCTCAAAACATGTAAATTCATCTAAAACACACAAGTTCGAAACTTTTCTTAAATACAATAATTTCTTCTTATGTATATTAATAAAATAAAGACGCAGTGATGAAATAAATCAATAAATTTCATCCCCGGAAGCAAATTTGGTTGTTTACATCCAATTCGAAACTCATATCATTGAGAACTTTTAGAGAAATTGGAGAAAGATTTTATTTGAATTCCAAAAGCACGATCAACATCTATTTGAATAAATTTAAAAGTTTCGTGATATGTATATATCGTTTCATTTAAAATATATATTTATTTCGTTAGATATCTACTGGGATTTGTGTGAAAAATTAATGTTTACTCGAGTTTGATGTCATGAATTAATTTAAATATTTTCTTACGTGGTGAATTTTTTAAAAAGTATTGTCAAATAGGAAAATAAATTATAACTTAAAAAAAAAAAAAAAAAAAAAAAAAAAAAAAAAAAAAAGTTTTTTGTAATAAGATTTTTATTTATTTATTTATTTTACATTTTAAAAGGTTAAGATTAGCAATCAATTTTCATTGTTTAATATTAAAATCAATATTACTTGTATACAGAGTTACATTTTTTTTTCTCGTGTACCCACGATACCTTGTGACAAATTTGATGCATCTTACATAATTGTAAATTTCTTATACATTTACATGCATCTTATTTACAGAATTGTGTGTACACTGAAAAAAAATTCTGTAATTCACATTTAGAATCTAAATTGTAGCTCTAGAGAAAATAGTTCCATGTCATCCTTATAAATTCTAGTCCCCTTAGAAAGCGAGTTCTAGGAGACCCTATTAGAATTCTAGAGCGTTTGCCTATATTACCGAGGACAAAGTTATTTAAAAAGCTCTGCAAATAAATGAGACTACAAGAGGCGGGTTTCAGCAGCTATAATCTTGGTTTATGACCCGATTCTAGAAAAACAAGCGAGAATTTCTCGCCATACGAAAGGTTCAGAATATTCGAAATATTCAGAATATTGCTTCACCATCTAGAATTGTGTAGGCTGACATGCTGCCTACTGCGCTACCAAGGCTTAGAATTGTGTAGACTAGAAATTCTTTATCATTTCGTCTATTTAGTTTATTGGCATGCCTTATGCACATAGCTCGAATTGGATCTGGATTTTGGTAATGAGGCCGATTGACCGCTGTAGGTCCTAGGCCTGAACGGGGTCTTTCTAAGGCGTCCTAGCCCGTATTTACACAATTTTCGGAGAAAACACGGAAATTTTCGAACGGCAAGGCCGAACAGCGCGAACTGAGAACGAACACGGCAATTCACGTCTACCAGTTTTGAGCGCAGAACCTTTCGGCCGCTGGTGGGCCGCGCATAGCTCGGAAATCTGTGTTTCTATTAAGGGATTTAGAAAATGACCACTTACTCGTTCTAGAAAAAGACGGTATATATATTTTTTTCTCGCTTGAACATGCATGCCACTACTTTTCATACGTAATATTTCAAAAGAACTTTTTTTTTTATTAAAATCTTAAAGCTAATGAACAATTTTAATTTAAATAGATCGCCTTTTTTTTAGCCTTGAGAAAAATGTTCTTTCAGAAACTTGTTTTTCTCACATAATTTCAAAAAAAAAAAAAAAAAAAGAAGAAGAAGAAGAAGAAGAAAAATTATGTCTAACACTATATTTTCACTAACTATATTTTTCAATTTTGTGATGAGTTGCAAATGATAAATAATATATTATAATAACACTATTTAACTAACATTTTTAATCGGTTGTAAATTCGAAATTTTTCATTAGGAGTACCTATACTACATCACATTTACATCACCAAAGAAATTTTCCTGAAATTCACATTGCCATCATATATGACTGTCACCTAGTAATTATAATTTAAGTAAAACAAGAAGTTACACTTTTGTACCAATGTAAATACGGTAACACTTTGGTTTCACATATAAACAAGTTATTAACAAAAAGATAATAAAAAAAAATTTCCCATAAACCTGATTTAGAAAACCTGTTATATTTATGTATACATATGTTTCCTTTTTACTTTTTCTTACCCATAGCGACGAGAAAGTATTGTTTTAGAGTCAAATTTTCTAACGTGAGTTTTTGATATATTTACATGTTCTGAGGTCCCCTGAATACGAAAATCATGTTTTTAGCGAATTGTCTGTCTGTCTATCTGACCGTTATCAGCATATCTCAAGAACAAATAGTAGCAGAAATTCCAAACTCGGTATTCTAAATGCGTATCCTATAGGGATGCTTCATTAAGCTGTTCGTTGATATGAAGCCAATGGTTCGTGTACAGGGATACTCAAAAGTATTCAAATACGTTACGTCTATGGGGGAAATTGCAGGTAAGTACAGTTTAACATCTATAGACTGCACTAAACGAAATGAAACGAATATACAGAGGCTGTTCGCACATTTTTTAGACGATTTTGATGGAGTGTACTGAAACAATTTCACTCATATTTCGTGTTTTATTTGTTCAGTTTGATAGCCCTTGTTCTTAACTATCATTCTACACCGTAATTTCTATGATAATAATGCTTTTTATAATATCGGAAGAGGTATATTTTTTTACTCCTCTTGAACGGCTTTCCAAAGTCCACAAAGCGTTGTAGGTCGGTGTTTGGATAATGCTGATTTTAAGAGTCGAAAAGCACAAAAATCCAACAGTGATACATCAGGAGATTTAGCAGGAATATCAGTGAAGGGTATGGTTTTAATTCCCGTTTTTTGTTCCATTTTTTTCTATAAAAGCAATTGCGGATTGTGATGTGTGGCTGCTTGTTTTGTCTTGATACAGTTCAACCGATTGATAGCATTGTGGATAAAAATCTGGATTTTTATTTTCAAAAATTGGAATTAAAATATGTTCTTAATAGTATTTAGAGCTGATTTTGACATTTTTGTCACATTTCTTTTTTGCTTTTATCTTGCGCTTGTATGAAAAACCAGTGACAATCATAAATCCTTTAGAAAAACTTTATTTTGATTCTTTGAACCATGTAGAAAAAAAAATTATCCACTTTTGTGATAATAAATTGATCTTTTTTTATTGCAACCACTTAAATAGACCCAAGATTCATCTACTATTGCGACATTTTTCCATTTTTCGCATGATAAATGCTTTTCATAAAGATTTCACTAAAAACTCACTTTGGAAAGAGCGGAAACGCATCTTTCCATCCACTGCCTTTTTAAAAGCGCATTTTTGCATCTAAACAAAAATTCTAAATATCAGAAGATAAATAAATCTTCCAAAAATATAACTGTTGTGAAAATAAAATTCTCCATGCAAACGATTTTTTCTTACTGCGAAATAAAATCGTCTAAAAAATGTGCGAACAGCCTCTGTATATCTTTTGTAATAGAGATAGTCAACTGGGGAAAAAATTGTGTTTGTAGGAGCCTCGCTTCCCCCCTGGGGGGGAAGTCCTCCCTCGAGGGGAGTAAATTTTCATGATGGGTATCTTTCAAAAGACCTCGGCAATTCCTTTAAAACGAATGGTTGAACCATCGATCTGCGATAATTTAAAGTAACGTTATCATTTTTTTTCCTTTTTAACAAAAAAAAAAAAAAAAAAAAAAAAAGAGGGGGGCGGTAACCTTTCTCACACAGAACTAATTACCATATAAAACTCTTTCGAAGCCTAATTTGAATTCTTTAACATAGGTTTACATAACAGTACTCGTTATTTTACCTCTTAATCTCCAGCCTGTATTTATTGTATTAAATTTCAGAGTAAGAGTAAGTCGTGTGAGTGACACACAAGATTATTTACTGAAGCGGACTTGGCAGTATGGAAGTGGTCTTCATATAAAAGCTTATATTACCATTTAATACTTATAAATTGAAAATATTATGTTTATTCAATAAGATATATATTCAGACAACAATTCTTATGATTATGGATGTATTTTTTACAGATCTGAATTCTTTCAATTCCGTTTTATCAGTTTGCATTTTTTCATGAATTCATGATCTCCAAAATACTAGAACGTCTATACAGATATTTATGAAATTACTTTTTTTTTTTTTTTTTTTTTTTTTTTTGAGTATTTAATAAAGCCTGTTTAATAAATTGGGGATAAATTTGCAATATCTTTAAAAGAAAAATATTTAAAACATAAACATAATAAAAATCAAATTTTTAGGCATGCACTTTTATACATAAGCATGCACTTTTTATTTTCCGTAATTTCTGGTAGACACCCCGCGGGGTATATAATCCAGTTTTGCACCACAAATTTCAATTGATAAATAAATTTATCTCGAGCTCTTCCTTCGAAAAAGTATAGATTTCTCTATTAAAAAAAATTTTCTGGTGGAGAAATAACAAATGCCTGCGAGTTATCTACCAGAAATTACGGTATTTATTTATTTATTTTTGTCCCAAAAATTAATGTACAGGAACTTTAAAATTCATCTCTAATTCTTTTAAATACAGTCGGTAACAAAAGTGTTCGAACACTAGCAAAGAGATTCCTATGTAAAAAAATTACACTTCATATGGTTTTGTTAAATAAATCCTTACCGAATCATGGTCTTACACTTACTAAGAAAAGGATTCGACAAGGATTTATTTAACAAAACTGTATGAAGTGTACTTTTTTTACATAGGAATTTTTGCTAGTGTTCGGACACTTTTGTTACCGACTGTAGGTTCTATGAAACTCAAACAACAACAATAATAATAATAATAATAATAATAAATAATAATAATAATAATAATAATAATAAAAATTTGTCTTTTCTTAAATATCTGAAGACGTTTTAACATTTTGAAGATCATGAATTTATGAAAAAATCAAACTGAGAAAACACAATTTAAAGATAGCCAGTCTGTAAAAATATATAAAAACTCATAAGAATTGTTGCCTGAATATATATTTTATTGAACAAGCCTTATATAGTTCAATTTATAAATATTAAATTGAAACATAAACTTTTATATGTAACCTTCAGCGGTGGCCAGTCAAAGGTCATAAATTACCTTAATATAAATATTATTTAGAAAAATAAATCCAGCATAAAAATCTATCACAAAAGTTATTAACTTTAATGATAAATTTTCTTTCTCTCTGTTTCTTAGTGATTAATTTTTAACACTTTCGCGACCGCTATCCCCAATCTGACAACACTGACATTAACGTAAATTCACGTCATTTGAAAAACTGTGACTCCTCCAGTGGGTGTTTCTTTTGCGATTTGTATGTTAGTTACTTCTTAAGAATATACCGAATATTCAAATTTGTACAATCGAATATAATATGAATACAAATATTTTGATTAGGAAAAATATAATTATAATGTATATTCATTTGTAATATAAATGTAAATATAGAAAATTTTGTTCTGGAGTGTTGTAACGTGGGAGAATTACGCCCACAGGCGGACCTTACTGTCAAAAAGACAAAAACATGCGGTCGGAAACTATTAATTTACATTTTTATTTTTCTGTTTAGATATTATTTTACATATTATTTTATTATATTTCTGACAGTGTTGATAATAACAAATTAAAATTAAGTGTTCATAGTAGCTTAAAAGTAATTTGCTTATGAATAAAAGTTACGTAATCGCTTTATAAATTCTAAAGTAGCTTATCTTAAAATTTATATTGTTAAAATTAGTTACTTTAAAATACTTATGAAACATTTTCTCAAATAATCGTACTTCTATACTCTTACAGATAAAAGTTTAAATGTGAGTAAAATTTTAATTAATAAGTCGTTACTTAAAAGAATGTTATTTTCTCTGGAATTTTCCTTTCTTTCTAGGAAAATTATTGCTTTGGTGGGAAATTTTTGAAATTTATTTTTGTCTCAAATTGTACATTTTGAGGTTCCCCGAATCTAAAATACAGGGTTTTAGTGATTATTCTGTGTGTGTGTGTGTGTGCGTGTGTTTATCTATGTAAATATATATCTGAGATTATTATCAGCATAACTCTAACAAAATATCAGTAGGAAAACAAAACTTTATATATACAAACATATATCTCATGAGAATGTTTCTTGACTTTTTTTTTTAACCCCTTACCTGCAGAGGAAAATTTATGAGATTCGCTTCCCAGTGCCACAGTTTTTAACACATGCGCGCGTAGTTACGCTTACACTGTTCCAAAAACATTTTTTTTTTTCGATTCCTCCCACTCCCCTCTTCTCTGATATACCTAAATCCATCGAAAACACTATCAGGGTAATATTTAAGATCGTTTTATTACATTCCAAAACCTTGGTACTAGTTTAACTGGTAGCAGCGCAACACAAAGGATCGTACTTCGGAAGAGCGTATATATACGCATGGGACAGTTAAAGCATCGGCTACGTGAGACGAATATATACGTCCGGGGCAATCAAGGGGTTAGTATAGACCAAACAAGTGGCTCGTATAAAGTAACATACAAAAGCATTGAGAAACAGTATGTCTGTGGGCGAAATTGCTCGTTGGAACAGTTTAAGATCTTTAAATTGTAAATAAAAAGAAACTAATGTTTATTATATATTTAGGTATTAAATCATGTTATAGACAAATTATCATATGAAAAGCATTTATTCTTTCTTTATAGGACCACAGAAAAAAATATTCGAATATGTTGGACATATGATTGAAAATGATTCGGGTTGCATTTTAAGAAGTTATTATGAATTTTTTCTTAGTCAAATTTATATACAAAGTGTAATGAACTTACAATTAATAATGGATTGTTTCTGGATTTATTTTTCTTTATCAGCATCCAAAAATACACCAGAAAAACATATCACCTAGAAGAAAAAAATTTCATCGCAGATCTGTGTCATCTGAATAATGTATCATGAAAAACGGCAGTTTTTCTAGTGACGCAAGCGCAAAAACAAACGAACGCCACGACACTCAGCGGAAACGGAAAAACGAACGAAAACTGCGACACTTATATATACAGGAATTTTAAGATCAAAGAAACCGCTGAAAGCCGACACTTAATATCTCAGGAAATATGGGAGGTTATGTTCTGATATTTTCAAAATAGACTTTCACCTTCTGTCTGATCCTACCCTGAAATCGCTACATTTCTGCGTGCAATATAATTCGAGATATGAATTGGCTCATTTAAGTTATAAATAGACGGACTATATGTGTAAGAATTTTTTCTCGAATATGGCTCGAGCGAATTTAGTTTAATTTATATATGATATTAATCGCTTTTATCTGATGTGCCTGACATCTCCGTTTTCCCTAGGAAAACTCTTGTTTTTTTTATAACTCAGTTTAAAAATCGAACTATTTTTTACTCCGAAAATACCGTGATGCGGCAGTTTCGCGGACGAATTTCTTCTCTTCCATCTGAAATACTGAATATCAAATAATCGTTTTGGCTCCATCTATCGGAAAGCGTCAAAAATAAACACAAAAAATAAAAAATAAAATATTTTTCTTTTTTTAATATATATATTAAATGAGTTATTTATTTAGGTACTTGTATTTTATATGACATTTGTTTATCAAAAATATTCTTTGTATTTACATTGTTTTCATGCTGATACGTTGTTAACTTTCAAAGTTGGTTCTATTTTAAAAGGTGATTGCAACAACAAAAAATTTTTCCTTTATTTTCATAAAAATGACAAATAATATGATAATCATATGCAAATATTTGTAATTTTTTCAAAATTAGGTGATAAATCACTTAAACTACGGATTGAAAAAATTCTTAAAACAGAATTTGAAAATAATTAATTTGCTCATTAAGTTTCTAGTATATATAATATATAAATTACAAAATGTTAAGCTATAATAAAATTTTGAATAGATTAAGATTTTTTTTAATTAAATTCATAACAAACTATACTACTTAAATATTTACCAGTATAAAATTTTCACTTTTTAAAGATTTTTCTATTATTATTTATTTTTCTCTTTTAAATCAAATCTATACCTAAAAAATTATAATAAGAAATAAATATAAATAAGAAATTTTTATCATTTTTAAAATGTACTATATTATGCCTTTGTAATGTTGCATGTGTCCATCTTTTTTTATCACTTTTTATAAAATTTTGAAATTTTATTTAGTTTGTTATTTTGTTCGAGTATGACCTATAAAACAACACTTTTAATACAGTGTTATAACTCATTACCATGCTCCTTTAATTTTACGTTTTGATCATTAACCCCTAAAAAGTAATGATATCAATACAAAAAACCCTTAACGGGTTAAAAGTTTGTGACGCAGCACTGTACTTTATGGCTATAAGAATTAGAAATACGGGTCTTAAAAATAATGATATCAAATTTTCAGTGACGCTTTGATATTAATTAAATTATACATAGATTTTCTTATTTGAATTTGCTTTTTCCTTTTATTTATATTTACAGCGTAAACGTTATTTTCAACATAAAATAATATATAGCATTTACTCATTGATACCTTTCCATTAACATCTCTTATACTATGAAAGCATGTGTTTTAAAAGAAATTATATGAAATTCCAGTAACGCAGTGGTGTTACATTAAGTGATTTGTTTTTAAATTTCTCTGCAATTATTTTGTTTTGCATATTAAAGTATATGTGCACATTGAAATATTGCTTTTAATTTTCAAATACGCTGTCAAATATATCACTTTCATTAAGCTTATATTATGTACTGAAATATATTTATTTCAATGAATTATTCTATCTTTTGCGTCACGCCATCCAAAACTGTAAGTAAAATATATGGAAATGTTTACTTTGTGTCATTTCATCCAAATAAATTGAAAATGCATGCAAATAGATATCGTGATGCAAAGAAAAAAACTGTGAAATTTTTTTCAGTTTTGGATGGCGTGACGCAAAAGATAGAATAATTCATTGAAATAAATATATTTCAGTACATAATATAAGCTTAATGAAAGTGATATATTTGACAGCGTATTTGAAAATTAAAAGCAATATTTCAATGTGCACATATACTTTAATATGCAAAACAAAATAATTGCAGAGAAATTTAAAAACAAATCACTTAATGTAACACCACTGCGTTACTGGAATTTCATATAATTTCTTTTAAAACACATGCTTTCATAGTATAAGAGATGTTAATGGAAAGGTATCAATGAGTAAATGCTATATATTATTTTATGTTGAAAATAACGTTTACGCTGTAAATATAAATAAAAGGAAAAAGCAAATTCAAATAAGAAAATCTATGTATAATTTAATTAATATCAAAGCATCACTGAAAATTTGATATCATTATTTTTAAGACCCGTATTTCTAATTCTTATAGCCATAAAGCACAGTGCTGCGTCACAAACTTTTAACCCGTTAAGGGTTTTTTGTATTGATATATATATGTTACCGCTAAAGTGCAGAAATCAGTTAATCTGCAGATTAGCTAGGTAATCTGCACATTAACTAGAGTGATCCGTTAAAGTGAGGAAAATTGTTTTATTTCTCAAATTACCTAGGTAATCTGCGAATTACCTAGATAATCTGCACATTACCTACTAGGCACTAGTTAAAGTGAAAATAAGATATCTGGTGTTGTAATTTTACAGCACGCTGTGTTGTATTTGTTTTTTCATTCGGAAAAAAAATAGTTTTCTTTTCTTTTTTATTTCTTTCTTTACTTATTTTAATCTGTATGTGTTTTAATTTTTATATCTTTTAAAGTTATATTTGTTTTATTTTTTATTTATTTCATCTTTTTTATTCTGTCAATATAAGTTTGAAGATGTTATGCATTTTTAATATGAAATATAATAGCTTTAATAGCTTTCAATAAATTCTATTTTATAAATGAATGTTAGAATTGTAATACAGTACCGATTTTTTTTCAAAATAAAAATATTTAACAATTTAAAATTTAAAAAAAAAAAAGTTTTATTAACAACTTATATTGCTATTACTATTTAAATACTAGAAGTATTAAATTATATAAAATATTACTAGAAATATTAAATTAGACAAATCAGAAGCATTATTTAAGAAATACTTCAAATAATTAAAACTGCTTTAACATTTTTTAGAATGCATGAAAATTAAAATGACAGTTTTCAATGTTTTATTAAACTATATTTTGCAGCATACATATATCTGTACAAGTTTAGCAAATATATTAATTTTACAAAAAAAAACCTTTATTAACACTTTTTATGTGATAAACTACAACGAAATTATCTGAAAAAGCGAACAAAATTAAAAAAAAAAAAATAAATAAAAATAAATAAATAAAAATATAATCATGATATATAAAATATGTACAGGAAACTTGAAACTGAAAGAAAAAAAAAATGTACTGAAATGCTAAAAAATGTACAAAAATTTCATATTAAGTATTTATTAAATGCCATAATATTTTTCAAAGTTAATAGTTAATACATCTTTTTTTTTTTTTTTTTTTCCAGTAATTAATAGTAATTTAAACCAATTTTAAAATAAATTAGTTTTAAAAAGTTATGGTTTAATAGTTTTAGTTCGGAAGGAAATAATTACTGTAATGTAAATCTAATATTCATAATTCAAAATGGAGTTTCACGAGAGACAGCTTTTAATTAAGATTACATTTCATTAATAAAATGCAAACCCTTATCAAACTTATATTGACAGAATTATAAAAGATAGAAATAAAATCAAAATTAAAACAATTATAACTTACTTGTTACTTTAAATTTTGTGTTAGTCATAATAATAAATCTAATCATGGCTTCCATCCTCCACAATTTCCGTTTGCCGTTTGTCGGTTTATCATCACAGCCACAGCCCCACAGCGTAGCGGAAGTGCGGAAGAGAAGGGGTAAAAGTTTTAGTTATGTTTGAAGGTCATTCGCGTATCTGTATCACATGGCTGTTTGACGTCATAGTGAATGTAAAAAAAACTAAGGCTCGAAACAAACATTTGAACTTTTACGATACTGAAGCCGTTAATCTGCAGATTACCTAGTTAAAATGCGGAAAACTCTTTATTCCGCACTTTAACGGGTCATTTTAGTTAATCTGCAGATTAGCTAGGTAATCTGCAGATTAACGTATTTCGCGTTTTAACGGTAACATATACACATAAATTTAACCTTCCTACCCTGTTGAAAAAATTTTACGTTTTACCTGTATGGGTCGAATCGACCCACTTTGTATAGATTGATTTAGGACTATTCCTGAAAATGAAGTCTACTCAAAAGAAAAA
Source organism: Salticus scenicus (assembly GCA_963930645.1). Lineage (NCBI taxonomy): Eukaryota > Metazoa > Arthropoda > Arachnida > Araneae > Salticidae > Salticus > Salticus scenicus. Next base: position 63,848,273 of record OZ005662.1, on the reverse strand, counting down.
ATTGGTGTTTTAAGCATTTCTATGCATTTTAATAATGTGGGTCAAATCGACCCAGACAGGTAATATGTCACATATTATTTTGGGGTGGTTTAAAACAAACCAATGACTCTGAAAACATCATATATTAAACGAATGCATATTTTTGAGCTATACATAATGTCTGAGCAATCAAAATTAAAATCTGTAGAAGATATCGAAAGATCAATTTTTAAAATGGGTCGAATCGACCCATACAGGGTAGAAAGGTTAATAAGTGCCTTCAATTTTTAGAACTGCAGTTATAATATGCTTTGCCTTCTTTGAGATTGATTCACGTTATACTGGTTCACTCTAGCATGTTTTCTAAAGTAAATTATATAAATAGCACTATTAATTTGTGTAGAACTCTCAAAAGAATTCAGACATATTGCCGTCTATGGAAAGCATTCAAAGAATAGTTTAGTATCTTTTGACTTCATGAAGCATAAAGAAATTATCATCAATTGTTTGGATCCACCAAAGTAGCTTTCTACATAATATGTTATGATTAGTATTAATTTTATGAAAAGTTAAAACCATAAATAAATGAACAGGATATAAGTGGATATTTATCGAAATCCATTTTCAATACCATAATACAATTGCATTTTATAGTAAAGTTTAAAATTGCAAGTCTAAGATTATAACGGGAAAAACATATTTTATAATCTAAACTTTATAATCTAAACTTTATAATCTCAGATTTTTCTTACTCGTTTAACTAGTGGATCTGCAGATCAGGAGCCTCAACGTCCTATTTGCATCAGACATTTTTCAATAGGTCATTTTTATTTATTTCTTATTATATAATACGATATATATTGATTCGATCGACTTATTACCATAATCAGATACATTCCTGAGGGGGGCTGCCGCCCCCCTCAACCCCCCGCTGTATCTCTCTTTCTATACCTATTTGTATATCATATAAAGTGTTACGAAATAAAATGCTAATTTTGTGCATTTCTAGTCGTTTTAGCGTTAAAATAGCCTAATTTTCCTTTAAAAACGAATTGAAAAGCTACAATAAGGGAAGAAATGGATTTGGCGCCAAATTTGGCGACTGTTTCCCTCCTTGGCGATTTTTTTGGCGACCTTGGCGAGAAAATACTTATTAGGGATATACCAAATATGGAAGCTCTAATCTCATTGGCTGATGAGATACGATAATTTTCCAGAACAGTCTGTGTTCGATAGAATAGTATAAAAGGAGCATTTTTTTAGCCAAGGCTTCCAATCTCAGATCTGTGTCGGTTTCGTCAAATGCTTGCTTTGCTTTGAGCCTCTTTGAATGAGACTTGCTTTATGTGTTATTGCTAAACAGTTTGCACTGTTGTTTTGCTGTTAACGGCTGTTGTTTAAGCTATGTTTACTGGTTGAATTGAAGCTGATACTTGGTTTATAGACCTGTATTCTTCTGGAACTTTCTGTGAATAAATCACTGAATTTTTGAAAGTTTCGCCTTTCATTCTCGGACAACTTACAAACCCCCAAGTACGCAACAATATGCATTCTTATTAAACGACGGTCTTGTATTATTTCCCGGAAATTCATAAATACCGAATTTCATACAAAAAAAATTACATAGCATATCGGAAATATTTTGCGTAACCTTTAAACTAATTATCAATTCTATGCCCACAATTTTCAACATGAAAACACGCTTTTAAAATTCTAATAAAATTTCATATTTGATGGGGTGTAACCATGTTAAAATACACTTTTAAGAAATACCGACGATACACCATAAAAGTACGAAATTCCTTTATGTTTCCCGGAAAAGTAGCCACAGTCATTATAAACGCCAATAATAAGAATAAATCTAATTAATTATGACTCATTAATCTTTCAAACTAATTTGACATCATTTGGATGATTACAGTACATACTCGGAATTATTTTGTGTGGTCCCATAAATTATTTAGTCTATACATAACCTTTTTTTAGAGTAAACATAATTTTAAGCATCTTTATAATGTATGTTAACTTTATTAAGTTCAATTCAGCATAAACGCATTAAAGTGCGCGCTTAAATTAAAAATTCGTCCATAGGCTCTAATGTTACGAAATTCTTTCGTGTGTCTTTGTAAACGAACCATAAACATTGTATACACCAGTAAAAACTATTCTGCTTATTTTGCGTTTAAAATTAATAATTGTTCCAAATTTAACATCGTTTGGATGACTAAGTGACATTGTCAGAACACTTTTGTAAGGTTCTGTACATTAATTAGAAAGCTTAAGAGCACATATTTTCTTCAAGCAACATAAGTTTAAGCATCTTACTCACGTACTCTAGTTTCATTTTCTTCATTGCAAAGTAATGATATTAAAATGCGTTTAAACGAAATTCACCCCATACGCCGTAATGTTAAGAATTTTGGCGTGTCCCTGTACACAGTTTATAAAAAATATAGCAATGAAAATTATACAGCTACTTATATGGAAAGCTGGAATGTGTGCGCCAATTTCCAAGTCAATCGAAGGATTTTTGCGGCCGCTATTGCGGTACATACAAATTCTTCCCATAGGCCGTAAGGATAAGAAAAAATTTGGCGTGTCCCTGTACACGAACAACAAAGGGAATACACACCTAACACTATACAGCTAATTCCGTATCGCTCGTGAATATGTGTACCAAATTGCAAGTCTATAGCGTTATTTTTGGGGCCGATATCGCGGTACATACAAATTCTTCACATAGGCCGTAATGATAAAAAAAACTTTGGCGTGTCCCTGTACACGAACTACAAATGGAATGCACACCCAAAACTCTACAGCTAATTTCGTGGGGATCATGAACATGTCTACAAAGTTTCAAGTCAATAGCGTGGTTTTTACGGCCGCTATCGCACGGCAGACAGACAGACAGACGGACGGACCGACGGAACCCAAAATCCTTTTGAGTCTCAACAGAGGGCCTCCACTGACGTTTCGGCAAAAATTGAAGTCAATAGCTTGATTTTTGCGGCGGCTATCGCGGTACATACAGATTCTTCCCACAGGCCGTAATGATAGAAAATCTTTGGCGTGTCCCTGTACACGAACAACAAAGGGAATACACACCTAAAACTATACAGCTGATTCCGTTGGGCTTATGAACATGTGTACCAAATTGCAAGTCGAAAGCGTGATTTTTGTGGCCGCTATCGCGATACATACAAATTCCTCCCATAGGCCGTAATGATAAGAAAAACTTTGGCGTGTCCCTGTATACGAACTACAAATGGAGTACATACCAAAAACTATACAGCTGATTTCGTGGTGCTCATGAACACGTGTACCAAATTTCAAGTCAATAGCGCTATTTTTGCGGCCGCTATCGCGATACATACAAATTCCTCCCATAGGCCGTAATGATAAGAAAAACTTTGGTGTGTCCCTGTATACGAACTACAAATGGAGTGCATACCAAAAACTATACAGCTGATTTCGTGGGGCTCATGAACACGTGTACCAAATTTCAAGTCAATAGCGCTATTTTTGCGGCCGCTATCGCGCGACAGACAAACAGACAGACACAGCCCAAAACCGTTTTGAGTCTCAATGTAGGGCCTCCACTGACGTTTCGGCAATTAAGACAAGTATAGTGTAGAGAAAATCTTTCTAAATATTTTATACTTAATACCATTTAAATAATGCGAAATAAAAGTTGTTAAAAACTTGGAAAATTTTATCAAAATAACGGTGTTAAATGATGATAACTTAAAACGATATAGAGGTCTTGTTAAATTAATTTGACTCGAAACAACTGTTACATGAAATGGCAATATTTTGTGTTTGGTTAAAAAAAAATTCTACAAAACTTGATAAATGTATTTTTATTTATTTATTTATTTATTTATTTATTTATTTTTCATATAATGTATTTAAAAGTTTAATGCTCTGCTTCAAATAAAATTGCTTAAATAGTTTTAATTTTAATAATTTTTCTACTCATTTTAGGTTGCTTAAGAATTTAAATTGAAAAATATTGTGAACTTTCACAAAAAAAATAAGCGTATTCTTTTAGCCATCTTTATCTTAAACGTTTTACAATGTGAAATGAACTTTTTAAACATAAACCTAGTTAGAACTCTTTGTGTTTTTTGTAATCATTTTGCATGTTAAACAAAATTTCACTTTAATCGATAAATAAATGCAAAAAATTTTTGCTTCCTGATTAAATAACCTTAAGCGCATACCTCAATCAGGCATGCAAACACAAAAAGTCAACCTCATATAACGACCTCATGAATAAAAATATGATGACATTTTTCATTCAAAAAATAAAGTTTATTTGCATAACCAAGGGAAAAAAAAATATTTTAAAGAATAAAAGAAAAAACGAAACGAAATTTTTTTTATAAAATCCATCTGTTTACCTTCAGGTTTCTTTTTTCCTTTTGAGCGTAACTTACTTTGTTTTTACATTGTAAAAAAGAATATTAGAATATCCAGAAAATATATTTTAAGTACAAATGAGAAGCAAACATACAAACCGTGTTTTCTCTTTCGGATACAATTTTTTAGACAACACAAAAACTAATAAATTAAGAAATAACTAAACTTAAAACCTTATAGTGTTTCGAATTATTAGAAACTAGGAAAATATTTAGATTTATCTTGGAAGGTAATGTAAACATACTATTTTTATGTTAAGTTTAGAGAAAAAGCCCTAACTCATTTTTTTTTTTTTTTTTTTTTTTTTTTAGAAAACCCGGTTTAAATGTTTGAATCTCAAATGTATTATTCGATGTGTGTATTATTCTCAAATGTGTTATTCCATAATTATACGTGAAATACAGTTTTTTTTTTTTTTTTTTTTTTTTTTTTATAATTAGCTATAAACAACATCCTGTAGCTAAAATGTTGAAGCGGATTGCACCAAATTTAGTTTATGGAATGTTCATGACATCCACTTAACTAATCAGAAAAAGACTGCTTTAAATAACTACTACCGGATGATGCTTTACGTGTGAAAATGTCAAATGTGACAAATAGAATAACTCGCAAAGCATCAAAAATTAATTAATTAATTTTCAAACGTTTCTTCTTTCCTTGTAAGCTGTTTTTAACACGCTTTTATTAGCTTCACCTGTATGTATGTTTGTATGTATGTTTGTAACCGCTCTGGGAGCAAACAAAAAATCTATATTGTAAAAAAAGACTTTCCCTACGTGAAAGCTGTGGCTGTGAGGTAAAGCTCCGGGATACGAACCTAAAGGTCTGACGTTCGAGCTCAGTCAGGGGAGATTTTTCAAAAATGGTTTTTGTTTAATTCTAAATTATTTATTTCTCATTCCTTGATTATGTTATTACTTTCTTCTATCTTCAATAGAAGAAAGTATTGGATTCGTAAAAATTTTCGATTTCGGGTTTTTGATGGATTTACACGTTTTGAGAGCTGTAGAACACGATTTTACCATTTTTAGAAAATGTCTGTCTGTCTGTCTGTCTGTGTGTATGTGACAAAATTTTGTGGCAACTGTATCTCAGGAACTACTGCACAGAATTTCATACAAATTGGTATGTAGTTGCACCTTGACATAAATTAGTGCCTATCAACTTTTGGTAAAAATCGTCTTACAGGTTGCGTTGCCATCCCCCTTTTTCTAAATTTTTAACAGGGTGATATAGGGCAAAAATTTTCAAGATGGGTATCTTTCGAAAGGTCTCGTCAGTACCTTTAAAACGAATGGTTGAACTATAAATCTGTGATAATTTAAAGCAAAGTTATCGATTATTTTTACTTTTTACGAAAAAAAACTTAGAAAAAAAATCTTCCTTTTTCTTTTCTCTCCCCTTAATCTTATCAAACTTCCACGGTTTCCGTGTTCTGACAAACTTTAACATATTTTTGCATTTTTCCCCTAATTTTGTCAAAGTCCCACGGTTTCCGTGTTTTGACAAACTTTAACAAATTTTCACATTTTACCCAAAATTTTGTCGAAGTCCCACTTTTTTTTTTTTTTTCTCTCCCCTTAATTCTATCAAACTCCCGCGGTTTCCGTGTTCTGACAAACTTAAACAAATTTTTGCATTTTTCCCCCAATTTTGTCAAAGTCCCACGGTTTCCGTGTTTTGACAAACTTAGAATATTTTTCACATTTTACCCAAAATTTTGTCAAAGTCCCACTTTTTTTTTTTTTTTTTTAAATTATTGTTACTCAGTGAATTTGTATAGGAAAATATAGAAGAAAGTCTCGTGGTGGCCACAACATACTAGTTTTTAACATGCTTTTATTAACTTGATATGATGTAACTATTAATGTAACGGGATCTTGGAATTCAATTTTCGGCCACTTCTGTCCGTTTGATTATCCTGAAAGTTTGCACACGACTTCATAGTCGATGACAAAACTACATACAAATGTTTCCAGGCTCCCATCCCATGAGGGGCAAACAAAAAAAAATCTATATATATATTAAACTCTATTGTATGTGGCACAGGATTTGGCCGCATTTGTGTAACGTTGAGTGGCAACAATTAATCAGTTATTTTTTTTTTTTTTTTTTTTATTAAAGATGTAGATATTATGGTGTGTCACTCACACGATTTTTTCTTACCCTGCTTTTTAATACTATAAATATAGATATTTTGTGCTTTTTAGTTCACATTCCAATAAAAGCGTGTTCTTAAAATTTTTTAAAAATATAATATTAATACTGTTATAATTATCATTTTTCTTCATGCAAAGCACCACCTAGTGGATATTTTTTAACTTTTGAAAAAGATTCTGATGGCCTCTTAGGAAAATTTAAGTTAAAAGTTAATACATTGGCAATCCGCACAAGCGTTCGTATTGCAGGAGACAGTTTATAACGTAAGTTTAGTTATAATCAATCTGTATTAATATTATTTATTTCCTGTATTCAAACATTAAATACATAAATAGTATTGCATCACATTTTATTTTTCATTTTTGTCCTTAATTTTATCTTAATTGTTCTGCAGATAATTTTGAAAACCTTTAAAAAATTCTAAATACAACCTAATTAATTTATAAAACTCGTATGAGACTGATGAGAATGTTTCTTGTTGTTGAACGATTATATGACAGTATCTGTGGCTTGCGTTCCAGAAGTACTGGTGCAGAAAAAGACATGCATGTACGTTTGTCTTGCTTTTGATATATTTACACGTTTTGAGATGTACAAGTTGATAAGATTTAAACAATAGCCGTCTGTCTGAATGCGTGTGGCAAAATTTTCGTGGCAGTTCTAGGTCAAGAACTAATGAACAAAATCTCATGGAAAATAATAGTTAGTTGCAGCTTGATATAAATTAGAATTTACCAACTGTTGGTGCATATCATTCAACAGGTTACCTTATCGTTCAGTTTTTTCATAATGTTTAATATGAAAGTATAGGACAATTTTTTTTTATAAATATTCTTAGTGGGGATTAGTTTTTAACCAATCATTACAAAACTAATTTTGTATATCTAGGGTCATCGCTAGTATCATCTTTTGTATATATAGGACATTTTTTTTTTTAATATTCTTATATGGAATTATTTTTAACCAATCATTGCAAAACTTAAAAATTTTGTATATATAGGATCATTGCTAGGATCATAGTATCATCTTTTGTATATATAGGACAAATTTTTTTATAAATATTCTTAGTGGGGATTATTTTTAACCAATCATTACAAAGTAATTTTGTATATATAGGATCATCGTTAGGATCATAGTATCATCTTTTGTATATATAGGACATTTTTTTTTATAAATATAATTATTGGGGATTATTTTTAACCAATCATTGCAAAACTTAAAAATTTTGTACATATAGTATCATTGCTAGGATCATAGGATCAACTTTTGTACATATAGGACAAATTTTTGTATAAATATTCTTAGTGGGGATTATTTTTAACCAATCATTTCAAGACTAATTTTGTATATATAGGACCATCGCTAGGATCATATGATCATCTTTTGTTTATGTAGGATAATTTTTTTTTATAAATATTCTTAGTGAGGATTATTTTTAACCAATCATTACAAAACTTAAAAATTTTGTATATATAGGATCATCGCTAGGATCATAGGATCATCTTTTGTATATATAGGACAAATGTTTGTATAAATATTCTTAGTGGGGATTACTTTTAACCAATCATTTCAAGACTAATTTTGTACATATAGGACCATCGCTAGGATCATATGATCATTTTTTGTTTATGTAGGATAAATTTTTTTTATAAATATTCTTAGTGAGGATTATTTTTAACCAATCATTACAAAACTTAAAAATTTTGTATATATAGGATCATCGCTAGGATCATAGGATCATCTTTTGTATATATAGGACAAATGTTTGTATAAATATTCTTAGTGGGGATTATTTTTAACCAATCAGTACAAAGTAATTTTGTATATATAGGATCATCGCTAGGATCATAGTATCATCTTTTGTATATATAGGACATTTTTTTTTAAATATTATTATTGGGGATTATTTTTAACCAATCATTGCAAACCTTAAAAATTTTGTGCATATAGTATCATTGCTAGGATCATAGGATCAACTTTTGTTCATATAGGACAAGTTTTTGTATAAATATTCTTAGTGGGGATTATTCTAACCAATCATTTCAAGACTAATTTTGTATATATAGGATCATCACTAGGATCATATGATCATATTTTGTTTATGTAGGATAATTTTTTTATAAATATTCTTAGTGAGGATTATTTTTAACCAATCATTACAAAACTTAAAAATTTTGTATATATAGGATCATCGCTAGGATCATAGGATCATCTTTTGTATATATAGGACAAATTTTTGTGTAAACATTCTTAGTGGGGATTATTTTTAACCAATCATTACAAAACTAATTTTGTACATACAGGACCATCACTAGGATCATATGATCATCTTTTGTTTATGTAGGATAATTTTTTTTTTTATAAATATTCTTAGTGAGGATTATTTTTAACCAATCATTACAAAACTTAAAAATTTTGTATATATAGGATCATCGCTAGCGCCCTGGAAAAGTCCATCCTTCGAAGGTGTAAATTTTTAATAAGAGTATTTGCTAAAAGAATTCATCGGCATAATTAAAACTAAGGACTAAATAATTAATTAAAACTGATAATTAATTAAAACCTTAATTAAAACTAAGGACATGCATATCTGATAATTTGAAACAAAATTATCTTTTTTTTTTTTTTTTTTAGCAAACAAAGAATATGAATGAGGGACTTTATTATTATTACCATTATTATTATTTTCTAACTCCCGTTGCTACAGTGTGAAATGCAGTGGTAACTGTTTTAGGATAAGTTACGTGAATTTTTATCTGAAAATATAGAAGAAAGTTTTGTGATTTTCTCACTATACTATTTATTTTCAATCAAATCTAGAACGAAACGTCTCCTAGAGAAACATCTCCTATTAAATTTAGCCTAAACTATAGCTTAACTATAGGTAAATCTTAAATTATAGGGACTTTGAAGTTCCAGTGAAATCCTGTAGTAAATTTAGGCTATATTGAGGAAATTTTTTTTGATGGGACTTTAAAGTCCCAGTGGGATACAAAGGATTAAGCTCTAATTTTTTTTTTTTTTTTTTTTTTTTTTTTTTTTTTATGGTGTGATTGGATCAAGGAAAAATTGACGTGATCCGGACATAATATCGCGGGACAAAATCTCGCCCGGCAAAATTTCGCGTCAAAAAATAGTATGGTCTATTTGAAAATTTGATTTTGTGTCACATGTGATCTCTGGCGGGGACAACAGGGCCTTATAAATATTAATTAATTAAATAATTAAATATATCATAGAGTTGAATTTCATTATTTTACCTATGTTTATTTTTAAGTTATTTTATCTTTTGCTTTTCACTATTCAAAATACATTTTAAAAATCGTGTACATCACTGCTGACATTAAAGCTGAACACTGTTCGCAAACATGAATTAAAAATTTTTAAATTAATAAGCACGATTTAATTCATTATGACTAATCTTGACAAAAATTAATAAATATAGTCTTTAAACTATTTTAAGTAAAATTCATAAAAATTTTTGTTGTAGGTTTGTCAAAATGTCAGTGCTCTGACTAAGGTATGTGTTGTCATGAAATTTTATACAACATTACTAGTAATTACCAAATGATTTTTGCTTTGTATTCATTTACATTGGCGATATTTTATCCTCATGATATTTTGTCCCTAACCCAAAATTGACACTATTATACTAATGCTGAAATGTTAAAATCTCGCTAAGTTCTACAGATCAATTCATTGTGGCGGTGGATGATACCGAGGGGAATGAGTGAAGTGCATCGTGTATACTCCTGGTAGAGCCACAAAAGGATTTAAAACCTTTCAATTTTAATGAGATATGATCTGTAAGTAAATAACACAATCAAATTTTAATATTCATGTGCTTCGAATTGTATGTTTTACTAAAGGTACTACTTTACCTTTCTAATGATCTATTTTTCAAAACTGCACCAAATGTAATTCTCTCAGTCCTCTCCTGAATTTGAATTGAAGGGCATCAGCAAGAAACCTTTGATTTTTATTCTCAGTGTAATATATGAATTTAAATGTCTTCTGGATTTGGTGTCTAGACTCACTCATGACACGACCCAATACATTGAAACTCTGTAAATGAATTCTGCAAAATAAATTTGATCAAAACTATGCTAAATAAAACCTTTTAGTATTTCAAATCTTTGCAAAAATTTAAAAATATGCTTGAAATTTCGATCAAGATAATTTATTCTAATTTTTATTTTGCTGTTGATTTGTTTTTTACTAAACACTTATTGTTTTAGTGAAAAATTGATAATTCAACTGCTCTATTATTTAATGCAGTATTCGTGCCTGTTTTTCTTCGTCTAAGGAAGAATCTTTTTTTTTTCCAACCAGATTAATTGTTGCCTGTTTTTATTATTCATTTTGTTTTCCTCCGTCATAATTGCCTTTAATCTCAGGTTGATTGGTTGGTTGTTTGATTGGGTTTTACGTCGCACTAGTGCTGCACAATGGGCAATTGGCGACGGTCTGGTACTCACACCTAGAGGTGGCCTGGAGATATGCCATCACAATTTCCTTAATCTCAGAATTAAAACATTCATCATAATTGAAAATTTCGGTTTTACTAAAGGAGGTCGGTCCAAATTAGTTCGACCTATTAAGGTTCCACTTCATGTGGAAATGTTAAAATGCACACGTTTCAAAATTATTATTAACCATTTAAAAAATGAACGTAAAGACTCAGTATTGTTTGCTCAATCATTTAATAGTATTCTGAAATTGATCTAAAACAATAGTCTACACTCAGCTAAATTTCTTATACTGAACTATTTTATACTTCGAGTTTTTATACTATTAATAGTAAAAGAAATCCGTATGTGATTACTTCTGATAAGAAAATAATTTATGTTTTTTTTTTTTTTTTTTTTTTTTTTTTTCACTAAAATAATTATTTTTTGCATATTATTAATGAAAATATCTAAATTTAAAAAATTTCTCCATCTTTCCTATTACAAGAATACGAAAGATAGAAGAAGATATTTTGAAACGTGCTTAGTTATCAGTTAAGTAATTCGCGTTCAAAATTAATTAAAACTCTTTAGTCAAAATGTTATAAACAGATGGATACAAATTATTCATTTGTATACAGGCACCGTTTTGTGTTCTGATTTCAAAAGAATCCATGTTTCATTTATAATTCAAAGAGTAAATTTTTTGCACTTTACTCTTTTTCTTCATACCCTGACTTTGAAATACTTTCTCTATCTTATGTTTTATTTTTATTTATTTTTTTAATTGTTAGAAAACACTTGCATTCTTATTCGAGATATTAAAAATTTTGAAGTTAATCGAATGGGTCAATATTCCAGACATTTTAGCAATTGGTTTGTAAATTGTCGTTCGTGAAGAACACTTTTAAAGTTTTGCATTGAAATTGAACTTTAAGACTTGACCTTTCTAAAACTGCCTACAACTTCTTATATATTTAGTAATGTTCCAGAATAATTTCATAGAATAGTGTCGAGTGTTAAAATATTATTGGAATCTTTAATGAGGATTTCTTAGTTAATAGTTACTACTAAACTTTTTCAAATTACAAAGGAAATTATGATACGTTAAAAAGAAGTCGAACATTTATTCTCTTTATATATATATGTATGTACATATACGTATATATACAGGGTAAGTTTGACATAATCTGCCAAACGAAAGGAGGTGATAGAACAGCCCATGGGGAGCATAAAACACCACAGAAACCCTGTCCTATCTCTAAACAATTCTGAGTTATGGTAGATAGAAGAAAAATCTGTTTTTTTTTTCATCCCGTCGGAAAAAAACCCAAATTTGTGAGCTTTCTAAAAGACTTACACACAAAATAAGCACATATTTGGAAAGAGCAGAAAATATCCTATCGGATGGCATCATTTACATTAGGATACCTTAATTTGATGGCGAGATACAAGCGCTAAAACATTGGTGAAGTTGAAAATCGAGTTGTCACCAAATTCTTTAACCGGCAATTCTGCAAACACCGTTCAAGCTACAATCGGTCAAATTTACCAAATACTTCTCCATTCCACAAGTTTTAGAATGAGCCCACAATAAACCATATCGGTGTTCTAGTTCAGGAGGAATTTAGCCTTTTGTTTGAAATACGTCACTGAAAACGGCGTTCGTCGAACTTCGGCAAACGAAACGATGGTGAGTAAATGGAACGTATGCAAATTCGTGACTATCTGCATATGGGCTCTTAGTGATATGCAGATGTATTCCAACCTTCCTGCGCGCGTATCCCACTCGCGGGTACAAAAGGCGAGTCAAACTGTAGCAGCTCATTAGCTCGTCAGCTTCTTTTACGTTTTATGATGCGTATTGCTTTAGCATTTTCTGGACTTTGCCTGAGCTTGGCCGATTTTTTTCACGCTGCTCTCACGTCTGCTTGCTCTCTCTTAGTTCATACTTAGTATGTTTTCCTACATTGGTATGAATTAACCAAGTTGGTTCTTATTCCGTAGCACTTTTTTTCTTCTACTTATGTAAATTAATATTGAAATTTTATCCCTTTTTGTTTACCCTTCTGAATTTTATTTTCAATTGAAGTCATCACAGGGATCAAATTGTCATACTTTCAAACCTGTAAACAGATATGCCTAGTTTTACAAATGAAGAATACGCGGCTATTCATTTTGTGTATGGATTTTGCGATGGTAACTCTCGGAGAGCCGAAGAAGAGTACCGTCTACGTTATCCACATCGCCGTGCGCCCAACCGTGCTGTATTTGCTGGAATTCATCAAAGGCTTAGGGAGAGTGGGTCGTTCGGTAGGGTGTACGAAAGAGGCCATCGTCGCCACTCTGCCAACGCTGAAGTCCGTACTCGACCGAGTGGAGGAAAAACCAAATAGGCGTTCACGCATACTTACGAGAGAAAGTGGAATCTCCCTAAGTAAAGTGATGAATGTTTTGCGCAAAAACCAGTACCACTTCACTCCGGTACAAGAATAACGTCGCTCAGATATCAAAAAGCGGCTAACATTTTGCCGCTGGCTTTTAGAGAAAGATATTGAGGAACACCATTTCCTTAGAACGATACTGTGGACAGGTGAGTCACTTTTCACTCGGGATGGCATGTTAAATTTACATAACTGGCATCATTACGCTCAACAAAATCCATTTGTAAAACGAAACTCATCGTTCCAGACGCGATCAGCTTAAATGTTTGGCTTAGAGTGGTTGGCGATCGCTTGATAGGTCCACATGTGATCCAAGGTCATCTGACAATCAATACATATTTGGAGTTTCTGGAACATCCTCTTCAAGGATTACTTGATGTCATTCCTGTACCCCAATGAGCGGAAATCATTTTCCAACACGATGGGGCTCCTGCACATTCTTCCAGTGCCGTTCGGGACTTCTTGACTCAGCAGTATCCGCGATGGAGTGGTCGTAATGGACCAATCCTTTGGCCCCCTAGATCGGCAGATCTCACTCCATTGGACTTCTATGTTTGGGGTTTCCCGAAGCAAGAAGTTTACCGCACAGAAGTTGCCAGTTTGCAAGATTTAAGCAACCGGCTCGATGATGCAATAATAAAACTGAGGGATGAGCTTTCGCTAAGAGCTACTGTGGTATCCGTTCGTAAGCGGGCAAGGGCATGCATCAGGTGTGGGGATGACCAATTTCAGCAGCGGCACTAAATTTCTCACATCATTTCGAATGCACATGTGTTTTAATCATAAACGTGAGATACGTATATATATATATATATATATATATATATATTTTTTTTTTTTTTTTTTTTTTTTTTTTTTTGCATATTCCTTTGTGAAAGACGGGAGAAACGTCATACTTCTTTTGTTTCCATTCCATTGTGTTTGTAAAAATAATACAACTGCTACTTTTCTTGTTTGTCTTTAAAACTTTCTTTTTTGCATCTGACAAAACAGCGGGCTGAAGGCGGACATGAAATCGGGAACGACCATGGCACCCCGCGAGTCTCCTTCTCGACGAACTTCGAGTTCAGTGATGAATGTATTTCAAACAAAAGGCTAAATTTCTCCTGAACTAGAACACCGATATGGTTTATTGTGGGCTCATTCTAAAGCTTGTGGAATGAAGAAAGTTTTGGTAAATTTGACCGATTGTAGCTTGAGCGGTGTTTGCAGAATTGCCGGTTAAAGAATTTGGTGACAACTCGATTTTAAACTTCGAAAATGTTTTAGCGCTTGTAGTAAATAGTGTCACCCGATAGGATTTTTTCTGCTCTCTCCAAATATGTGCTTATTTTGCGTGTAAGTCTTTCAGAAAGCTCGGTTTTTCCAGACGGGACGGAAAAAAACAGATTTTTCTTCTATCTACCATAACTCGGAAACGTTTAGAGATAGGACAGGGTTTCTATCGTGTTTTATGCTCCCCATGGGCTGTTCTATCACCTCCTTTCGTTTGGCAGATTATGTCAAACTCAACCTGTATATATATATATATGTATGTGTATAGATCATATTGTAAATAATCCGATTGATTTTAAGACGATTTTTTTAATAAGGTATTTTAGGAATTTTAACACAAAACACACACACATAGTTGCTTAGTTAATTATTTTTGTTTGTTTGATTCTTTGTTTTCTTAAGTGGGTATGTGCATAAATATTTTTCGAGAATGTAGCTTAATAAATAATGCATGAAATTTGGAGAAAATTTGCATAAATTTGTCTTTCGCGCTAACTAGTGCTAATTAAATTTTACTGTGTATCGCTCAATAAGTGGCACTATTGTCGCATATTTTTTTTCATATTAAAGAAAGATATAATCAATATTTGTTGAGTGTATTCCCACCTACTTTTATTTAAAACTTCCTCAATTTCTCATTTTGCCAAATTGTTACGATTCAATTTTAGCACAAATCATCTAACATATTTCACTGCTGATCAAAATCTGTTTGCAGTTTGTGAGCACATTGTCAGCCGCATTTAATCGTGCGACAAGGAATACTTAGTTTCATCTGAAGGTTTTAATACCGCAAAATACAGACAGTATTTTATTACATTGATAATGACACACAAATTAAGAAAAATAATAATAATAATTACATTTTTGTACTAAAATGTATCAAAAACTCAGATTTCGTGAAAGTAGATTAAAATTAATCGCAGGATTTTACACAGGCAGACATTTTTCCCACTAAATCCTCATGAGATAAGATACTAAAATTACTTTCACATTATACTGTCATCAACTATGGAAAAATGTTTAATAATTGAGCGAAATCGGCTTGTTAAAAGTTGATTAAAAACTGACTGCAAGATTTGACCCAGACAGAACAATTAAGTTCAAAAAATGCAGGTATGACGGAGATTTTCCGTCACCGCAATAACGAGGTCCATAGCTGTACGGGCCGTGTAGAATTTGCTAAAAATCTGTTAAAAGTAAAAAGTAACACTTGCAGAAAGTAAGAAGAAACACTTTGAAAAAACTGTTGGTTTATTATATGCTTCGTAAGAACATCATCTTCTAAGAAATTACTTCATTTTTACTGGATGACAAAAGAATCAATTTATCTCATACGGAAATTGAGACGGGGGGAGAAGAGGAACACCACAGAAAAACGTCTTACTCTAACCACGTCAAAATCGCAAAAGCTTAACTAAATCTCTCAGCTTCCTAGAAGTTAAATTGCAACCCCAAAGATTGGCATCGTTGAAATGCAGCCAAAAGAATGCCAAACTGTTTCTTTGTTCTTCTAACATATTCATACTAAATTTTTGAATCTAAAAATTCGTTACAAACATTAAATCGATTTGACATTGAGAAGCCATGCCAAATGACCTTCAACTCTCAACGAACAAAGACGGCGACGCTTAGACTATAAAAACAACACTATAAATCTATTTTTAGAATTATAATGACCCTCTTTAAATAATAATAGGTTTTTAACGTAAACATACAAGGGTAATAAACATGAAATCAAATGATTATTTTATTTTATTAATAGCTGTATATGCTAGAAATATGCTGAAAACGAATTTTAAATTACCCTCTGAAAATAATTAATTATGGCTAAGTTGATTTAATCCATTCGGGGAAAATGTATAAACATACTATTTTTCAAAAACCCCAATGTAAAAATTGCTTTATTTTATTCCTAGATCAATGTGTTTGTAACGATAGAAGAACAAAGAAATGAAAATTTTGATCCAAAAATAAAACGGGAAATTCTCTATAATTAATTACTTGAATTAGATAAATTTAAAAAGATTTATTTTATATAATTTATAGCAATCCCTCCTTTTTGTTATATTTTAAATTTGGATAAATAAATAAGCTTTTAACGGCCCTCTTCACTTGGACAAAATTCCGAAGTCGGCTGAAAACAGATAAAAAGTGTCCCACGTGGTTTTGACAGGAGGTGTTAACTAATTTGAGAAGATTGACTGACTCACTGACGAATCGTTGACTTTTTGGATGAATAAATCAAAAATCAGCTACCTCCTTACTTGCGGTTTCGCTCAAGCTTTGTTTTGTTTTAACTATTTCTTTCTTTTCTTATTTTTGTGTTACTTTTCTTTTTTTTCTTTGTCATTTTCACCTGACATCAAACAACTTTCTACATTTATTCTTATCTATTTATATGTATTTTAATAACGTAGCCCGACCCGACGAAGTATTTTATTCTATATTCAGCCCGTTTTAGGCTTTCAGTAGTTGTATCGGCGAATTCTGTAACAATGAAATTTAAAAAAAGTAAATATTCTTTATAATTAAACTTGCAGTTTGATATAATTAATTTAACTAAAATATAACAAAGATATATAACATTATAACATTACTGATATATAGTCCAGGCAACGAAGGCCAAAATTCGACGAATAGAGGAAAAAAATCGTGTAGTTTTGAAATTTTACATACTCATAGACTAGAGGGTCCTGAACAACATACTAAAAGTCCCCGCCTGTGGGGGGTGAGCGGGGGGCAGGGGGGGGGGCATTTAAGGGGGCAATTTTCAGTTTTTATTAAATATCTTAAAAACTATCGCATTTAGAGAAGAAATGTCAATTACAAAATTAATCTACGTAAAATTTCCTACAAAACTGTATATTACATTTTGTTTGTACGACCATTAGTTTAGAAGATATAGGGAGATGAAATAACACATTTTCTTGAAAATTCTTTTTTGCAATAGTAAAATCAACTAAAGTGTGCAATTAAAAGGGTTCTTGTCAACTATTTTCTAATGTAAAAAAAAAAACAAATATATACATAGGGAATATGCAAGGATAATACAGAATGTTTTGTAAGTTTTAAATAATTTTAAGGCTAGTAGGCGCAAGTGGCGGTTTGAGTAAAAATCGGATAAGTCCAGTCAAAATAGGAAAAATAGAAAAAAAAATCGTGTAGTTTTGAAGTTTTGTACACTCATAGCCGAGAGGGTCCTGAACAACATACTAAAAGTCCCCGCCCGTGCGGGGTGAGCGGGTGGCAGGGGGGCATTTAAGGGGGGCAATTTTCAGTTTTTATTGCATATCTTAAAAGCTATCGCATTTAGAGAAAAAATGTCAATTACAAAATTAATCTACGTAAAATGTCCTACAAAAATGTATATTGCATTTTGTTTGTACGATCATTAGTTTAGAAGATATAGGGAGATGAAATAACACATTTTCTTGAAAAATTCTTTTTTGCAATAGTAAAATCAACTAAAGTGTGCAATTAAAAGGGTTCTTGTCAAATATTTTCTAATGTAAAAAACAAATATATACATAGGGAATATGCAAGGATAATACAGCATGTTTTGTAAGTTTTAAATAATTTTAAGGCTAGTAGGCGCAAGTGGTGGTTTGAGTAAAAATCTGGATAAGTCCAGTCAAAATAGGAAAAATAGAAAAAAAAAATCGTGTAGCTTAGAAATTGAGCACAGTTATAAAGTTAAGTGCCCTGAATAACATACTAAAAATCCCTAACCATGGGGAAAGGGGCATTTAAAGGGGGCACATTTCAGTTTTTATTAAGTATCTTGAAAACTATCGCATTTAGAGAAAAAAAAATCTCAAAGCTGTAAGATTTTTTTAAATGTTGATCGGTTTTGGGTCTTCGTTATCTGGATTTTTACCTAAACACCACTTGCGCCTACTAACCTTTAAATTATTTAAAACGTACCAAAACATGCTGTATTATCCTTACATATTCCCTATGCATATATTTGTTTTGTAGATTAGAAAATATTTTATCAGAACCCTTTTAATTCCACAATTTAGTTGACTTTACTATTGAAAAAAAAAAAAAAAAAAAAAAAAGAATTTTTCAAGAAAATGTGTTATTTTGTTCCCCTATATCTTCTAAACTATTGATCATACAAACAAAATAGAATATACAATTTTTTTAGGCAATTTCACGTAGATTAATTTTGCAATCGAGATTTTTTTTTCTCTAAATGCGATAGTTTTCAAGATACTTAATAAAAACTGAAATGTGCCCCCTTTAAATGCCCCCCTCATAGCTAGGGACTTTTAGTATGTTATTCAGGGCACTTAACTTTATAACTGTGCTCAATTTCTAAGCTACACGATTTTTTTTTTTTTTTTTTTTTTTAATGTTGATCGGTTTTGGGTCTTCGTTATCTAAATTTTTACTCAAACCGCCACTTGCGCCTGCTAGCCTTAAAATTATTTAAAACTTACAAAACATGCTATATTATCCTTGCATATTCCCTATGTATATATTTGTTTTTTACATTAGAAAATATTTGACAAGAACCCTTTTAATTGCACACTTTAGTTGATTTTACTATTGCAAAAAAGAATTTTTCAAGAAAATGTGTTATTTCATCCCTATATCTTCTAAACTAATGATCGTACAAACAAAATGTAATATACATTTTTGTAGGAAATTTTACGTAGATTAATTTTGTAATTGACATTTTTTCTCTAAATGCGATAGTTTTTAAGATATTTAATAAAAACTGAAAATTGCCCCCCTTAAATGCCCCCCTGCCCCCCGCTCACCCCCCACGGGCGGGGACTTTTAGTATGTTGTTCAGGACCCCCTCGGCTATGAGTATGCAAAATTTCAAAACTACACGATTTTTTTCTTCTATTTTTCCTATTTTGACTGGACTAATATAGAGATGGGTTATCTGCACTCTGGAGCTCAGACTACTGAAGGGAGAGCTGGACATGGTCAGGGTGTGCGACAGGTCGTGACCTTCGGGATCGTATTTCGAAGATCACGGACAGGTGCGGTCGCACAAGTCCTCGTGCTCTGTTTTCTAAAGAAAGTGTACTTGTGTTGTTATTTATATACGTGTTTCTTTATACAAGTCAAAATTTTTATAAGTAGTATAATATATAAATAGCGTTGAATTATAGTGCCTACATTTATTTAAAAATCTGGTGTGAAACCACACGACTTCCATTACCCACTATTACACGTATTATATGCAATTTTTGAAGATAATGTTATCAGAAGACATGATATTGTCCTAATGAAATAGACACCTAAAAATTTTCCGGTAAGGGAAAATTAATACACGTGTAAAAACATAAAACAGAGTTTGCACAGCGATTTTTTTTTTTTTTTTTTTTTTTTTTTTTTTTTTAATAAAAAGAAAGGGGAAGAAAATTGGTAGAGTTTATTTATTTATTTGAAACACCAAGTTTCGAGATGTAAAACTGATCTGTCTGATCAGGATGACTTTTAATTTTCCTGTGGTAACCAAGTAAAGCATGAGAAAGGATATCTAAAATGGGTTTATGTAACAATTTTCAAGAAAATCCTTAGAGCCGTTTTTGAGATACCGATTTTTACCAAAGCTTGACAAAATTAATTGTTGGCCAGAAAACAACAATTATATGTAAAAGGATATTTAAAAGAGGGTCAATATGGCAAGTTTGAAAAAAAAAATAATACAGCCGTTTTGACAGGAAGCATTTGCAGGACCTGAAATTCAGCTATTTGTACAGGACGCCTATCAATTTTCCTGAACTAACCAACTATATCCTTCGAAAGGATATCTAATAGAGTATTTATACAGCAATTTTAAAGAAAATCGTTAGAGCTTTTTTGAGATATGGACTTATGGCCTCACTTCCGGTTTCAGATGTCCCACTTCCGATTTTCCAATTTTTACCAAAATTTGAAAAGTTTATCTGTACACCAGAACTGTTTCAATTCTAAAGTTTCGTAGTTCTGTCTTTATTGGTTTCCGACATATAATAGCTAGAATATTCTCCACATACATACATACACGAACAGACCAATTGCTAAAAACCATTTTTTTGAACTCAGGATACCTTAAAACATGTAAATCAGGTGAAATCTCGATATCGAATTTTTGGATCAAATACAATACTTCCGTTACCTATGGTAGTCGGGTAATGGAAGTAAAAATAAATAAAATACAAGACTCTTATTAATGTGTCTTAAAACTTACCAGTCTTGATCAACTTTACAAGTAGCAGCCACATACCAATTTCAAAATACCAAATTTAAATTTCCCGAAGTTATTTAAGTTATGTTGATACAGGGTTGTTCGTTTTTTTTCCATAATTGAAAAAACCTGGTTAAAACCGTCCCAGATAAAATGCCATTTCGTCTACTTTTATTCACTATTAATTATTTGCGAGTAGTAAATTAAAAATTATCTTTATTCTTTCAATTTATAAAAAAAAAAAAAACATTTTTTACTTCCATTACCTTACTACAGTATGTAATGGAAGTATTTGTATTCGGTCTGAAAATTCTATATCGAGATTTCACCTGATTTACACGTTTTAAGGTTCTCTGAGTCCAAAAAAGTGGTTTTTGGCAATTGGTCAGTGTGTGTGTGTGGGGGGGGGGGGATCTTCTGGCTATTATGTATCGGAGACTAATAAAGATAGAACTACGAAACTTTAGAATTGAAAGAAGTTTGGTGTTGAGATGAATTTTCCATATTTTGGAGAAAATTGAAAAACCGGAAGTGGGACATCGGAAACCGTAAGTGGGACCGTAAGTCCGTATCTCAAAAACGGCTCGAACGATTTTCTTCAAATTTGTTACATAAACACTCTATTAGATGTCCTTTCGAATGATATAGCTGGTTAGTTCAGAAAAATTGATACGCGTTCTGTATAAATAGCTCAATTTCAGGTTTCGGATGCGCGTTCCTTAAAAACCAGCTGCACGGATTTTTTTTCAAACTCGCCATATTAACTCACTTTTAAATATGCTTTTGTATGTAATTATTGTTTTCCTGTCAATGATTGAGTTTTGGTAAAAGTTGGTATCTCAAAAACTGCTCTATCGATTTTCTTGAAAATTGTTATATAACTCCATTTCTTTCTTGTGTATCACGTAATTATTAGAGGAAAATTAACAGCTACCCTGTTTAGGTAGGTCAGAAGCTTAGGTAGATCTCGAAAATTGGTGTTTCAAAAAATAACTCTACTACATATATATTTCTAATTTTTTACCTCGCTTTATGTAAGCTTCGTTTTATATGTCTCTACATGTGTATAAAGTTTATCTTACCAGAAAAATGTTAGGTTTCTACTTCTTTAGGTCACTTTTATATCTTGTGATCATATTATCTCCAAAAAATGCATATAATATGTGTAATAGTTTGTAATAGAAGTCGTGTGGTTGTTTCACACCAGATATTTTATTAATATGTTTATATAATCAATTTGAATTTTTCAAAATAGACATGGAATAAGCAAAATTTACAATATTTAATAAATGAAATATTTGTATTTTTTTAAGGGTGGATGTAAAGGTATATTTTATATCTTCAATTTCAATCCTCCACTTTTTCCCTCCATTGTTTACAACTACATTGTCATTTCCTCTCTCATAGACACATATACCTTTTAAAAATTAGTTATTAAGCATGATGAAATTAAATGATTCACGTACCTTTCATGCAATTTTTTGCTTTCCGAAAATACATATAAGGAAATCATTGTAATCGTGACAAAATTCTGACTTTGCGATGTTGGCGTATCTACATGTTTTGAGGTCCCATATGAGTTAATTTTTACTATTTTCATGATGATGATGATGATGATGTATGTGTATGTATGTGAGTGATCACAATATCATCTAAATGCTTTTTTTCGAAGGGTAGGCAAAAAACCAGGGTTTTTTTTAGGAAAAAAAAACTTTTTAGGTTGATTTTTTTTAGAAATCGACCTATTGCAACCACTTCGTTTATCTGTCTGTTATATTTATCTGTCTATCTATAATGAAATTTGTCATTACGATAACTCTCGAAATAATACTCCAAATCGAACCAAATTTGCATTGCTAACTGATCTTATAAATATCTTGGATGAGTACGGTAACCAAATTGCTCTGACATTTTGTTTTCAAGTGGCGGCCACTTGAAAATTTCAAACCCACATTTTGAAAAGTGTATTTAAAGCCAGATTTGTTTGTATTTTAATGTAAATATACATAACATAAGGGTTTCGATGAACTTTATTAATGAACTTTATCCGCCCTTTTTATTAAAATGGCGGGTATCTTAAGTTAAGCGGGGCCACTTGAAATCAAGATACCACTTGAAAATTTTAAATCATGATAACTTCTAAATAATACTCCAAATCGAACCAAACTTGGACAGTGAACTTATCTGATAAATAACTTGTGTGAGTTTGTTCAAGTTGCTCCGTCATTTTGTTTTCAAGCGAAGTCCACTTGAAAATTTCAAATTTAAATTGTAAAAAGCGTATTCAGAATTTGTTTCTATTTGGATGTATACATAGACCATAAAAGTGTCTCAATGAAGTTTATTAATGAACTTTATCTGCCATTTTTAATAAAGTGGTGGATATCTTAAGTTAAGCAGGGCCATTTGAAATCAGGCTACCATCACATGAAAATTTAAAATCACGATAACTTCCGAAATAATACTCCAAATCGAACCAAATTTGGACAGTTTCTTAACTTATTTTATGAAGATCTTGGATGAGTTTCTTAACCTAGTTGCAGCGACATTCTGCTTTCAAAAAATTTTCAAATTCGAATTGTAAAAAGCATATTCCGAATTTGTTTGAATTTTAATGTATACATAAACCAAAAAATGTCTCAATCAAATTTATTAATGAACTTCATCCGCTATTTTCACCAAAGTGACAGATATCCATATTATCGTAAGGGAAAAACATAGATATAAAATACGAAAAAAAAATCTTCTGTCATCGGTAGAGTAATCAATCCGGGCCCCCACTGACTGCGACAGCGTACAAACCTGCACACAACGCGCATATTCGCCCACCGTTCCCGAGCCTCTTAATTGTTTTACACTTTCAAAAATATCCACAATCGTTTTATCAGGCTTTTAAACCTAATAATACTAAATCCCAATGTTCTATCTAATTTCTTATTTTTGCCCCTGCGCTGGTCCTTCCCGCCCCTCATAATAATTCTACACTTTCGTAAATATCCACAATCGATATATCGAACCTTAAAACCTAATAATACTATTTTTGAACGTTTAAACTCTAATTTCTATATTTTTGCTCCTTCGCCCCCACCCCCTCCCTCCTTCCCGTCTATCCTAATACTTTTTCTCTTCTCTTCAGGAAATGTAATCGATTTGTAGGTCCCCAAAACCAACACGTACCAATTTTGTATACGGTTTAAATCTATTTCTATTGTTTTGCCCTTCGCCCTTCCCTTCCCGGCTCTCCTAAAAATTTTACAGATTTGAAAATCGACTTGTAAGTATCAAAAACCTCTATGTACCAATTTTGAACGATATCTAACTATTTTTTTCACTCCGTCACCCCCTTCCCGCCTCTCCTAATAGCTTATTTACACTTTCGAAAATATCCTCATTCGACTTGCAGGCCTCTAAAATCTATCTATACACTTTCAAAAATATCCGCAATCGTTTTCTCAGGCTTTTAACCTAATAATACTAAATTCCAACATTCTACCTAGTTTCTTTATTTTTGCCCCTGCGATCACCCTTTCCGCCCCTCGTAATAATTCTACACTTTTGTAAATATCCGCAATCGATTTATAGGGCCTTAAAACCTAATAATACTAATTTTCAACGCTCTAAATCTTATTTCTATATTTTTACCCCTCTATCCTAATAATTCTACAAATTCGAAACTATCCGCAATCGATTTGTAGTTATCAAAAACCTCTATGTACCGATTTTGAACAATCTAACTCTTTTTTTTTTTTGTCCCTCCGCCTCCCCCCCCCCTCTTCCCGGCCCACCTAGGACGAATTCCTAAAATTCTAGAAATTAGTTTTAGGCATTTGTGTGAGCTATATTTTAGAGCAAAAGTCTCATATATATATATATATATACAGTCGGTAACAAAAGTGTCCGAACTCTAGCGAAAATTCCTATGTGAAAAAAGTACACTTCATACGGTTTTGTTAAATAAATCCTTGTCGAATCCTGTTCTTAGTCAGTCTAAGAACATGATTCGATAAGGATTTATTTAATAAAACTGTATAAAGTGTTCTTTTTTTACATAGGAATTTTTGCTAGCGTTCGGACACTTTTGTTACCGACTGTATATATATAAAGGATTATTTGAAATTACGTTTTGACCCCCCTCCTCCCCCCAGTGCGGCTGAATTTTTAAAATTCCAGAAATTAGTTTTTAAGTATTTGTATTAGCTATATTTCAAAGCAAAAATTTTACGGATATCTCTTTTTACTTCCATTACTCTACTACCGTAGGTAATTTGTATTCTGTATTGTATTCTGTCCAAAAATTCGATATCGAGTTTTCACCTGATTTACACGTTTTAAATCCTCCTGGGTCTAAAAATGTAGTTTTGGGCAATTGGTCAGTGTGTATGTATGTGTGGAATCTTCTGGCTATCATATCTCCAAAATTAATAAAGATAGAACTACGAAACTTCACAGCCGGAACAGGTCTGGTGTACAGATAAAATTCACAAATTTTAGTAAAAATTTTAAAAACAGAAGTGGGCCATCGTAAAAGGGAAATGGGAGCGTAAGTCCGTATCTCAAAAACAGCTCTAACGATTTACTTCAAAATTGCTATATAAACACTCTACTAGTTGTTCTTTCGACAGATATAGTTGGTTAGGTTTGGAAAATTGATAGGCTTCATGTATAAATAGCTCAATTCAAGGTCTCGCAAGTGCGTTCCTTTAAAAACGGCTGTACGGATTTTTTTCAAACTCGCCATATTAACTCGCTTTTAAATATCCTTTTGTATGTAATTATTGTTTTCCAGTCAATAATCTAGAATATCAAGTTTTGGTAAAAGTCGGTTCTCAAAAACGGCTCTAACGATTTTCAGGAAAATTGTTTCATTGATCCATTTTAAATACTCTTTCTCATAACTCGCTATGTAAACTCTATTTTATATGTCTTTATACGTGTATCAAATTTCTCTTACTGGAAAATTCCAAAGAATGCATATAATATGTGTAATTGTGGGTAATGGAAGTCGTGTAGTTGTTTCGCACAAGTTTTTTTTTTTTTTTTTCCCAAGATAATTTAAAGCGAATTCAAAAGGAAAAACGAGATTTCACACGTGTTTTTTGTTCCCCCCCCCCCCCCGGGTGGTAGGGTAAAGGTGGAATTTTGTAAAATCCCGTTACAATAATGTCGGATGTCGGATACATATAAAAAATTTACACGCCAAATTTAGCGACCATTAATCCCGTGAATTTCCCAATAAAATTTAGCGCTAAAAGGGAGGGTCTCGAATTAGCTCCGTCGTAACGCCCCCCACCCCCCAAAAAAAGAAAAAAAAAAAAAATCGAAAATCTCACACACACACACACACGAAAGAAAGAAAGAAAATGTTTTTGGAAATATCCTAAATAAGACAGATAGCTTTTTTCAATACATTTGTACCATTTTAGTAGAGCTCTACTAAAAAATCCGGGATTTCTGAAATTTCCCCCCAAAAAACGATTTCTTTCCTCCCTCCTGTCAAGAATTCCAAAATCGTACATAATGTTTTATTTATACTCAAATCTAGTTTTCTCATGCGCAATTTCTTCAGCGTGAAGTAATTTGGGGCCGAGTTATGCTTACAAACTTTTTTTTTTTTTTTGCTTCCTACCCCCCAGGGTGAAAGGGGGGATATTTCGATATATTCCGTTACTTTAGGGGACGGATACATATATAAGCAATCCAAGCATCAAACTTTCTGACCCTGACCACAGCTCTCATAAATTTTTCAGGACAAATTTAGCGCTAAATGTGGTGCCTCGAATTTGCCCTTTGTAACACATACCTATCCCCCCCCCCCCCCTAAAAATAAAAAAGAAAGGCAAATCACAAAAAAAAGCGTGTTTTGAAAATGTCCTAAAGAAGACCCATGGCTGTTTTCAACATCTTTTTTCCATTTTTGTTAAAAATTTACTAAAAATTTAGAATTTGCACAATTTCCCGCCAAAAATTGATTTCCCTCTTCCCTCCCCTTAAAAATCGAAATTTCCTAAATCGCAATGTTTTATTTATTCAATTACTTTAGGTGTCAGATAGATACATATAATCCCAGCACCGAAATTCGTGACCGCAGCTTCCATAGATTTCTCAGGAGAAATTTGGCGCTAAAAGGGTTGTTTCGATTTTGAATCTTCGTAACCCCTCCTCACAAAAATATCGTAAATTAGGGGGGGGGGAATGTGTTTTTGGAAATTTTCTAAGGAAGTCTGGTAGCTTTTTTTAACATCTTTGTTCCATTTTTTGTAGAGTTCTTTAAAAAATTCGGAAATTGTGAAATTTCTCGCCACCGGAATTTACGAACAAAATTTAAATAAAAGAAATTTTAAATTTTCAGGTAAAAAAAAAGGGCCTTTTCTAATATGTTATAAACGTAAATTTTTGCTAAAAAGTTTCCGGGATGAGTTTTTGCACTTGAGAATTAAAATAAGGTGTTTCATCAGCGGGAACACTGCGACTGAAAGGGTTAATAATCTAAAATTCCTAAATTGCAGATAACGTTTTATTTATACTCATGACTATTGTTTATATGTGCAATTTCTTTACAGTGAAGTAATTTGGAGCGGTGTTATGCTTACAAATATGTTTTGACTTTTGTTCCCCCCATCCCGGCGAGAAATGGGGAGGGAATTTCGAAAAAGTTGGCAGATTTTAGTTGGGTAAAAGCCTAAATTTCTGCCAAGCGCCGTTGAATTCCGTCCAGCCATTCTCACGTGATACCCGGACAATAATAGCGTTACAGACATACAGACACGATGACACACACACAGACAAAATTTTCTGAAGTAATTTTCTACTTTTATGGTGTGTGGAACGTGAAGATATCGCATTTTTTTTAAAAATTCTGATAAATTTACAGAGAAAAGTCTCATTTTATTAATATCGATACACAGCTTGATATCCAGTTACTGTAATTCTAAAAGAACGCATAGAAACAGTGTTCATGTTCAGGTACCATACTTAAAATTTCAGCTGCGCTTTTATGTTAGGCGCGAAAATAAGAGCGCAAAATCTTTGAAAATAATAGTGTGACTTCGTCGTTTATAAATAATTTCATAAACATTTGACTCCCATTTCTTGCAAACTTTAAATTGTTCTAGTTTCTTCAGTTATAAAATCAACTTGCTTATGTCGTTTAAAATATTTGTTTCATTCAATTCCTAGACTTCGATATTAATACAACTTATTTTGCTCAGGAATGTAAATTAATTCTCCATACCTAAAGAGTAAATAAAATATTTAGTTTAATTTGAAGTCTTGTTTTTTTTTTTTTTTAATAACTACGTATTTTGCGGTTCCGTGAATAATTAAACAAAATTTTTAACAGTTGTTCTTTGTGAGTCTGTTATCAGTGTAACTTTAAAAACTAAATACCGGCAGGGAACTCAAGTGTTATATTTTAAAGTTCATATAAAATTCATACTTCAACAGTTTGATCAATATTGATAAGTTTCAACGAGTGATACGGGTTAAAGTTGTCAATAAATGTGATTGAAAGTTATTGTTGACCATAATTTTAAATTTAATATTAGTCGTGAATTCTATAGAAATGTAGATATTAGTTTCAAATGTGGGTTGAGAAGGGTGGTACTCCCCTCCGCCCTTCCCACAGAATATTATTTGTCAAATTAAATAATTCGTAAAGCTAGCTTAAATTCTTTTTACTGTAGAATTTTATACAGTACTTGATATTTTATTCCTCAATCTGAATCTGTCTGTATAAAATTTAAATGTAGGGTAAGAAAAAGTCGTGTGGGTGCCACACCAGATTATATACTTTAAAATAAAATTTATTATTGAAAATATGTTTAATTTAGTAAAAAGTTTTATATAACTTGTTAAAAAAAATGTTTGTATATTGTCAATCGTGGCATTATCAGTAAAATATCAGATTTATGTACAAAGTATTCATATAATAATAGTATCACGCGCAATGAAAAACTATTTAAAATAAAATGTGATCATATATTTCCTATAAATAAGTCTCTGAACGATTGTCTTCTAAATTGTTATGTTACTCACATCCGTAATACAGGTGAAATCTATAATAAAAATAAAAACTGAATAAAAAACCACAACGCCTAGACGTATCTTCACCACAGAAATGTAAACATCTTTCCATCGAAACCACGAACGAAAGGCATAGCCGAATAAAGGGTGTGTCAAAGAGAAAAATCGGCACAAATTTGTAAAATTTTTGGACTTTCTTTGCAAATTTAATTGATTTAAAATTTTATTAAAATACAGGATTTTTTTCCGCATTGAAATAAACTCTTTGAGATTGACGCAGCTTTTTAAATTCTGTTTTAAAAAATTGAAAGAGTTTTTTATAAGCCATTTAATGCATCAACCCAAATATTGCAATAAAACAGCTTTTTTAAAAAACAACTGTTATTCTTTCATAAAATCTACAAAAGCTGCGTCAGTTTACGAAATGAGAGTAATCCAATAAAAAAAACCGCGTCTCAATCAATTAATATGCCACTGTTTTAAGTGCAAAGAAAGTTTTTCATAGGATAACATTGGTTTTTAGAAAAGGGAATGCTGAGTGAAGAGGGCCCTTAAAGGACACATGTGTGAGAACACTCACACATATATCTCCCCTTTGACTAGTAAAAAAATATATAAGTCCTCCTCGCCTCCTGTATAGACTATGCATATACAAACAATAATATTCAAAAGCACTTACAAAAGACGCACACTTAAAAAAAATGATATTACATCATAAGTAAAAATTATATGAATGTTTAATATTGAACAAACAAAATATATATGAAATATAAACACTAATTCAAAAATACAAAATACACATATTTCAAAAATATCAGTATAACCAAAAACTTTAAGAGAAACGTCTTGTCATGACACGCGCAAAAATGTGGCTTCTATAAATAAGTTCAAACTGCAATTCTATATTGCTCGTAGTCTTTTTTTATATGCTACCAAAAATTTCAGCTGAAATGTTTTTCTATGAAAGAGTCTCTTTTTGATGAACTTAGCAAATAATGCCACAGTAACAGTTACTAACGTTAGATTTTTTACATTCAAAATACTAAATTTTCACACTAATATGTATAGTGAAATAGCGAAAAATAATATATAAATTACACATATGCATATATATTGTTGTAATAGTAAAGGTTCCAGCATATTATTGTAATATTTATTTGTCTAACACCTTGGTTACACATATTTGTCAACGTTAAACAAAATTATGTACAAAAAAAATAAAGAAAAGTAAAGAAACAGAAAAGTTTCCGTGTATACCACACAGGAAAGATTTTAAAAAGGACGCCATTGGCAGTCAAAAAAAAAATAATCTTCCCTTAATCCTTACAAAAAGTAAGTGTAATGATGTTAACTTACGGCTAACATCCTAGCGGGACAGGGCGTGTTGAAAGACCTGCACTGTTAGGCACAGGCCTCCGTCCCGCAGCAGAGTCCACAGACCCCTGTAGGGACACCTCAGGAAACCGATTAATTAAGTGTCATAAATGTTGAAAAATTAATGTCAACAAAAATACAGATTCTCATCACATATCCAATGTTGCTCTCCCGGGAGAAATTTTTGAACGAGACAACATATATCTAGGATAGGGTAATAAATAAGTAAAAGAAAACAAATTGACAAAATTTTGAGTGATGAGAGGGAGTGCCAAAATAATAAAAATTTAGACTGGATATTGAACAAACCAAACACATGTTGTACACCAAAAATCAATTGGAAACTTATAAAATTTAGCTGTATGTATACTGTTAGCACTATTATCATTAATAATTAATTTCCTATGAACTTAATCTGTATTCCAATGAAATATCTCTATTAAATATATTTCAAGTATCTTACTTTTGTTTAACCTTCACCCAATAAAAATAGATATAGTAAACATTAAATAAAAAAAATAACACCTTGATTACTAATTTAGAAATTCAAAATATGATCTACAAACATTTATGTTATCATTAGAGTCCTTTTTTTTTTTTTTTTTTTTTTTTTTTTTGTATCTTATTTATAAATATTATATATATTCAACAACACTGCAATGCAAGAAATAGTCTTTACATCAAAAGAAAAATATAAAAAAACAGTGGACCAGCCATCTAAAAAATAAAAATAATAAAATAAATAAAGACGAGTTCCTGCACAGCAAACAAATACATTCCATTGGCCATTGGAAAATGCATTTGTGATGCAAAATATATTCATCAAACTTTTTTTGTTTGTGAGAAAAATTAATTGCGATTTCTTAAGTTATAAGGATGTGTAGAATTATTGCCAATATTATGTGTTACATTGAAGTTGGGTTCAGTAAACAAATAATTACGTCGAGGAGGAGCAATAAGGAGTCTATCAATATGGACTCTGAAAGCTTTATTATCAGGTACATGTAATCTCTTAATGGAAAAGGAAACTGGTGAGTGTTTTTGTACAACAATAAATGGCCCAGAATACTTGGGTTTAAATTTATCTATTGATTTCAAGTATACAACATCATGGACAGCAACAGGCCTCAGTTTTGCACGTTTTTGAAAATTTTGATATCTTTTGTCTTGATTTTCTTTAATGTTAGAATATGCTTTGCTATAGATGTTATCTAAGTCGTGTAATAATTTATGTATGTCTACATTTTTATCCAAAAATGGCTGATTTATAAATTGGTCAAATGTATCAAATACTAAAGACAGTTCCCTACCAAAATGAAGTAGGTTAGGTGAAAACAATGTGGATGAATGTGTTGAACCATTGTAAAGTGATTTATGTATAGCTAGTGAATTTTCAAAAGAATACCCCTCAGAAATCAAAGTGTTAATTGAGTACTTTATAGATTTATTTAACCTCTCGGAAATAGAGTTACTTTGAGGGTGAGCAACAGATGAATGTAAAATTTTTATGCCAAGTTTATCATTAAAAATATTAAAAATAGTTGATGTAAACTGTTTGCCTAAATCCGATAATATTACTGATGGTCTACCAAATGTTGTAATGTAATTAAATAAACATTTAACTATTTTTGATGAAGAAGTGTCTTTTAATTGAAATAATTCAATGTGTCGCGAAAAATGGTCAATCACAGTCAAAACTGAATGTCCATCTATAAAAGGACCAACCAAGTCGACACTAATAGTATGCCCTGGATGTGTTGGAGTATAGGTGGATTGTAGAGGAGCTGGTGGTGTGTTATGATGTTTATTTTGTAAACATAAAGTACACGAAGCAACAAAATTTAAAGTGTCTGTGTACATACCTTTCCAATAATATCTATTTGATAAAAATTCGTATGTTTTTGTCAACCCAAAGTGAGAAAGGTGTGAAATGGTTAAAACTTTAGATTTTAAAGAATGTGGTACAACAATGAGATATGAAAAAGTATTATTATGCAAATTTTGTTTCTTGTACATTAAAACTTTAGAATCAGTATGAATAAAAAAATTATCATTATTTTTTGAAAAACCTTTTCTCAAAATTTGCCTGTAAATAATTGAATATTTTGGATCATTCTTTTGCTCAGATATAAATGTATTATTTGAAATTTCCAAAAGGGGATCTTTATTTTGAGTATTACCAGAAACTAGAAAATTGTTGAATTGATTTTGTTGTACAGACTGAGTAGAAGTGGAAATTTGATTAATTGCATGTGTGTCATCTTGTACGATAGGAAGAGGTTGAGAACTGAATATTAATTCTGGATTTGTTTTTAAATTTTGTTGATTATTTGAGAAGTCTGATCTTGATAAATAATCCGCTAAAACATTTGTAGGGCCAGGAATATGTTCAAATTCAAATGAGTATTCTGACAACTCTAACAGCCATTTAGTAGTTAAATCAGCAGGACTATTTGTTTTTCTATATGTTTTTAAAGGAGCACTGTCAGACAAAATGATAAACTTTCTATTGTATAAGTAATATTTGAAAGCAATTACAGATTTATAAATGGCCATTAATTCAAGTTTGATAGCCGGATATCTTTTTTCAGACGGTTTAAGTGATTTAGAGAAAAAGGCGACAGGTAATAATTGATTGTCATATTTCTGCATCAAAACTCCTGCAATAGAAATATTTGATGCATCAGTGTTGAGAAAGAAAGTCTTGTTCCAATCCGGTAATCTTACTGATAAAAAAATGTTTGAAGAAGTTACTATTAATTAAATCTTATAGAGATAATTAAATAAATAAATTCAAAACATATTTGTTAGAAGGTAAGACTTATAATAATAATGATAACTTCATTTACCTTCTATGCAGCAGTTTCAGCGCAAGGTCTCGTCTCACAACAAAGTAACATCCGAATAACCGTGGGGTTTCAAATCTGTAGATCCATTTACCTAAAATGCGTTATACCAGAACCTTTTGAAAAAACCACTCTAAATAGTAAAGGAGTATAAGTGTTAGAAATAAATTATTTGAGATTTAATTTTAACTTAGTATTTATTTTTAATTTGGGATGCATCTTATCATGCATCTTTTCACTTTGGAATCAGAGAGAGAAATGGAAGAGATTACAAACTGAAAAATATAATTGGATATAATAAAATAATAAAAAGTTAATTAATGTTTATAAAAAGCGTAGAACAGTCCATACGTATTTCTAATGCAAGTCCTTGAGGAACGGCGAGCAATCCTCATTAATGTTAGTCATGGGATGATCAGAAATCACGAGTATAGAAGAAAATGCAGTCCAGATTTTTATTCAGGCTTAAATGACAGCTCGTGAGTAAGTGAAGACTTATTTCAGTTTTTGGAATAGGTCTTAATTAGATGAAGTGTTCATCGATGATAATATGTCATTTCCCCCTTCATCGGGATACACTTCTTAAACCTCTGTGGTTAAGTTCAATTTCCTTCGGTGAATTTCAAAAATGGGTTTTGCTAGAGGCTTGGTTAGGACGTCGGCGATCATTTTTTCACTTGGGCAATATTGCATATCAAGTATTTCTTTCTCTTTCAAGTCCTTTAAATAATTATACTTAATGTCGATATGTTTCAACTTGGCAGAATATTCACAATTTATTGACTTAATGCAACTGATATTATCTTCAAATAGTGTGATGGGTGTGTCTTGCTGTAGATGCAGATCGCTTAATAATTTGATTAACCAAGTGATTTCCTTAGCAGCATTAGTTGCAGAAATGAACTCCGCTTCTGCAGAAGACAATGCCACGGAAGTTTGCTTTTTAGTTGTCCATAGAATGGGATTATTTCCTAGCATGAAAATATTTCCCGAAGTTGACTTCCTATTTGTTTTATCGCCTGCCCAATCGGCATCAGCGAAAGCTGTTAGTTTGGTGTCTTGGTTTGCGCTAATTATGAAATTTAAGTCTTTTGTGGTGTTTAGGTAACGCACAACCCTTTTAGCTGCTTACCAATCTTTTTTCCGTGGATTCGAATTTCTCCTGCTTAAAATATTTACAGCTGCCAAAATATCTGGCCGACTAACTGTACCCAAATATAATAAACTTCCAATTACTTGTTGATATTTAATGTTATTTTCTAGCAGATTATCGTTATCATCAAATTTGAGATAATTAGGCTCCATTGGAATGTTTGTAGGTTTGGAGCACTCAAGATTTAATTTTTTTACTAACTCTGCTATTTTTAATTTTTGGTTTATTACAAAATCACCTTTTTTATTTCTGGTTATTTGCATACCTAGATAAAAGCTTACTTCTCCTAAATCTTTTATTTCAAATTGTTTGTTTAATTCCTTTGTGATTTTGTTTATTTGGTTTTCGTCTCCGGCGACTAAAATGTGGTCGACATACACGATAATGAATGAAGTTATGTTTGGATCATTATGAATGTATAAACACGAGTCTGCTGAGCTTTCTTTATAATTTAAGGTTTTTAGAAAATCTCCTATTCTCATGTGCCAGGCTCTCGCGGCCTGTTTCAATCCATAGATGGACTTATTTAATTTACATACTTTGTTTCCATTGCCCTTATCTATGAACCCTTCAGGTTGTCGCATATAGATATCCTCATCTAAATTTCCATATAAGAACGCGGTCTTAATATCTATATGTTTTACATTCAGTTTGTGATGAGCTGCGGAATTTAGAAAAGCTCTGATTGTTGTGTACGAAACTACTGGTGCGAAAGTTGCATCGTAATCTTCTCCAAACTTTTGGAGAAAACCTTGGGCGACTAAACGTGCTTTGTATTTTTGTAGTTTACCCGTATCATCGTATTTAGTTTTGAAAGTCCATTTAGAACCGATAACTTTTTTCCCTACTGGAGGATCGACTAAGGTCCATGTGTTATGCTCGTTTAACGACCGTATTTCATCTTCCGCGGCTTTAATCCAGTTATTCTTTTCAACAGGATGTGTCATATTTTGTATCTCGGACCAACTTTTTGGTTCATGTACTAAATCATGTTTAGCTAAATAGATTAAACGGTCCGGAGGAACACATAGGTTAGATCTCGACGATCTTCTGAGTTGAATTTCTGAATCATGTGTTTGCTCAGAATCGTTCTGTGTTTGCTCAGAGTTATCATTAAATTCAATATTTACAGTCTGCGTTTGATTATTATCATTAGTCGGTTCCTTTTGCGATGAATGCTCACAATTTTGATTTTCTAAAAACTTTACTGTTCGCGCGATAGTGATATTTTTTCCCCCTGTATAAATTCGATATCCTTTGGATCGGTAATATTAGCCAACAAAGATTCCCTCTTGAGCCTTGTTATCAAGTTTTTTTCTATTATGTTTATCAATATAAGCGAGAGCTTTAGATCCGAATACTCTCAAATGCGAGAGGTTAGGTTTAACTTTGTTCCAAAGCTCATAGGGAGTCTTGTCATTAGATTTTGTGGGGAGCCTGTTTAGTAAATAGTTCGCGGTATGGATTGCTTCCCCCCAAAATTTATGAGTTAATTTCGCTTCAGATAACATACTTTTGGCCATTTCTACAAGGGTTCTATTCTTTCTTTCGGTTACCCCGTTTTGAGGTGGACAATAAGGAACAGTGAGTTCATGTCTGATTCCGTTTTGTTCAAGAAAATTCTCTATGTCGTTGCCTACATATTCTCTACCATTATCTGATCTAATTCTTTTAGGTAGCCTGCCAAATTTATTCTTGACTAACGCTATGTAAGTTTTTAATTTTTGCAATACTTCACTTTTATGTGTTAAGAGGTAAATAATTGTAAACCTGCTATAATCGTCAATAAGGGTAAGGAAATAGGTTTTTCCCCCTATAGAGGGTGTCTGAAACGGTCCGCAGATATCAGTATGAATTAGTTCAAGTACCCTATTTGCACGGTACTTAGATTGCTTAGGATACGGCATATCTGTTAATTTATTTTTTATGCACGTTTCACACGTTTTATCGTGTTTACAAAAATTTATGTCAAGTCCTAAAGCTAGTTGCTTATCTATGATTTCTTTAATATCTGCGAAATTTCTATGACCTAGACGTTTGTGCCATAACGTAATACATTTCTTATTATTACAATTAGATATTAATCTAACTTGTTCATTTGCATCATATTTCGGTTGTATTACTTCATAAAGATTTCCTTTTATTTCCCCCTCAAGGAAAGTTTTCCCATGTTTTTGCAACTGACATTTATTTTTCTCGAAGATCAGTGTGCAACCACTTTTAGTGGCTTTACTAACAGAGAGTAAGTTTGTTTCAATATCTGGTACGAAAAGAACATCTAATAACTTTATTTCATTTACTTCCCCGTTTTCAGTTTCAGTTTTAATTATTATGTCACCCGAACCTTGCGAGGTTAAGACATTTCCATTAGCGATAACTACGTTTGAAACACCAGTGTCTTTAATTTTTTCAAATAGATTCTTATTATTCGTGATATGTGCTGAACAGCCACTGTCGACTATCCAACTAGATTTATGTTCGTCACTGGCAATGAACGCTATTTTTTTTATTTTGTTTACAGTTGTCCCGACCTCTTCATCAGAATTATTTAACTCTCTGGTGGAGTGTTCCCCTTTTATACGTTGGGATTTGGTCTCAAAACATAATGAGGAATTAAATTTTCTATTTTTGAAACCCTTATCATAATTTCCTGACGCGTTGTTAGGTTTTTTATTTTTTTTATACCAACATTCACTGGTATTGTGACTTTTTGAATTACAATATGTACAAAATTTGTTAGGGCGTTTTTTGAAATTGTATTTATTTTTGTTAACCCTGTACGCCGTGGCGTTATCTTCCGAATGGGAGTTTGATTTTTTATTGCAGGATCTTCGATTATATTCATCAATAATTTTATTTTGAATATAAGTCGGGTTTAGATCTTGTTCATCCCTGCCTTCTAAGGCAGTAATTAAAGGATCATAAGAGGGAGGCAGAGAACATAAAAGCAGTGCGGACAGGTGAGCATCATCAATAGTTTCACCAATTGCAGACAGTTTTTGTTTGAGTTCCAATATTTTAGTGATGTGAGTGTTCACATTTTCCCCCTCGGACAATTTGCAACTGTATAATTTTTTTAATAAATACAGTTTGTTTGAGAGATGTGGGCGTTCGTGAATACTCTTTAATTTCTGCCAAATCTCTCTAGCACTAGTTAAATCCTTAATATGGGGAATTTGGGAATCAGTTATTGATAGATTTATCAAAGCTTTTGCCTTGTTATTCTTTTTCGACCAGTCAGTAGTCAGTGGTTCTGGTGGAGCTTCAGTTATGACTTCAAATAAATCTTCTTTGGTTAAAAGCATTTCAGCTTTAAATGACCAAGTAGTATAATTTGAATCGTCAAGTTTATCGATTGTTATATTTTCTTTTAATGCCATTTTGGCTATTTATTTATTATAATATAAAACTAGGGATATTCGTTTTATTTTAGTTAGAGACTTTATTCAGTCTCATAATCATGATAAAAAAATGTTTGAAGAAGTTACTATTAATTAAATCTTATAGAGATAATTAAATAAATAAATTCAAAACATATTTGTTAGAAGGTAAGACTTATAATAATAATGATAACTTCACTTACCTTCTATGCAGCAGTTTCAGCGCAAGATCTCGTCTCACAACAAAGTAATATCCGAATATCCGCGGGGTTTCAAATCTGTAGATCCATTTATCTAAAATGCGTTATACCAGATCCTTTTGAAAAAACCACTCTAAATAGTAAAGGAGTATAAGTGTTAGAAATAAATTATTTGAGATTTAATTTTAACTTAGTATTTATTTTTAATTTGGGATGCATCTTATCATGCATCTTTTCACTTTGGAATCAGAGAGAGAAGTGGAAGAGATTACAAATTGAAAAATATAATTGGATATAATAAAAAGTTAATTAATGTTTATAAAAAGCGTAGAACAGTCAATACGTATTTCTAATGCAAGTCCTTGAGGAACGGCGAGCAATCCTCATTAATGTTAGTCATGGGATGATCAGAAATCACGAGTATAGAAGAAAATGCAGTCCAGATTTTTATTCAGGCTTAATTGACAGCTCGTGAGTAAGTGAGGACTTATTTCAGTTTTTGGAATAGGTCTTAATTAGATGAAGTGTTCATCGATGATAATATGTCACTTACCATAGGTGAATTTAAAAAAAATATCTTGAAATTTCTTAAAAATATCCTGATGATGTTTATTCCAAACAAATTTTGTTTTCGGTTTAGTCAATTCAATAAGTGGTTGAATTAATTTAGAAAAATTATGAATAAGAGACTTATAAAAGGTTACAACTCCTATAAAGCGTTTTAATTGTCTTTTTGTTGTAGGTGTAGGGAACGATTTTATTTTAATGATATTTGACTCAATTGGAGAAATTGAATTATTCTCTATGTGAAATCCCAAATAATTTACAGCACTCTTATGAAAGGTACATTTACTAGGAGCTAAGGTTAAATTATATTTAATTAAAATCTTAAGAATTCTTTCAAGTTTAACACATGTCTCTTCAAAACTATTTGCACCAAATATTAAATCATCCTGATACGCGTAAATTCCATCTATATTAATTTCATCAATTAAAGAATCCATGAGTGCTTGGTACTGAGAAGCCGCGTTTTTAAGACCAAAACATAGTCTTTTAAATTTGAAACTGCCAAACATTGATGTGAAAGTAATTTTATCTTGTAAATGTTCCTGTAAATCAATTTGATGATACGCTTGTTGGAAATCAAGACAAGTGAAAAATTTATACGCAGATAAATCAGCTATTATATTTTGAATTTTAGGTAACGGATAAGAAGAACCTTGAATAATAGAATTTAACATTCTTAAATCTAACGCGAGGCGAAATTTCTGTTTACCAGATCCATCTTGTTTTTTTTTTTTTACCAATAAAATTGGGTAAGCCCATTCTGAGCAGTTTCGCTCAATAATCCCAGCCTCTACCAATTGGTTAATTTGATCTCTAGCTTCCTGTTGTAAAGCCTGAGGAATGGGAAAGGGCAAAGTCTTAATTGGATAGTCACTTAAAAATTTTAAATCTGGTACAATTTTGTCAGTATGACCAAGGGTTTTCATATTTTTAGAAAATGCTGCGAAATTACTTATTTCAACATTATCATTTTGTTTTGAACCATAG
This sequence comes from Salticus scenicus, assembly GCA_963930645.1. Lineage (NCBI taxonomy): Eukaryota > Metazoa > Arthropoda > Arachnida > Araneae > Salticidae > Salticus > Salticus scenicus. Next base: position 63,808,823 of record OZ005662.1, on the reverse strand, counting down.
TCTATAATTTGTTCGATTTCATTAATTGTACCAATATTTGAATGTTTGTTTACATGCATACTTCTATTAGAGTTATTCTTAACATATAACTGAAATTTTACTCTATCACATTTACTATTGCAATTTTGTTTCTGGGAATGATCAATATTAACTATTGAATCCAAAAAAATTAATTTGAAAGAACTCTTTTTACTCTGAAATAAATAATCACCCGAAGAAACTTTGGGACAATAAACCGTAATAGAAGATTCCTCTTTGGGTTGTAAAATAAGTTTTTGCCCCGTTTTTACTGAATGTTTCTTAGATTGAGTATGCATATTAAGATTTTCTTCATGGTCGCTATATGTGTTTGTTATGGGAATACTCAGGTCTTTTATTTTTAACAAGGACCTCTGCATATCTAATATTACATGATATTGTTGAATAAAATCATAACCCAAAATAACCCAAAATGCTGAACCTTCAGGGATATCCACGATGAAGAATTTTGTGAAAAAAATTGATTTTGAATTTTGAAAGTGGTTTGTATACAAGATGAAAACTGTACATTCGAGTTCACGGTTTTGATTGTCACATGGGAAGATAAATGTTTATATTTCAAACTATGTTTTAATTTATTAAATGTACTTTCAGCTAACAGACTAACAGAACTACCAGTGTCAAGAAGTGTGTTTACCTTTTGTTTATCTAGCAAAATTTTAATAAGAGGTAACTTTGGAGAATTTACATGGACATTAAAAATGTTCTCCCTTTTATCGTTATTTGTTTGAGTACATTTAGAATCAGAAATTTTCAAGATTTGTTGTGTCTGAGACGCAGTAGAATTCACCAATCTAACACTAGATAATTTGGGTAGATTAAAGTTATTATCAATGTCCAGAGAAAAATTTTGTGCTGATGCTCTATTCAATTCCTGAGATGTACTTGCATCAGCTAAACTACATCTCTGCGCTCGTTTAAATTACTTGGATTTTTACTATAATTATTTCTGTCATAATTTTTACCCCTAGTCTGATTTCCTTGCCATCTAAAGCACCTAGTAGCAACATGTCCTTTATTATTGCACAATTGGCAAATAGGAGAAGAATGATATCTGTTCTTATTTTGATTACACCTGAAATTTTGTTTACCCCTGAAATTTTGATTTCTACTTTTATAATTATGTCTTAATTCACTTTGCCTGTTATTGTTTCTTTGCCTATCTTGCACTGGGTATTCGTGTGTATGATTAACCTCATCAGATTTACTAGCGAATGACAGATTATTCATTCTATCTGTCAGTTCGACTAACTTTTCAGACAGTGTATTTATGACTGGGTTATTTAAACTCAATTGTAATAATGTTACATTAGCATTAATATCTTGTAATTTCTGTGCTCGGTTGACCGCTTCTTGATACTCGGAGATTCCCTCTTCTTGAATCTTAACTCTGATATTTGAGGGAATGGTTGAAATAAATTTAGTAAACTTAATGGAATTTAAAGCATTAGCATCATTAATCTGAGAATATACTACATCGGCTAAAATATTTAGCCTGTGGGAAAAATTTCTAATAGATTCTTGTGGTAAGAGTATTAAATTGTTAAATTCCACAAGAGCCTGAGTACTGCTCATTGGAGCAAAAAAATTTTTGAATTCATCCTTGATAAATTTTAAATCTGTAGATTTATATAATAAAGGAGATTGAGTCATGAACTTTAATGCAGGGCCGGTTAATTTTCCTTTTAAAATTGCCACTGCCTCTTCTGAATTTAGTCTATTTAATTTAGCATAAGACTCAATTTGGTCAAAAAAGAATTCAAGTAAGGATGAGTCCCCGTCAAAATTTAAAATGTTAATATTAATGTTCTTTTTAGTGGCCATCTTAATTATTTTTGTTAGGTCAAACTATATAAGAATATATTTCAAAATTGTCCGAGCAAAAAAAATAAATTGCGTTAAAATCTATGAGCACAAAATATTATGCATTTTTCCCTTTGTTACTCACAGAAAATGCAAATGATAAAATACCTAACCAAAATATTATGTAAACATATTACCAAAAAAATTATATGCATCAAAATGTTCGAAAAAATAAAAATAAATCATAAGGAGTTGTAGAAATTTGCAACAGTAATTGTAATAAATCACTTAAAAAATAAATCACAATATGCAAATAAAAGTATAAATCATCATGAAAGAAAAAAAAATAAAATATATATAAAATATCCCATCGAAATACTGTGAAACCCATTAAAAATATATATTTCAAAAAATTTCAAAATAATAAAAAAAAAAAAAAATCACATTAAGCTTTATAAGCAAAGAAAAATACCAATTATCATGAACAAAATATATATATATTTATATGAAATAAAATATCACATCAAAATACTATGTAAAATTTACCAAAAAAATATTTCAAAAAAATTCAAAATAGCAAAGGAAGATTTCTTCCTGACTCCAAGTTTCAATAATGTCAAAATCTAGTTCCTAAAAGACTTATATGCAAAATATAGGAAAATTAAAACTTACCACTTCCTGCATATAACTTGGCTAAAAAAAATATTCTGTAAAAAAAAATTTTTATCATTTAATTTTATTAATTTTTGTCAATTAATTTTATTAATTTGTTCCAAAACATGGTTTATTTTTCTTCTATTTTCTTTCCTCTCTCTTCCAATTTGCTTGAATATCCAAAAAAAAAACTTTGCAATCACTGCACTTCACTGAATTTTCGACCGTGAATTGGAAAACAACTATTTCTGATCAAAAACTGATCATGATCCTCTGAACAAAAACACATGATTCGCAAACGCGAAGTTGTCGATTATTTAGAGGTGCAGGTGTCGAACGGTAAAAAAAATTTTCTTGAGTAACGTGTGTAGATGATTCTCATGCCTCCTTGGCAATATAGATGAAGAAAAACCCTTGACCAGTCCAATTTCAGGCCTCACTCTCGGCCGCTTAGTTGAGCACAGATGACCAGCGAAATATTCAGGCCCCACTCTCGGCCACTTAGTTGCATCAAAAGAGTTGAATGATCAATACACCCATATCCGAAGAGAGCTTTCACTTGAAGTTACACGCAGGAAAAATGTTTCTTGACCATTGATATTTTCGGGCTACGCTCACAGCCATTAATTCAAGCAAGCATTTGTTCGTAACAACAAGCAAGTTCAATGCACGTAAAAAAAAGGAAGATTCATCCAACAAAATATATAGAGTCAATATTTTCCTTGTCCATGACTCTTAAAAAAAATCTTTTTGGGCATGAAAATCTTAATAAAATGTTCGATGCATTCCTTTCCTTCCTCTCATAAAACTGTTACTATAAAATTCTATGTCTTTCTTTCCTTCCTCTCCCCCGCATCACCAAAGTCCGGAGAGAACCTGAAGGCACCACAGATTTATGACGGAGATTTTCCGTCACCGAAATAACGAGGTCCATAGCTGTACGGGCCGTGTAGAAGTTGCTAAAAATCTGTTAAAAGTAAAAAGTAACACTTGCAGAAAGTAAGAAGAAACACTTTGAAAAAACTGTTGGTTTATTATATGCTTCGTAAGAACATCATCTTCTAAGAAATTACTTCATTTTTACTAGATGACAAAGGAATCAATTTATCTCATACGGAAATTGAGACGGGGTGAGAAGAGGAACACCACAGAAAAACGTCTTACTCTAACCACGTCAAAATCGCAAAAGCTTAACTAAATCTCTCAGCTTCCTAGAAGTTAAATTGCAACCCCAAAGATTGGCATCGTTGAAATGCAGCCAAAAGAATGCCAAACTGTTTCTTTGTTCTTCTAACATATTCATACTAAATTTTTGAATATAAAAATTCGTTACAAACATTAAATCGATTTGACATTGAGAAGCCATGCCAAATGACCTTCAACTCTCAACGAACAAAGACGGCGACGCTTAGATATAAAAACAACACTATAAATCTATTTTTAGAATTATAATGACCCTCTTGAAATAATAATAGGTTTTTAACGTAAACATACAAGGGTAATAAACATGAAATCAAATGATTATTTTATTTTATTAATAGCTGTATATGCTAGAAATATGCTGAAAACGAATTTTAAATTACCCTCTGAAAATAAATAATTATGGCTAAGTTGATTTAATCCATTCGGGGAAAATGTATAACATACTATTTTTCAAAAACCCCAATATAAAAATTGCTTTATATTATTCCTAGATCAATGTGTTTGTAACGATAGAAGAACAAAGAAATGAAAATTTTGATCCAAAAATAAAACGGGAAATTCTCTATAATTAATTACTTGAATTAGATAAATTTAAAAAGATTTATTTTATATAATCTATATTAATCCCTCCTTTTTGTTATATTTTAAATTTGGATAAATAAATAAGCTTTTAAAGGACATATGTGTGAGAACACTCACACAGCAGGTGATAAATTTTGAAATATAGTAGGGGGACCAGGGCCCTCAGGCCTCCATACCCAGGTACGTAACTGCAATCAGATGATAGAAATTTACTCAAATCGGATAATAGCTCAACCAGGTAATAAAAATGATTTAAAATTGGTAAGTATATTTAGAACTGGATTTAGCAGTCCAGAGCCTAAACTATTATCGGAGTTATACATGTGTCAAAATTTTCACCTAAGTCTGATGATAAAAAGTGGGTTAAAATTTGCTTGCAAAATTTGACCCTGGCAGAAAACAAACGGAGTTAAATAAAAACGTGTAAAAATCATCGATATTATATCATCTGCAGGATCTTAGGAATAATATGACTCTTACTAGTAGTGAAATTGACAAAACTCTTAACAATTTGGCGAATTATTCTGGCGATTTTTTTTTCGAAAAAATAGTAGAATACAAAAATTGAAATTTTGAATGTATAATATTTACAACATAACTAGAAAGTCACTAGAATGTTAGTGAGATTCTCTGAAATCCCCTCGATAAGCTAATTATGTCAAGGCAAACTCATAACAGTTAAACAAGTTATTTTTTTTTTAAAGCCGCTTGTCATAGCTTTTGGGTTAACAATGTACACTAAAGGACAAAAAAAAAAAAACTGCACTTGGATATTTTCCTTTTCTCGTTCTTCAACCGCTAATTTTATCATTTAAAAAGCAAATTTTTGAACAGATTTTACAACGTCGTCCTCCATGTACACTTTAGGATTGAGCCCAGTATCATAAACAAAATGCAGGAAAACTGTAATTTCAGAAAGTATTTTTAAAATGGCAGGAATAAAACAATTTGCGATGTCACAAAATCTATTAATTTTAGAATGAAAACAAAGAATATTTTAATATGTGAGATGGCAAAATAATTAAATATTAACGAAATATTGGTGAGATGGTTTTTAGCAAGATATAAAATTCTTTGGCTGTTTAAACTGGAAATTCGGCTTTAGGTGGCCATATTACACATTTAAACGAGATTACCGCAAGTTAAGAACCAAAATTTTAAAAAATCAATTTGTATCATGTTCATAACTTAGAAAAGATTAAACAAAAGTGTATAGCAAAGTGCTTTCTCAAAAAAAGTGCGCGAATAATCAAATAAAGCAGGTTAAAAACCAGAAAATCTGCACAAAAATAGTCATTATTAAGGAAAAGAATTAACCAAAAAAAAATAAATAAATAAATAAATAAATTTAAAAAAAAAAAAAAAGACTTCAATTGACTAAAAACTTAAAAAATTCATCAGTTAATTATTGGGATGAACTGGTTTTCTCTAATGAGTCAAGTTTGATTCATTTCGAGTTGATGAGAAAATCTAGTAGGGCGACAAAAATGTGACTGACTTAATGAAGATTACACTGTTAAAACAGTGGCACATTCTCCGTACATTATGGTACGGAGTCTCACAACTTTTCAAGGAGTCGGACAAATTTTCATGCTGAAGTGATCAATTAACTCTAAATAATATGCGGCTGTTATAAAAGTGACGCTTGGCCGACTATTTTGAAAGTATCTCTGACAATGCCGAAAACAGCATTTCAAGTTGATAATGCACCGTGCTGAAGACGTCTGTAGTACGTTTATTTGAATCAAGTTGTTAAAATTACCTACACATTCCCATGGATAAGTAACCGATGAGCACCTATAATTCTGTAATTAATCATTTTTTTTTTAAAGCTAAATCCCACAAAGAATATCGTAGAATTTCTCCTTTTCCAGACATGGAAATAGTCCTAATCTTAGTCCACTAGAAAATGTTTGGTCCAGAAAAAGCCGGGAAGAGAGGAAAGAAAATTCAAAATTTGCAGTCTACAGCTCTGCAAGAACTAGAAAAAAAATTATTTATGCTACTTGGCACAGTGAAATTTCTGAGTTTTATATTAAAATGCTGTATAATACTAAGCCATTGAGTATAAAGCAAAAATCCTATCTAAAGGTGGAACTAACCCAAAGTATGTAATATGTATATTTATTAAGTAGTTGTTTAGATCTAAGAAATAAATAGTTTTACTTCATATATTAAAATATAACTTGTTTGTTTCGTATAATAAATCATAATAGAATGCAATGTATATGTTTATTATATTACGTTTAAGAACAAAGTTTATGCAGATTTTTATTAAGTACTTCGTAGAGTGCAATACTAAATCGGAAATGCACAGAGGTATCATTTTATCTCTTTTGTATTATGCAAACGTAGCAGTTTTCTTTGTTTCAAACATTAGTTTTCATGTTTTTACAAATAAAAAAGGTACAAATTAATTTTTCTGCAATGTAGCTTTTTTTTCCCCCTGTTAATAATTAAAAAGACATCTTAGAACAGTTTTAATTGACTTTCAGGTTACATAAAGGATTACAGCGATTATCAGATTACATTATTACTATTTGTGCTGATACGCTATGTCACAAAACACTTACGATAACTTTAGTATTTAGCAACATATATAATAAACGATATGTATAAAGCGACTAAATGTAAGACTGAGAACAAATAATAATTCAAAAAACTTTCCCCCTCTCCCCTACCACTAAAAATAAATAAATACAATAAAATAAATAATAACAATAACAATAAATAAATAAATAAATGCACAAAATTCAGTTATATTATAAAGCGCGTATCAGACACGACGACTTTATAGGCGATTTTAGAGCCAACCACTGATCAGCGCCGATTTTTCGGAAAAAATTGTCTCTACTCCCAGTGTGATAGCGCGCACTGAACTTGCCCAACTTTTCAGAGCTGTCTTGATAAAATTGTCTCTACACACAATTTTTCCACAGACTTATCCAATCAGGATGTGCTATTTTGATACGTCATATTTCCAAGATGGCGGAACACGGGAATCGCTTAAAGTGGACATTTGAACACGAAATAATATCGTCAAGCATATTTATTTTACCATTAAATGATAAGAATTTTGAATTAATCGTTTTTATTTTCGTATGGCATTATGACAATAGTTGTAACAAACATCAAAATAGAAATAATAATGCGATATTTCACACAAATGAAAGGGAATTTTAACACTATTTATTGCGTATTTTATTCGCGCCAAGAAAAGTGATAAGCGTCAAAAGATAGACTTCTTTCATCCAACTTTTCACCCGTCTGTTGTAACCTTAACCGTGTTTTCGCCGAGGGAAAATCGACGCTAAAGTTGGCTCAAAAATTGGTTGTTTCAAAAGTCGTTATGTCTGATAAGGCCTTAACGGCCCTCTTCACTTACCGTCGCCGGAAGCCCGAGCCAATGTTATTCCATGGGGAAATTTTCTTTACAAATAACTTACTAACTACTACATATTTTTAAATTCTGTTTTCACATTCAGAAAATTCCCAACTGTTAAATTGACGGACCTTTTTTAAAAATCTATTTTTTTTTTTTTCTTTTTTTTTTTTATATTTTACTTTGAAATTGCAAAATGAAAAAAATTCACATATTGAAAATTCGTATTTTGCAGCTTCAAAATAAAATATAAATAAATAAATATATTTTTTTTTTTTTTTTTAAAGTCCGTCAATTTAACAGCTGGAATTTTCTGAATGTGAAAGCAGATTTTAAAAATATGTGTTAGTTAGTAAGTTATTTGTAAAGAAAAATTTTCCATGGAATAACATTAGCTTCGGCTTCCGGCCTCGGTGAGTGAAGCGAGCCCTTAACGAAACATTTGATATAGAGAAAATGGCTTCTGATCTGTTCAAAATTATTAAAACATTAAAATACAAAAAAAAAAAAACATTCTTTCTTTCTTTCTCTTTTTTCGCTAAATTTCTTTTAAATTCCTTGTATTGTTATTTCTAATTAGGAAAAAAAAACTTTCAAAAGTTCTTGGGAAACTTTTTAGATTCACCATACTAATCATCAGGACAGTAAATCAATTTGAATGGTTTCTCATCATTCACATCCGGCATTTTAAAGAAAAGAAACTGATATTTCAAGATGTGGGTTGTTATTAGCAACACAATAGTGTCTAGAAATTAATTAAAATTTCTTTGACAAAATCTCTTTGCTGGAAGAACTTATCATCTTTTAATATGAACGTGCATCATTAAAAATTCTTTGAACGGCAGATTTCTAAAGAATCTATTCATTTACGAATTGATGAGCGAAATTTTTTTTTTTTTTTTTTTTTTTTTTTCGCTTTTAAAAAACATCTTAAATTTAAAGTGCTATATCCTTTTACATTTTTCTGTGTTAGAGAGCATATTTCTTACTTTATTAGAAAATATAAAAGAAAAGTTGCAGTCAATCTATAATCTGAATTTTCGATTAAAATTCATCGATTTAAAATTTGGAGTTTAATTAAGAATGCATATCTATTGTTTTTAAGGTTTTAATTTTCTAAACATAAAAGAACACTGATTACTTTTAAAATCTTTCAGTGAGTAGTGTTAAAGATTGAAAATACTAAACATATTAACAAAAAAAAAAAAAAAAAAAAAAAAATTAAATGTTCCTTTATAAACATTTTTCAAATTATTTTTTTGTTTATAAAGTCTTACAATTTTAGTTTAATAACTCTTAATTATTCTTTTAGCACATTTAGTGATTTATTTATTTATTTATTTATTACTTTCCGAACACAATAGTGTGAGGAAAGTATTGTAATCATGCCAAAAATCCGAATTTGAGATTTTGATGTTTTTATGCGTTTCGACGTCCCTTGAGTCCATTTTTACTATTTTTACGATGATGTATGTATGTATGTGTGTATGTATGTGTGTATGTATATGTGTATGTATGTGCGTGTGTATGTCTGTGAGTGAACAAGCTAGCGTCTAAACGCTTTGTTCCAATAAGCTAAAAATTGGTACGTATATTGTAAGTCACCCTAGTACGAACCCTATTGATTTTGGTGAATCTAGCACTTATAGTTTTCTTACAGAGACACCAGGAAAAATTCTTTATCATTATGGCCTATGGGGTCAAATTTTTAAAAGTGCAATAGCGTCTAAACGCTTTATTAATCTGAGCAAAAAAATTTTACACATGTTATAGGTCACAGTTGCATCAATTATATAGATTTTGGTGAATCTAGCTCTTGCAGTTTTTTTACAGAGACACAAAGAAAAATTCTTTATCATTATGGCCTATGCAACCAAATTTTTGAAAGTGCGGTAGCATCTAAACGCCTTATTCAATTGAGCTGGAAATTTATATGAATATTATAAATCACTGTTGCATTAACTATAAGCATTTTGGTGAATGTAGCATTTATAGGCTTTTACTTGGACACAACAAAAATTTTTTTTCATTATGATCTATGGGCTCAAAGTTCAGTAGCGTTAAATAAAACATCGTGTAATATATGGAGAAAAATACTCAAACTCTATTATGGTTTTCTTTCTTTTGTTTGTTTAACAACTCCTCTGTCTTTACTTTACCTACGAAACTGTTAATTACTCAATGTTCAGAAAGTCGAGTGGAGTCACTCCAGATTTTCTTTTTTTTTTTTCTTTTCTTTTCTTTTTTTTTTTTCAAGGCATCTGTAAATGAAATGTTAAATTTTAAATAGAGTTCAAAATATTTGCTAAAACATTTGTTTTATCACGATTTTAGTAACCGTGAGGAATTCGCTACAATTTAATACAACCATGACCCGTGACATCCATATTCATATTTATTTCTAATTAAAGAAGAACGCTTGCGTATAGATGTGTGCAGAAATTTGAGTTGCACTCATTTTCTAAGTAAAAATTAACAAAAGTATTTTAAGAGATTGAGCGACAATGCAATAACTTTAAAAGTTGCATCGTTACATCAGCTATCAGTAACACTAGAGCTCCTCCAATACAGGCTGGCTCATCAGGCATTTTATTTCCCACTCAGCGATTGTTGTCCACGCGGTCCGAATTTCAAGTGTTATCAAATCACATAAAATGTAGGTTTTGCAGCCGAAAATTGCTCAAATCATACCAGAACTGCTTTTAGAACGTTTAGATTTACAACAGATGAAGAAAGGCGAAAAAGATGGGCTATTAATTGTCCAAAAGAAAATTGTACGCTTAGCTTTCAATCACAAATAAGAAGTATAATTATATGTTTTCTAGCATTTTTTGTATCAATTATTTGTTTTTATTGCTGTTTGATTATCTAATTGTTGTATTTTACAACCTGCACTACTTTTCAACGTGTATAGATATTTAAAATTAACTAATTTAACAGCAACAGTGATGGCTATTTTTTACAAGGGTTATAAGAAAATTTCGCCAAATATTACCGCCAAACTTATCAAGTACAAACAATAATTCGATCTTCTGTTTAGGCAAACTCGCCATTTTAGACGATAAAGACGCCGAGTAATACGTCTGCAACTAAACGTCGCCAAGCTATATTTCCGCTGAGCAACAATGATCAGCTGTGAGTCAGTTCATATTATACGAGTCTTAAGTAACGCCTGAAACATCGACAAACATTTCACAAGACGTTCAGTGCTACAAAAATGCGGCATTTCGAGGTTTTCAAAAGTTAAAAGATTTGTGTGTGTGTGTGTGTATTGTTTACATAAACTAGTATGCTGTGTCATTCACAAAATTTTCTTCTGCATCAGTCAAATGTTAATTGGTGGTAAATCAACGTAAACTGTGGAACGAGTTGCGAAACAGTACCACCTTGGATTAATAGAAGCTGAGATACAAATTGCATCGCAGTAGCGCTACCTCTCAATACCTACACAAATTGAATCCGCATGATTTTGCATTATAACTATTTTGTATATTAAAGATTGATAGGCTTATACACAGTAGAAGCTGAAGTATAACATTTCGGAAAATATTGAATGTGGCTGTATAGTAACGCCCTCTAATGGTTGATATACCAAAATCTAATAAATACCGATTTATACCAGTATTAAACCAAATATAAAGTTTTATAGAATTTTGCTTTTTTTTTTTTTTTTTTTCGTGAGATATACCTCTTATATAATTTTGAAGATAAGCACAGTGTCTGATACACACTGTCTAAAAACACTCGAATCATTTTCAGGATATCTCAAAATGTGTAAATCCATCAAAAACTCAAAATCGAAATTTTTCACGAATGTTGCTTTTTCTTATGTCTATAGAAGAAAACAAAAAGTGGTACGTTGACATCGTCTGCTTTAAGTATTGATTTACATGTGATATAAAATTGATCCGTTCTAATCAATTTTACGTGTGCATTTTGATAAAAAAAAAAAAAAAAAAAAAAAAAAATCTATTAAACTTGTTTACTTAACGGGATGAAGAGTGAACTACAAAATAAGTCTACTTTAGCATATAATTGTCTATAAACTGTATTTGCATTAAATAGTATTCTTAAACTTAACACAATAACAAAATTAATGACACAACATGAAATGTACTTTGTATAATTTTCAACCACGACCCCGTGTAATCCGAATTCTTTTGCGTGGCCCCAGTGAAGCCAGATGGTCGAAAATTATTTCCCCAAACAGGTCTTCAAATTTCCCCAAATCAGGGAGGGGGGGGGGGGGGGGGGGGTTCGAAAAAATCCCCAACTTGATTTCTACTAAAAAGGGAAAATAAAAATTTTTTCAAAAAAAATATCAAGCAAATTTAAGTGGATTTAAGCTCAGATTTTTCCCCAAATGAAGGCAATTTTAGAAAAATATAACAATAAAACCATTGAAAATCCCTGGTCGTAGGGATAAATCATTACGTTACCAACATTGACAGAAAGTTGAAAAACTCCACAGATTTGTCTCCAAAAATTTTAGAATTCCCCAAAAAAGTCCCCACAAACATTTGGTCCTCAAAATTGTCCCCAGAAGCCTCAAAATTCTCCAAAATGGGGACAAAATCCCCAATCTGGCATCACTGCGTGGCTCTCTAAGCGAACGGAGCATGCGCTTATTACATTCTACAGAAAATGTGGTTTTGTGCATATGAAAATACATATTAGTTGCATTATGCTTAGTGTTCTAGGTAAGACAACGAGAAATACTGCTCATAGATGTAATGTATTTGAATTCTTTTGTCTGTACCTGTACACGGACCATTATTTGGATATCAGAAAAATGTGTAAAGTAGTAGCACCATACAATATAGATTAAAAATAGGGAATTCGGACTTCTTACTTTTGAGATATCCTGGTGACAAACATGCAGACAAATTTACAAAGTAGCCGCCTAAAACTTATTTTTAGATTCAGGGAAACATAAAACATTTAATTATAGTAAATACATAAAGAAAAAGTAAAAAACGTGAAATGAAATAACACCAATTTAAACACCAAAACTTGCGCTTTTGATAATTCCGTAATTATTTAAAAATAGTGGACGTGCGTGTTGAATTGAAATCAATAATTTCATAAACCCTATACAAAATTATAAATACAATAACTTTCAAACTTAAAAAGTAAAGATGATATAACAATTCATTCAGTTATCTGATATTTATTCTCAATTTATCTTTTAATTAATTTACCAAAGCTAAAAGAATATACTGAGAATTATATCAGGTGTTAAGATTTTACATCAACTATACTTCAAGCGTAAACTTATAGATAGGTTGGTTTCTAACCTCGTAAGATAAGAGAAAATAAAACGAAATAAAGTTAAAACAATCCTAATTTAAATTTATTTTGGGAAATTGCAAACAGAGTAATCGATATATTATTAGCGTGTTATTTGTTAGTGAAGGTTTAATGTAAAAACTAATTGATATTTTATTTTATTTTATTTTATCTTCATCATCAGCGTAAGATATTGTAATTCAAAAGCATATTTAACCTTTTATAAAATAACATACTTCCTTAACAGCACATCATCTCCAAATGACATCCTCAAGATGTACTTTGGACGAAAAGTCATCCTGCAGATATATTCAGGATGTAGTACGGACAAGTGTGTTGTTAAAGTTAACACTGATAAAAAATGTATTCAAAACATATTTTTTAGTTATTTAATTAATTAATTTATTTATTTTTAAGATATATGCAATAAAAATTATGCATATCACTTCATCCTAGTAATTAATGAGGATTTAGTGATGTAGTAGAGGAGAGGAGGCTATTATGGAATAGTCGGGAAATATGGAATACTGAGGTTTCGGCTCTGATTAGTGCCATTGTCTCTTCAAAATACTATGAATTACTCAAGAAGGATTCCCATGAAGCAATACAGTAAGAAGCAACCGCTTGTTGCTGTCGTACCATTCTCTATAGAACAAAGTATGTTTTGTGATTTTTAAAAGATTTTGCAGGTAAGTTTTCAAACATTGAAACTTACTAATACATATGGGATTTGAACATTGATGTTAAACATAACGTATGCTCAAGAAATTGTATTTTGTTATACATTCGTTGTTTTTTAGCTGAAAATATTTTGTCCATCAATTTAAAAGTTCATTTTTAAAGATGGCGTGTCGGGTATTATGGAATACTAGGTATTTCATAGTGTCATCTGAAACTGACTTCATGTATTCAACTAAAGAAACAGAAAATAATGATGCCGAATGTATCTTCTGTCACATGAAATTCTCCGAAGATGATTTTATGAAGTCTAATTACTTTTTCTATGGTTTAAACAGTTTAAACCACCTATTCCATATTTCCCGACTATTTCATATTAACCTCCATTTGTAACTGTTTTTTAAAGTAAACTTTTTATTTTGGAATTTTTTTTTTTTTTTATTGACAATTCATTATAAATAATTACACTATGCACTCATAATAATTTTGGGGATTTTTATTAAAAACAAGTAAATTTATTTTAAGAAATGTAAATGGTATTCCATACTACCCTCCTCTCATCTACTTTAGTGTACCAGTGGTACACAGACCTTAACAGCACATCTTCTTCATAGGACATCCTTAAGATATCCTATGGATGAAAGGACATCCTAAGTAAATGCACAGGATATACTATGGATAAGGTTTACATATCAAGTAATTAGGTGCAGATCATGAAAATTGCCAAGCAAAAACAGCTAGAACACTCTATAAAATCCTTTCTCGAACAAATATACAGCTAGATGTAGCGTCAAATGGCTTGTAATGAGATGGCTTGATGATGGCTTTTAATGAGAGTGGAGTACATACGTTCTTTTTTTTTTTTCAATTTTCACCTATTTAAAAAATTCCAACACCGCACGTGCTCTGTGCGTTCTTGTAACACATTCTTGGAAATGCGGTTGTGCTGGTCGAGCAACATGTTCAGGAAAAACTCTGAAAAGCGAAATCGCAATGACAATTTTGATTAATTAATTCCTTTAAAAGGAATCAAATGAACAAAAAATATATAAATGTTAATTAAACTTACCATATTACCATTTTTTTTCAGATAAATGCAATGAACTAAAAATAAATAAATAAATGAAAATAATTTTAAAAAATTAATTAAATAAATGAAAAATAAATAAATTTTAATCACATTAAAAACTGAGACAGACAATATACACTAAAAATATACACAATTTAAAACATTAAAAACACAAAACATAAATTTAAACGTTTTGAGCCTTTTACAGGCTCCTTATCAGTAAAAACATCAAATGTAAATGCTGAGAAGAACAACAGACTTTCATTAAGAACAACAGGCTTTCAGAGGGAATTGCGCGAATACGTTGTACTATCTTAATGAAAGTCCGTTGTTCTTCTCAGCATTTGCATTTGATGTTTTTACTGATGAGGAGCATGTAAAAGGCTCGAAACGTTTGAATTTACGTTTTGTGTTTTTAATGTTTTAAAATGTATATATTTTTAGTGTATATTGTTTGTCTCAGTTTTTAATGTAATTAAAATTTAGTTTAACTTCGAGACGTTGTGATTTTTAAATATTTTAAAAGAAAAATAAATAGTTGTTCTTTGCAAACATTAAATGTAAACATAAATGTAATAAATAGTTTATTTTATTTTATTCTTTTAATTTAAAATTTAATGTATTTAATTCTTTTAGTGTTTTATCATTTGATTTCAATAAATATAATGAATTTAAAAAAGGAAAAAAAAAATTCACCTTCAAATGAAATAAATAAATAAATAAAGAGTAAAATAGCCGTTGCTAAGATGCACAGACGATTGAAATGAAAGAATAAATTTTAGAAAATAAAACACAATTTTTTTTTTGTTGTTGTTGTTTTGTTTTGTTTAATTTTTGAACGGGTTGAAATTTTTTCTCTGAAATATGAGAAATTTGTGGTAGCAAAATGCACCTCCTGTAAAAATTTGTACGAAGTTCAACTTTTTTTTTAGTTACTCTGAACGACAGAGTTCAGTATTATTTGTAGCTAGAGAGTATCTCGCACCATAGACCCAGATACTAACACTGTGTATCAGTCTGCCCTGTCGCTCAGACAATTAAATGAGTTACGCAGAAAGCATCTAGTTTAGGAGGCTGTGTTAGAACAAAGTAATAAAAGAATTTTTAAGCAAAAACATTTATAAAGTTATGCAATTAGCCGTAAATATGTTAATGTAATATTAAATAAAACTAGTTAGTAATACTAATGCACTTTGCTCATAAAATCAGCATTTATTAGAACAAACATGCAGGTTGATTCAAGACCATACAGGTTGATTCAAGACGATACAGGTTGATTCAAGACAAAACTCGATCCACTCTATTCTTTGGGAAAATAGGTTACATTGCAAATATTGGAAATTGCGTAGAAACACTTGATCACAAATATCACATTAACTTCTTAGGACTAAACATTATTGGTTATTTCGTAACGGTAAAATCTAGATATGAACGCTATATTTAAACCCTTAGATGCGTAAATTTTTAGTTTTAATAAAAATGCAGTTAATAGGAAAAATAGAAAAAAAAAAATCATAAAAATCGACATCATAATGGAGTCGGCGCAAGCGGCGCACCACCAGCTGTTCTAGCCTCTAGGGAGTCTATTCGTCCACAAGAAGTGATCCCAAGCCCAAATACGAAGTCTCGCCACACTGACACCAACTCGCGACCTTTCAGAGAGAGCCCCGCACGGACGAGTCGGAGGATTACTGGGAAAACATACTTAAGAAACCCAGGTCCACCTACACTTTGGAGATAAGGCAGACCTCACTTTGGACGAGGAACTGCTGGAACACGGGCTGACGGGATGTTGTTAGTAAAGTCCGATTTCCACTATAGCTCATTCGGCGGTTTCTATTCAGAATCCTTTGATGTGGTCAGCCCAGCTCATTCCAGCTCAAAGCCCTCGAACGTACTAACCCCCAGCTGGTCCAACCCCCAGCTGAGATAATTGAGGGGCCGGGAGGCAGATATCTTTGTCAATTTTGCATGCTTTCCTTTGAGGTAACTGCGCAATCTGATAAAAAGGGGCTACAACTGGTGACAAGACATTTGGCTCTTTGTGTCGGAAGCGTGATTAATGATGTTTTGAGCGTTGATCTTGAGCTCAAGTGGATACTGGCCTTAACAGATGCTGTTATTGCACGGTATTCCTTGAAGCGACAAAAATTGCCGCAACAAAGGGTCATGACGCCTCCCACCTTCACGACGCACAATGGATCGAAGTATAGGCAGTGGCGAACATAGGAAGGTTCTTGTATTATTGTTATCTATGTATGATGTTTTTTGTCACATTTCGACTTAAATATATATATATGTATGATACTAAAAGCGGTTGTATGTTTTTTTAACCCTTTATAAGGCCACAGAAATATTTTCCCCACCAAATTCGTTATCATTTTATTCAACTGGCACCATTTTTTTTTTTTTTTTTTTAATAATTATTCCTGTGTATCATTTCTCTAGAAAAATATCAGTATAAATATTATTTTTATAATATTGGTGCTAAAAAAATAGTCATTTGTGGCAATTCTGCTTATGCTAATATAATGAGAATAGTCAGTTTGCGATTAACTAAGAGAATGTGTCAAAATTGAAATTAATTATTTCTAATAAACTAAATGAATTATTTTCTTTACATCAATTTTCATTCGTGAAATTAGTTTAATGTGCCATTTGAGGAAAAATTGGCATTAAAAAGGGGTTAAACAGTATCATATTTTTCTGCTGCAAACAGGTATTTAGAAACATTTATATGTTTCTAAATACCTGTTTCCATAATAACAGGAGACTTGGTGTTGGAATATTGAAACTCGAATAAACTACTGCGTTAGAAACGCCAAAGAAAAATATTTGAGATGTATACAGCTGTTTCGGTAGCCGCGTACCGTCATCAGTGCAAAAAGAAAGCTGTATGCATCTCAAATATTTTTCTTTGGTGTTTCTGACGTAGTAGTTTATTCTGGAATTTAGAAACGTACCTGATAAAAAAACAAATGTTGCAAAAAAGAAGAGAATAAAAGGAAATAAATAAAAATTTCGTGAAGAAAATCTATATTTATAACACAATTAATTTAGCACACAATGTTAAATATATCATCACATTACTTCTTATTTTTTCTTTCTTTTTTTAATATAGTATTTTAATAGAAAACTCATGCAAGCATTTACTGACAAACTCTATGAAAAATTCACATTTGTCTTTATTTTTATTGCACAGAAACTTTTACTTTAAATCGTAATATAGGATTATAATGTTTAATTTTAACAATTAGCAATTTATCATTAAACATTTATTTAATTTTAACATCTTATGACATATCACAGCAACCATTTAAATTTCCCCCCTTTTTTGGGTCCAACGGTACTTTTCAGTACCTTTAAAGTAAAATTAATTATTTTATTAAATATTTAAAAAAATAAGAAATAAATTCTGATTTATTAAATCAATTTTAATCATCTAATTTCTATAATATTTTCACTATAATAATTTTAATATATTTTCTGTCATTAATGAATACAGTTATTCAGACAAATTTCTGGATTGATAATTTGGGGGTAAACAGAATAAAAATTTATTTTTCTCTAAAAGTGGCGATTTGTGGCGAAAATCCTTTTCACAGATTAAAACGTATACTTTTGGGGGTAGTAAAATGTGTTTGAAATTTTGGACAAAAAAAGTTGCACAACTTATAAATTTAATTTTGTTGTTAATTTTATATTCACATTTCCATGCGTGAATCACAACATAAAAAACCAACAAAATGTTGGCAAAAGTACCTTAAATTTTTATTAGGACATTATTAAAAGTATTTTTATTTCGTAGTTTTTCATAGTTATCTTAAGTGCCACTTGATGGCTTTTCAAATAAAGCCACTGAAATTCATCGAAAAATCTTATTTCTGAAAGTTTTCGTTTTGAACTTATTTATTTATAATATAACTTCGTGTAATTGAAGAAATAACCATATATTTGTATTTTTTAGACACTCTTTTAAATTATTTCACTGCAAAATATCAGTTATTTAGAGATTGATTTTTGGGCCTATGTTCGTATTTTAACATTGTTCGATCCACTGTGCGATGAAATGCTATGGTTGCTATAGTCTACAGCATGAAACGGAAGGAGGAGAAGAGACGTAAATATCAATCAAACCGTGACGTCATTTTGAGACCATTTCACTGGCTGCTAGAAGCCACATCGCTTGCTTTCGGGCGATAAAATTGCTGCTACAGAAAAAGTTGCTTGTTTCGAGCAACACATTGGGAAGCCATTGCGTAGTACTGTATTGCCGGTAGTTTCAAGCAACTTTTGACGCTCGTGTGATAGGAACATTAGAGAAAAGCTGCTCGCTGAATATTTATTCTCCCCCTGAGACTACAGAAAATCTCCCAGCGCCCAAACTGTTAAAAATGGTTTCTTAAAAATGAGCTAAATTATCTCAAAATAGCTCCGAAATAATATATACTTAAATTTGAAAACCCATGCATTCATTTTTGAGTATATTGACATGTCGAACATGGGAATATTGGGATTCTTATTGGTCAACCCCATTATTGAGCATGTCAGTATACTCAAACATGAGTGCATGGGTTTTCAAATTTAAGTATATATTGTTTCAGAGCTATTTTGTGACAATTTAGCTCATTTTTAAAAACCATTTTTAACAACAGAGCAAGGGAGGACGCATCTACATCATAGAACAAAAGCTACATTTTTCTTGAATAAGTTTACCAGTTTGTGCAAAACAATAAATATTATTCGTTACTCTTAGCTTGTTTTTATCCGAAAACAATTTTTCATGTTTTTGTTACTTCTGTACAGATAATCGTAATTTGTAACAACGGCGAAATAAAACTGTACTCAGATTGCGAGCCAACAAATGAAAATTGTTACAAATAAAGAAATAAACTGTCAAAGATTCTAGTTGTGCTCGGAAACGATAATATAATATTGGTAAAATTTAAAAAAGAAATAATAAAAACACTATACAAAAGTTCCTACATAAAGAGACATGAGGTTTTAAACATACGATGCAGATTTATTATAACGCTATGCATTCAAGGGTTAAACTAAATTTTGCATGTGTTGCTTATAATGGGTATACACAATTTTTAATAAAGCTGTTTTTAATCTATGTGTTTAATGCAGTGATTATAGTTGCCAACTTGGCACCTTTTGGCTACCGGAAAGTTTTAGCTTTTTTTTTTTTTTTTTTTTTTTTTTTTCTTTTACTTTATGATTGAAAACCATTACGGTTCACTGATTAAATGTAATAAATATTTCTATTAAATTTTTCCGGTAACCAAAAGGTGCTAAGTTGGCAACTATAAAGTGATTCTATTAATTAGAATATTTTATATCATTATATAAAATAATGTATCTTACATTATAATAAAATTTAGAGCGTAGGCGGAGTTATAAGTACCTGAAAAATGAACCACTGCTGAGAAAGCTGTCTGCAATATTAACCCTCCGCGTACGGCTCCCGCGATTTGAGTGGAGTATCAGTTTCGTCCCCGACTACGGATCACGTGAAAATCGCGGGAGGAGAATTTTTTCCCTTTATTCCAATTACTGATCTCGTTAAATATATATATATATATATATTTAATGCTTACTTTCGCTGCTAGATGGTACTAGTGGGTTCAAGAATTTTTTTTTCTCTTGCTTGATTTTTTCATCGGCGTATATATGAGTTTTCATGAGTTTTCATGCGTTTTTTTTTTTTTTTTTTTTTTTTTTTTTGTTGTTCTTGTTGTTGTTGTTGTTGTTCCCCCGTATTTCCGGACCGGAAAGTATATAAACTGACCCGTACACGGAGGGTTAATGCTTATAGATAAACTTAACTACTAAAAAAAAAAAAAAAAATATTCAGTACAAGTACATACATGGTAAGACTGACGCTTGCGGTCACCTGTTCCTATTGTTCTTATGAAATTCTGAAGATTTTCTTAACTTCTCTCAATATTTGTAAATCGGGTTTTTAATCAACTTACTTATTTCAACAAAAATTTCTAAAATTATTCTTAAACCTTACCAGGAAACCATCCGAATAATGTAATAATAGAAATCAATTAAATAAAGTTAATTCGAGAGGTTATCATCTAAAGTGATTTTCTACTCGTAAATTGTTAGCCCTCGTCAGCGCGTTCTCGAGCAATCTGTAGTTAAGTTAGGCCAAAATTATAGTAATTTGAAAGAAGTGGGAGGAGTTCTGACTTGACAAAACAATAACTTTTATTAATTTGTAGATTCTACAATTTTTAGACATTACATCTCGATAGAATATAAATCAAAGCTAAAATGATCAATTGACTTATGCATCAAACAACACGTTTATCGATGTTCTTTCGATTATTACTTGTTTTGGATTTCAATCATTATTTCAGTTGGGCGTGTTTTTATAGATTCCGGCATAGTTGTACCGATTATTAGCGAAATTTAAGAATTTATAACTCAAAACGAGCTCACGAGGGCTATTGTTTTATGCGTCAAAAAACATGCTTATGTATGCTCTTTCGATTAATGCTTGTTTGGATTTTTTTATGATTACAGTATGGGATGATTTCCTGGTTAACTTTCATTTTTCAACAAATGCGAGCAGAATCTCCATTTATCAAAAACTACATTTCATCATGACAACCTTAAATGCATGGATTAATGCGAAGCACTCATAATTATTATATGTGATGGTATTAACAATTAAACTGTTACTTTATTGTTATTATTATTATTTTAATTTGCTTTGAATATAAATCTTAAAACACATTAAACTCATTAAATTGAAAAATTTATAGCAAAGCAAATTTATATCAAAAGCATCAAATAGACTGTTTTAGCCACAATATATAGAAAAGTATTCTTCTAAAAGATAAACATGATATGATTCATGGAATATTTACATGGCGGCTACAGTTTGTTTATAAGCTTACCAGGAAATCATCCACTACTTTAATGATAAATATATATATATATATATATATCCAAACAAGCATTAATCGAAACAGCATATATAAATATGTTTTTGACGCATAAAAGAATAGCCCTCGCCAGATCATTTTCGAGTGATAAATTCTGAAATTTCCCTAATAATCGGTGCAACCACGCCCAAATGTTAATACCACGCCATACTGAATTAATGAATGAAATCCAAAACAAGCAGAAATCGGAAGAGCATAGACAAACGTGTTCTTTTATGTATTAATCAGCTGCCCATTTCAGCTTTGAGGTAGATTCAATAGAGATATAATGCCTAAAAATTCGTTAAAATGTAATCTAAAAATTCACAAAAGTCATGGTTCTGGCGGGTTTAAACGGGACTCCTCCCACACCTTTCCAGTTACTACATTTTTACTCAAACTTAAATATAGATTTCTGGAGAATG
The DNA here is from genome assembly GCA_963930645.1 of Salticus scenicus. Lineage (NCBI taxonomy): Eukaryota > Metazoa > Arthropoda > Arachnida > Araneae > Salticidae > Salticus > Salticus scenicus. The sequence continues at coordinate 63,786,755 of OZ005662.1, read as the reverse complement.
GGTTTACGAGGGCTAATAGTTTATACGTCAAAAATCACGTTTGATTATGCCCTTTCGAATGGACATAATTTAATTAATTTCTACTGTTAAACTATTGGGATGGTGTCCTGATAAGATAGGAACGTATATTCTCTATTTTTCTTGTATTTATTATATAAAGCAACCTATGTGGCATTAATCGAAGAAAAAAAATGCGAACTAAATAATGTGTTAAAGAAAAAAAAATAATAATAATGATAATAATAATATTAAAATTAAAGAATGCCCGATTCTTGCAGGGGGTGTAGTCTCCGCCTTTTTTCCAGGACACTTTGTATGTTAAAAAAAATGTCAACTCTTTCTACACCAATTTTTTCACGGAGAAATATTTATAATATTTTTAAAGTAATGACGATTAAACAGTATAGAATTTATTGTAGAAAAATAGTGGTAGAAAAAAAAAATTATCATGTACAATATCATCAGTAATATGATATATCATGAACACCTCTTATTTTTTATAGTAAATTTTTCTTTATTTAAAAAACACATTCAAAGGAAAATAAATACCGATAACAAACATACTGTGGTTGAACAAAATAAAGATCATTACATTGAATTATCTGTAAATGAACAAAATTTTGCAATTACCTCGCATTACTTCTGAAATAAAACTAAAATCAGAACATCATTGTTTGGTTATCTTCTTTTACAATAATTAATAGGCACCCGAGGTTGATTTTTAAACTAATCAGCATATTCATAGTACAGTCACCCAAAAAAAAACGCCACCCCCACCTAATTTCGCCGTAAATTATCGTAGAAACATTTGACTGGTACCGATCGATTTGTAATAACGTCTAGTTTATAACGGTATAGTTAAATTTTGCCTAAGGGATCGTCTACATATTAAAACTGGCATTAACTTCATTTTCTTCAATGGCAACCCCTATTTTTGACTACATATTCAGATTTCTGAGATCAAGGCGGTTCGAAAAACATACCTATTTATATACCTTAAATTAATTTTAAATAGAGTTACACGTGAAAATGTATTAGGGGTCCGTCTATACATTTAGAAAATATAAATCACGATCTACCATCCAGTATACATTATTTATTAAGTTTTACACCGGAAAAAAATTTCAGAAATGTTAATTATAAAATAAAAAAATGACTAATTCACAGAACTTTCTGAGTTAGTTTATGAATTAAAATATTTTTATTGGTTTCTATTGATTAAACATCAGATAGTTCACTTCATACGAAGAAAATTAAATAGCTTGAATAGATATTAAAATATCTATCAAAAGAAAAAAAAAAAATGAATGGTTTTAAATTTGTTTGAAAATTCAAAATTATTTTAACTCAAGCTGCCGTATAATTGTCTGAAACGGCGGCACTCAACCTGGTTCCCACGACCGTTTCACAGTGACAATGGGAGTTTGTTCTGATACTGCAGTACTTTCATTTTCTTTAATTGACTTTTTTAAAATATTAAAACAGATTTTTTTATTTTTATTTATTTATTTTTTTAATTAATTATTATTATTATTTTTTTTTTTTTTCATGACATTATTAAAAACTTTTACATAAATCTCCACGATATTCTTTTGCTTTTATATTTTATAATGTGTAACAAATTAATATGTAAAATAATAAATCCTACTACTTAATGGGATGTTCTAAAATTCTACACTTTAACAGAGATACCGAAGTGGACGGTGGGTGTAGAAAGACTGACTACCCTTAATCTAAATCTTCACTTGAAAAGGTCAAAATGTTACATAACTCTTTTTTTTTTTTTTTTTAAGGAAAAAAGAAGAAGATAAGGAGGAGAAGGAAAGATCAAAACGAATATAAAGCATATTAAACGTTAATACCCTTTAAACACTGGAAAAAGGCGGGGTTTTGTATTGTGTGTCATTTGGGAGCTGTAGAGTGCCAGAAAATTTCTTTATGTAATAAAACTTTTCATTTAAAGGGTATTTAAAGCAGCATTATATTTAATACATAGACTATTCAGAAAAAAAATACCATTCATCTGGTTCATGAAAAATAAAGAACATTTTCTGGCATTGCTCTATGTATATACATTCTTGGTTTATCCCGGAAGATTACTGGTCCCGCCCCTTTCCGTACATTTTCTTCACATCAGTCTTTTTAGAGCTGTGTCAGCCATCGGTGGCTGACACTGATCTTTCCATTTAGGCTAAGTCAGCCGGCAGTGTAAAATATGATATAAAACTACAGAACTTACATAGTTTTAAGTAATTACTGACAATTTATTTAAAATTTACTTCATGTTTTTTTTATTTTTTTTTAAAGGATTTTTATAGGATTATATCGTTAAGGCCTAATGGGGTTTATTGAAACTCGATAAACATAACACGCTTCTAAGCAGCACGTGTGGCCTGAATGGGATTTCCATAAGAATTCGCGTGGCGCTCAATGAGTTAATCGTAAATGTATTTGAAGTTAATTACTCTAAAAATTAAATTGTGTACACACAGGGGCGGGAACTAACAATGTTACGGGTTAGGTTGGCAAGTATGCGTATATATTTTGCTTGATTTATAAAAATTTATAACACATTTTCTTCTTTTTTTTTAGTATTTTGTGTTTATATCTCTCATTAAAAATAAATACAATATTCATATATAAACATTTCCATACAGTAATGTATATAAACATATTGATTAAAGAAGATTTGTTGATATTATATAATTATTCTTCTATCTGTATAGTATATTAACACAAATATATTTTGTAAATTTCGCAGCATCGAAAAACAGCAACATAGCTTCCATATCAAGGCTTAATGTAAATAGCCACGCCTTTTCACAAATTTTCTAAAACTTTATAATATAAAGCAAAATAATTTTGCATATTTGTAATTAAATCATTTAAGTTTTGTCTTCAATAATCGGTGTAGTAAATACCATTGTGATTTATGCATACCAGCGTCACATATAGAGTCAAATAGTAATATGCACATTTGTCTTTTTTTTTTTAAATAGTGTTTCAGCGAATCAGAGGCGGGGCTTCTTTTCTTTTGAAATTCTTTCACAATCCCTCGCCTACATTGTGATAACTTTACAAAAATATGCCAATTTGTATAATAAACATCGAAATATTGCTTAGGAAACAATAAAAATAACATAAAGGTAAATTAAAATAGTTTTCCGTCAAATTATATACAAGCATTTACTTATAGAGGTTACAGATTATAACAAGTGACGGCCCCCTAACAGGAATAAAAAGTGAAATATCACTGTAACTCAAAAAATAATGTTAGGAACGAGCTGTAAATTTGGAAACCCATGTTTTTGATGATGCCCGTTCTATTCGTGCAAAAATTAACATAGGTCATAATTCATAATTTTTTCAAATATGAATTTATTAATAATTTTCATAATTCAAAAAATGTTTTTTTAGCAAAAAATTGCATGGAATATGTTTGGGTTACTTCATTCTAACGAATAAAAAAAACAGAATTTAAATATCATAATTATTTCGGAAGATATGATTTAATGTTTGTTACATTCATTTAACATTAGCACCCCCAAACTTTGACAGCTTATAACTCTATGAAAAATTGAGCGAAATATATAAACTATACCATTTTCCGTGATGATTTGATCCAAAGAATTCAAATAAATTATAAAAAATGGGGGTTACCATTGAAAAAAATGAAGTTGATGTCAGTTTTAATATGTAGACGACCCCCTAAGTAAAATCTAACTATAGCATTATAAACTAGACGTTATTACAAACTGATTGGTACCAGTCGCATGTTTCTACGATAATTTACGGCAAAATTAGGTGGGGGGTGGCGTTTTTTTTTTGGGTGACTGTACATATCTGCAAACATCCTACTTATAAATCCGAAGATTTTTCGTACCGGCCCCTTTTTCCACACCATTTTATTTTTAGAGTAATTATCTACAAACGTATTTACTGTTAAAAAGTAAAAAATTACTCTAACAAAAGAGTGGTGAGAGAAAAAGGCGGGTACTAAATATTGTTTCGTTTATTAAGGAGAATGGGGGCATGTACGATAGTATCAGGCCGTCCTCTTTTAAGGTCATTTTCAAGAAATTTTCGCTGTTCTTGTTACCACTATTTTAATATAGACACCTTTATCCAATTTTTAAAATAATGTGTCGTGATTATACAGGATAGATGTGAAAATAATAGAAGTGACGAAGGCAGGTATTCTTCGTACCGTAAATAGTCCCTGTACAACGGCACCCTGTACAACTGGTTTGCGTACAATGACTAAAAAAATATATATATTGCGTATAATACTAAAAAAATTTGCCAATGCATTGTGTTTTTGAAAAATAATTTTGATTTTAAATTTATAAGCTATTTTAACACAAAAATTGCTCCACAGAATTTGTGGTGGAGAAAATAAGAAAAATTCAAAGCCCATACGAACCTTGCTCTGTTTTATTCACAAACTTATTTCCTATCATCAATAGGATATTAAATACAGGGGTCGTACTTCTCGGCCTTTTTTCCCGATACTTTCAAGAAAGGCACAGTTCCGCCTTTTTTTACTACGCAGTTTTTATACAATAATTTCTATTTTATTTAATCACAGTATATAATTATAAAAATTAAATAAACAAAATAGCGGTTAAAAAAATTTTCTTATCCCTAACCAGGAAACCATCCCAAAAGTGTAAAAATAGAAATCAATTAAATTATGTTCATTCGAGAGGGCTTAATCTAACTTGATTTTCGACGCGTAAACTGTTTGCCCTCATGAGTTCGTTATCGAGAAGTCTGTATTTAACTTTGAATAAAAATGTAATAACGAGAAAGGAGTGGGGGGAGTCCCGATAAAACTTGTCAGAACCATGACTTTTAACAATTTTTTGATTCTACATTAGTGTATTTTTAGACATCATATCTCGATAGAATATATCTCAAAGTTAAAGGGCAGCTGATTTATGCATCATACAACAAGCTTGTCCATACTGTTTCGATTTCTGCTCTTTTTTTTATTTAATTATTATTCATTATTTTATTGGTTCATTCGTGGTTTTATCGATTCAGTCGTGGTTGCACCGAACGTTAGTGAACTTTCAGAATTTATAACTAGAAAAAGAGCTGACAAAGGCGTCAAAAACATGTTTATATAGGCGCTTTCGATTTATGCTTGTTTGAATATTTTTTTTTTATTTTATTACAATACATATGTACTTGGTAAAGCGGGAATAAGATCTTATTTAATTCTGTAATTATTATATTATATTAGATCTTATATTTATTTATAAGATATTATTTAATTTAAATTTATTATTTAATAATACGGTATTGTTTAATTCACAAATACATAACGCTATCAGGGATGGAACACGGGCGCAGAATTCATACCACTATGAATGTAAGAAAATGTTCTACCTCTTAAATCAACGATATTATAGGTAAAGAAATTTCTTAAACGGATTCCGGTATGAATTCTGCGCCCGTGTTCCATCCCTACGCTATTGATGTTCCTTCAAATCAATGTTATTAATGCGAGCCAATTATTTCGGATAACTTAGTGTAAAATAATTATCTGATACAAGGCTTATGTAATATTCTAAAAGGAAGAAATAATTATATAACAGAAAATTATTTGCATGATAAATAACCAACAATGGATTTTCTTGTTCATAAATTCATTTCAGAAACCAAGCAGCAAAGTGTTAAAAATTTAGCTTCCATTTGAGAAATTTGTCTAATATACATATATATCAATTTAAAAATATATAAAACTGAATATTTAATCTAAAAAGTATTGATCAAACAGTAATACTCGCATACAATTTAAAGAAGCTGTATTTCATTTTAAAAATACACAGTATGGAGATCCACATCGTACGAGAATGTATGCGATAATAATAAATTAATACAAGGTGATCCATATAAAACCGACCCCATAAAATATAAAGTGTGACCAGCAAAATACAAATACTGTGAATTTTATGATGACCACGCCTTGTTTTTATTGGGTGGGACCGGCTTCATATGGAGCATTTTATTTTACACCTCCTCTTTTATTTTACACGTTTTCCCCGTCATCTGTGCACAGATATTTATCTGCTTACCTTTTGCTTTCTGTTTGTCTACATTGAATTGTATTTTCCTATATAGTTAATATGAACAGAAACGCAAAAATTTTACTCATAGGATGTAGATGGAACCCCGACTCATACAGTTTTTAATTCTAATCATGTTAGTAAAAGTAACTTCTTGCAATAATATTCCATAATTTATATAAGGTACGTGAATTCTTTTTTTTTTTTTTTTTTTTTTTTTTTTTTTAACCAGAAAAAGAATTAAAAATAACATTTACATTGTTTAATTCTTGCAAATATATCAGTAGATATATTTAAATACTTTGCCACCAGCAAGGTATTGTTGATTGCTTTATTCTAAATTTAACGTATTGGCCAAGGCCATTAATTTGAGAATTCATTCTGCTTGTTTGTTTAGACAGCTGAATTAAAACAGCTGAGTTCGGTTAACTACTGAACTCCGCAGTTAAATGATATTTTTAGAAATGGGGAGGGAAAGCAATCGATCATTCTGGGGGTTGGGGGCGATGTAAGTTTAGAAAATTCGTCGTAAGTTTCGTTTAGTATTCCTCCTGATTTTCAGTTTCACTACTTTTTTAATTTAACACTTTCCAACTGTATTGAAAAATAAAATATAACTTCGGTTTGTCTATCCGCGCTCCCGTTCTCGTAAATATTAATGGAATTTTTCGAAATATATATGTCATTCAAATGTTCTCTATTGAAATGCAGTAAGCACCATCACTGGTTTGTATATAGAGATAACATGAAAGTATTGCGTTCTCTGACAGTTATTTCTAAAAACTAAATTTTAATAACTTTGCACAATTCTTAAAGAAATTGAAATACGTTATTCTTATGCACAAAAGAGTGTTTTCTTTCCTACAGAATATAATACAAGATTAGCTTTATGTGTGATGTAATCGATATTTTTGTAAATAGATTATGTTTTGTGTATGGCAACACGAGAGTTAATGTTTGGGTTCGTGTTGCGAGTTCCGAATTTGTAAATAACATAATCCGCGCTCATTGACGTATTTTCAACGTTTTTATGGTGTTTGTCAATGACAAAACATGGTGGCAGCTTATAAATTAAGTAAACTTTGATTAAAAAGGATCAAATACCTGCCCCTGAACCTTTTAATTTTCGCCCCGAAGACTGGAATAAATGGATAGGACGATTCGAAAGATTTCGAACAGCGTCTGGACTCCAAAGTAAGCGTGCTGTAGATCAGGTAAATTCTCTAATTTATCTAATGGGCCAGCAAGCAGAAGAAATATTAGCATCTTTTACACTTTCGGAAGCTGACATATCCGATTATGCTAAAGTTAAGGAAGCTTTCGAAAAATAATTTATTCCAACTAAGAGTGTCATTTATGAAAGATATAAATTTTATTCTCGCTTTCAAGAAGAAGGGGAAAACGTCGTAAATTTCGTTACTGCATTATATAATTTAATTAAAACTTGTGATTTTCCTGTTGCATTTCAAGATGAAATGATTAGGGATAGAATTGTGTGCGGTATACGTGACAAGAAAGTGTCAGAGTGTTTGCAGTTAGAAACGGAACTAACATTAGAAAAAGCAATTAATGTTGCCAGACAGGCAGAAACGATTAAGAAACAACAAGAAGCCTTTACTAATCATTCCACATCTAATATTTGTTCTGTAGGAAAAAGTGTGAATTATAAAACGAAACCAAAACAAAAACACGATAGTTCGTTAGACAAAAATAAAACTCAGAATTTTTGTTCTCGATGTGGTAAATATCAAAAACATACAAAACAAAACTGTCCAGTGCTTAAAGCGATTTGCAATAAATGTAAAAAAATCATTCATTATTCGAAAGTTTGTAAAACGGAATTTCAGGTTAATGAAATTGAAAATGCCACACAGGATTCATTTTTAGGCCATATTGAGGAATCAGTGAGTTCAAATTGCATAAAGAATGTGCAGTGGAATGTAGAAATTCATGTTGAAAATATTCCTATTGAATTTAAAATTGATACGGGTGCAGATGTTACTGTATACCGTATGAAATTTATAAGAACAAGTTATTAAATATAAAATTAGAAAAATCATATAGATCATTATATGGTCCAGGAAATAAAAACTTAATATAGTAGCCTTTGAAGGCAATTTGTCAAATAAAAATCGTGAAATTGAAGAGAAGATTTTTGTGATTAATAAGTTGCAACACCCTTTGCTCAGCTGCAGTGCAAGCGAGTAATTAAATCTTATTATGAGAATCAATAAAATAGATTCCAATTTTGATCCATATAAAGAGTTTCCCAAATTGTTTGAGGGAGTCGGGAAAATTCAGAAAGCATATCATATTAAGTTGAAGCCAGGAGCTAAACCTTATGCGTTAGCAGTTCCACGTAAGGTTCCTTTACCTTTAAAGAGTAAACAGCGAAAAGCTTTAAATAGTATGATTGAACAAGGCGTTATCGTAGCTGTTGATGAACCAACCGATTGGTGTGCTCCAGTGGTTTTGGTCCCAAAGAAATCAGGTGAAATAAGAATTTGTGCAGACTTGTCAAAGTTGAATCGTTGAATGATAATATCGAAAGAGAATATTTCCTAATGACATCAGTAGATTACACTCTTAGCCAATTTGATGGTGCACAGGTTTTTAGCATCATTGATGCCAATTCTGGGTTCTGGCAAGTTCCCTTAGACACAGAATCATCTAAATTAACTACTTTCATTACTCCTTTTGTAAGATATAGATTTAAACGTTTGCCCTACGGAATAAAATCAGCTCCAGAAGTTTTTCAGAAAAGAATTCGTGAAACAGTTCCAGATGCTCCGGGCATTGTAGGACTGATGGATGAATTTGTAATTTTTGGAGCTACTGAAGAGGAACATGATCAGCGTTTGAGGGAAGTTTTAAGCAAACTGCAAGCTGCAGGGTGGACCCTTAACAAAGAAAAATGCCAATTTAAAGTTAAAGAAGTGAAATTTCTTGGGCATACAATGTCGAAGAGAGACATCAAACCAGATCCAAAGAAAACTGTAGCTATAGCAAACCTGCCTAGTTCAGTGAAAGAATTAAAAAGGATTTTGGGGTATGAGTGGATTTTTGAACAAGTGTATTCCACGAATGGCTGATGTAGCTAATCCGCTCTATGAATTATTGAAACATAATAGTGAGTGGATATGGGGCCCGGCTCAAGAGGCTTCCTTTCAGAAAATTAAGAAAGAACTGTGCCAACACCCGGATTATCAATGTTCAGCCTTGAAAAGGAAATTTATGTTTCATGCAAATTATTTGCATGATAAATAACCAACAATGGATTTTCTTATTCATAAATTCATTTCACAAACCAAGCAGCATGGTGTTAATTTAGCTTCCATTTGATAAATTTGTCGAATACAAATTATATATACATGTGTATACATCAATTTAAAAAATAAATAAAACTGGATATTTAATGTAAAATGTATTGGTTAAACATTAATACTCGCATACAATTAAAAGAAGCTATATTTCATTTGAAAAATAAACTGTATGAAGATCCACATCGTACGAGAATGTGTGCGATAATAGTAAATTAATACAAGGTGGTCCGCATAAAACCCACCCCATAAAATATAAGGTGTGACCAGCAAAATACAAATACAGTGCATTTTATGATAACCACGCCTTGTTTTTTATTGGGTGGGACCGGCTTTATATGGAGCATTTTATATAACCTCCTCTTTTATTTTACACCTTTTCCCCATCATCTGTGCATCGATATTTATCTGCTTACCTTTTGCTTTCTGTTTGTCTAAATTGAATTGTATTTTCATATATAGTTAATATGAACAGAAACGCAAAATTTAACTCATGGGATGCAGGGCCTGATTATCGCACAGGCCGACTAGGCCTCGGCCTAGGGCACCTCTGTCTAGGGGCACCAAAATAATTTTAAATATTTCAAATGCTATTTTTGGCAAAGATTTCCTTAAAAAAAATTAACTGAAAGTTAGCTAATGATAACAATCTTTCGTTGAAATCCAATCCCCTCCTTGAAGGATCAAAATTGTATGGTATGTCTACGGACCACACATTCTTGATTCTTAGACGATTTCCTATTGTCTAGCTTTAATGCAACGCTGTACCCACTGAATCTAACCTTCAAGTTTGTATCCAGTTTCATTTTCTTAACTTTGTAAAATTTTCTTAACTTTTTTTTTTTTTACACATTTTCATAACGTACTGGGAAAAAAAAAAAAAAAAAAAATGCTTTAATTTTTTTTTTTTTTTTTTTCCGGGGAAGGGGAAGGGGCATCAAAATCGTCCTTGGCCTTGGGCCTCAGCAGGCCTTAATCGGGCTCTGATGGGATGTAGATGGAACCCCGACTCATACAGTTTTTAATTGTAATCTTGTTAGTAAAAGTATTTTTTGCAATAATATTCCATAATTTATATAAGGTATGTGATTACTTTTACTTTTTTTTTTTTTTTTTTTTTTTTTTTGTTAATCTTGAAAAACAATTAAAATATATTATTTATATAGTTTAAATCTTGCGAATATATCAGTAGATTTATTGCTTAAAAATGCTTTAATTTTTTTTTTTTTTTTTTTCCGGGGAAGGGGAAGGGGCATCAAAATCGTCCTTGGCCTTGGGCCTCAGCAGGCCTTAATCGGGCTCTGATGGGATGTAGATGGAACCCCGACTCATACAGTTTTTAATTGTAATCTTGTTAGTAAAAGTATTTTTTGCAATAATATTCCATAATTTATATAAGGTATGTGATTACTTTTACTTTTTTTTTTTTTTTTTTTTTTTTTTTTTGTTAATCTTGAAAAACAATTAAAATATATTATTTATATAGTTTAAATCTTGCGAATATATCAGTAGATTTATTTAAATACTCTGCCACCAGCAAGACATTGTTCATTGATTTATTCTAAATTTAACTCATTGAGCTGTCAATTAAGAATTTATTTTTTTTCAGCCATCTAAGTATTATGATAGCCAAGTTCGGTTTACAACTGGACTTAGCAGATAAATGATAGAGATGGGAAGGGAAAACCAATCGATCGTTCTTTCGTGGGTGATGAAAGTTTGGCAAATTCGTCACAAGTTTCATTTAGTATTCTTCCCGATTTTCCCTGCTTTTTTTAATTTAACACTTTTCAACTGCATCGAAAAATAAAATATTTATAACTTCGGTTTATCTGTCCGTGCTCCCGTTCTCGTAAATATTAATGGAATTTTTCAAAATATATATGTCATTCAAATGTTCTCTATTGAAAATGCAGTAAGCACCATCACTGGTTTGTATATAGAGGTAACATGAAGGTACTTCAAAGCATTACGTTCTCTGACAGGTATTTCTAAAAATTATATTTTATTAACTTTGCACGAATCTTAAAGAAACTGAAATTTGTTATTCTTATGCACAAAAGAGTGTTTTCTTTCCTGCAGAATATAGTACATGATTAGCTTTATGATTTATGCGGCCACACAACAATATTCTGTTACAGTGAAGTCTATTACTGGAAAAATCCTAAAATTGCATTTTCGTTGACAAGAAATATTTTTAACGCTTTGTAACAATGTTTAATATGAATATGATTTGAATCAGTTTATCTATCTAAATCTCCGATTGTCTATCTGTCCGTCTGCTTACCTGCAGCGTCATATATGCCAACATTTTAATTTATTCCGGAGTATTTTTAGCTCCGCCTTTCTTCATACCACTTTTTTTTTTTTTTTTTAAGAGTATTTTTATCTTATTTAATTTAAGTTATTTAAGAAAACTTTTCTGTAAATAAAGTGGTGCAAAATAAAGGCGGAGCTAAAAATGCTCCGGAATAAATTAAAACGTTGGCACCTATGCAGCGTCTTTAAATATTTTCAGAGTTTCTTAAAACTGATATACGGTTTTCAGTTTCATTATGGAATGTTTTGTATTTAAAATGGCATTAATAGTCCCTGTACAACTCGTTTGCGTACAATGACACTAAAAAAATTGCCAATGCATTGTGTTTTAGGGGAGACATTTTTATAAATCACATTTAAATAATTTTCTACTACGAAATTGATATTATTGTTAATATGGTGAAATAAAGTTTTGTAAGAATTAATATGATATTTTTAGCGTTCATTTACGGGGCTACGCTCTGGAAATTGCTAGATTTCCTCTGGAAATTGGATTTCCGTTTGTGTTAAGCATTTTTAACACTTTCCAGACACTTTTAACCCAGAATTACACACTTTACATTTAACACATATTACTTTCATCCATAAATCTTCACCGGATCAGAAAATTTCACCAGAAATATATACCGGGTGATCCAAAAGTCACAGAAAAAATAAAAAGCTCATTATTATAAAAGTATTTATATTTTTATAGTAATGTGTGTATAAGGTATAATAATTAAATAGGATGTTATAGAAAAAGAAGATAAAAATAGTGGTATCATAGAAAGAGGAAATTTCTCATCCCTTAAATTATCAAGAAAAGGGGGCGGAGACGTCGAGCTCTGTAGATAACCAGTTAGGCTGCGGTGCGATTGCGCTGCGTCACATTTTTCCAGACTAAACATTACAGTGATGTCACGTCTTATAGCATTTAACCAGTAAATCGAGTTATCACTAGATTAACATATTTAATTTAACTTAAATTCTCAATAATTTAGCAACAATTACACGTTTCAAGCAGTTTCAATCATACAAATGTAGACCTGCTAACTATGCTAGTTTATCCGTACTGACATTAAGCCCCGCCTTTTTTCACACCAGAATAGTTGTAGAGTAATATTCAGCTAGACCTGCTAACTATGCTAGTTTATCCGTAAAGGTATTAAACACCGCCTTTTTTTCTCACCAGAATAGCTGTAGATCAATAGTCTTCTTATTTAATCATGAGACCCTATTGCTGAATATTACTCTACAACTATTCTGGTGTGAAAAAATAAAAAGATGGGTCCTAATACTATTACGGATAAACTAGCATAGTTAGCAGGTCTAGCTGAATATTACTCTACGACTATTCTGGTGTGAAAAAAAGGTGGGGCTTAATACCATTACGGATAAACTAGCATAGTTAGCAGGTCTAGCTGAATATTACTCTACAACTATGCTGGTGTGAAAAAAAGGCGGGGCTTAATACCATTACGGATAAACTAGCATGACAGTATGATAAAATCTTTAAAAAGTAAAATGAAAACAAAAATATATACGATTACGTTTGCTTTAAGACATATTAATACAATAAATCAATTATAATAATACATGTACAAAAATAAATAAATAAAATAAAATAAATAAAAAAAAATAATTAAGGAAATTAAAAAAAAAAAAATGATGTTAATGTTTATATGGACAAAGTAAAAACATAAAAACATATTACCTGTATTACGTCCAGCGTTTTTTTTTTATTTTTTTATTTTTTTTTTTTATCCATAGTAAATAATTCCTCGTTCGTAATTATGTAAAAAAATAAATGCTAGCAACTAACACATTAAGGCAAAAAATCATTTACATTCCCGGCCTTAAAATGCTAGTAACTGGCAAAGATTGAATTTCGATAATAACATTGGTTTAATATATAGAAAATACATACGTTATTCATCAAAAGAAAAGAAAAAAAAAAAAAATGAAGCTAAATACTCTTCTCTTACTAAATAAAATAGAAACACACGTTCACACTCTCGCAAGGAGAGGCAGCCATCTTTGTTTATCTACACTAGTTGGCATAGGTGGACTCTGCTCAGCTCCCCATCATATTTATGTTCTCATAAATTTCTAGTGCGAGACATATTATAAACATGTTAAAAGAAATGAATATGACCAAAGCTTGATACAGTGACAGAATGAAATCCCCGCCTAATAGGCTATCCACCGTTCACTTCGATATATTTACCTCATTCTAATCTATTAATTTATTTTATCAGGGTCGATTCCGTTGTTTAGTTTTCATGCTACTGTTTCCAATGCAGTAATCCTCAAAATTCATATTGATATGGAAATTTTACAATTTCGCTATGTTGATAAAATCGTAAATTACGAATAATTTACGAAAATTTCCTTTTAGACTATTTGTATTCAATCATGTTCAAACAAATATCATAAATGTAATTTTGAAGTTGTCAAATGTATTTATGATCCTCAAAATGGAAGTTTAGGCTCAATTTTGCCATATTCTGACATGTTAAGTAAAGCGTAAATTCCAAATAACTTGCGAATTTTTTAAATTGAAAAAATCATTGTGTATGATATTCATGCCAGTATCCTAAATAATATTTCGAAAGTGGTTTGACATCTTTACGATGAAAATATCTCTCAAGATTGACGTTTATGTGAGATTTTGCTCTATTCTGTCATGTTAAGAAATTCGTAAATTTCCAATAACTAACGAAATTTTAATATTCGAAAGCTCATAGTCATTAATATTCATGCCAGTGTCCTAAATTATATTTGAAAAGTAGTCTGACATCTTTACGATGAAAATATCTCTCAAAATTTACGTTTGTGTGAAATTTTGCCCTATACTGCCATGTTAAGAAATTCGTAAATTTCCAATAACTTGCGAAATTTTCAAAGTAGCATATTTATAGTTACTGATGTTCATTCTGGCATCAAAACCGATATTTTAAAACTGGTTTGACATTTTCACAGTAAAAAATTTCCATTTAATGCACATTTAAGTGAACTTTTGTCCTATTCTCCCATGTTAAGAAAATCGTAAATTTCTCATAACTTACGAAGTTTTTTAGTTCGAATATTGCAAATGAATAGGGTTCTTGCCAGTATCGAAAGTGATACTTTGAAACTGATCTGACCTCTCTGCGATCATTTGTTCGTGAGATATTGTGTTAACAGACTAACAAACTAACGGACTAACACACTGATCCACTAACGGACTGACCCACTGACAGACACCACACAAATTTTGTCATTTTCGGATTCCTCACACCTGAAAACGTATAAAAAAGTCAAAAAACCGAGGTCGAAATTTTTCACGATTACCTAAGTTCCCCATACCTATAGTATGATGGGGAACTAAAAATCCCAGAGGAATCTCGCGGGGAGAATGAAATGATCCTCCTCTGTGATTGGTTAACTTAAACCGATTTCGAAAGCAGTTTGGGTGCTCTGGAAGAAATTTCTATTCACCTTTCCGATAAGGTGGTTCTAGGGTATAAAATGCATGTCCGGATGATTTGGGTTGGAAGCCGAGGATTCCGATAGCGGAATGTTTCCGCATCGAATTCTTACCGATGGGATCATTCTACAGCCCCAGGACCCTAGCGCAGTCAATCGGCCTTAACCACAGAACTACAAACTAATTTAATTTCAAGAATGTAATCGTTTAATTTTGGGTGGGTCTGTATGTTTTATGTAAATTGCATACACTGAAGTGCATTTTATGTACAACAATAATAGAAACGTATAAGATTATTTGAAATACACTTGTTATAGACCCTAATAAATACGCATTTTTTTCTGTGGCGCCTCGTAAAAGAATAGTGAGACCTTTTAATGCCATGTTCTGTGTGAAACATGCTTATATGGATATAACAGACATATGTTTACTTTATTTTGTTTAGCGCAGTTAAAAGATGATCAAATATACTGAATTTTTTTTTCCCATAAGCATAATGTATTTTAACTCTTTTGGATATTCTTATACATGAAATATTTGTTCGACTTTATTTGAAAGTATCACGTAAATTGTCAGTACAACATACAATTAAAATACCGAATTAAGATTTCCGTCTGTATGTTTTTCAAAATATGTTAATAGTAAATTAACACAGAGACACCAGTCGCTAAAAATCTGATTTTCTGATTAAGGGAAGCTCAAAAGATATATCAAAAATTCAATTTGGAAAATTTGATCCGCAAACATATTTCCTTCGCCATACGTATTTTTAAGAGATAATGTTACAAGGAAAAAATAAATAAATAAACGTGCTTCTAGTTTTTCTCACTAACATTTACCCACGAAGAATAATTTTATTATTTTAATAAAAAGTAAAATTATTATTTATTAACCCTTATTGCTCGTATGTCCCTTCTGCGGGGACATTAAAAAATCGAGCCACGTTTTAAGGTGTTCCTCTGCAAATGAAATGTTATTTTTCTAAAACGCGTAACTATAGGCTACCTTTCGGCCACCGGGAAATTTTAACAGAAAGATTTATTTTATTTAATGATGAAGCAAAATAAAACAAATTATTACAATTTTTCGGTAGCCAATAGGTAGTAAGTCGAAAACTATACGTGTGACTTTTAAAGGAACGCCAAAAAGCGTGTCTTACGGAAAATATGCCGAGCGCATAGGGTTAAAATTTTCTTCAATGATCAATACATACGATGTTTATTCTTGGACACAGACATGGCATCATTTTAATATCGGAGCATTGTTAATTAACCCTTTGCCGGTCAGTGTTCCACTACATGAAACATCTAACTTCGCTAGCTTCTCCAACCGTTAAATTCAATTGCAAATGCATAAAAATAGGTTTATTTTTTACTTTGAACTTTCCTTTTCTACCATAGAATGGCATCACTACACAAGGCAATCCATGATATTTAGCTGGGACGCGTTATTTTAAATCCTCGTATTTACAAGAAATTTTGTATAGTTTTTTTTTTTGTGATACAAAAAGATTGCTTGAAAAAAGATTTCTATGTTATATCGTTGGCTGTACTCTAAATTATTTATTCTATATTATTTTTAATTTTTTATACAGAAAACATACGAGGAATCGTTGAATAAAATAAGGTGTTCCATCTCCTGGAACACTGCGACACTAGCGCTTTTCATATTATGCAACCGAAAACAATGATGAGAGAAGGCATCTGTGTTTACGTGCTCTGTTTTCCTGTTTGGAGGGAATGAAGTCAAGCTATCAGATACTGCGATGAAGGGTTGGTTGTTTATAAATAAAAACAACCGCACAAAACTAGTTTCATGTGCAAAACCTGCAATGTTGGTTTGCGCTTCTACAAAAGAGTGTGACGTGCTTCCAAAAATTTCATGAAGCTAAAAAATAGACTAATTGTAAATATTTTTGCACACAGGACTTGTATATATGTATACTAACTGTTTTTTTTTTTTTTTTTTTTTTTTTTTTTTGGGGGGGGGGGGAGGGGGAATGGGACGTAGAGTAGCAGGCCTCCCCGTGATGCATTACGGGTCATGCTAAATCTACTACACAGGTATAATACAGTGTTTTTTAATTCATATTCAAAATCTTCTATTCATTTACGCGCTTCACTGCGATGCTTTTAGACGCACTTTTCAGAGCTCTAGTGCGGAGTGTTCCCGCTGATGGAACACCCACAGATTCAAAACGGTAAGTACCATCTTTACAAAATTATACCTGTGTACTCCTTTAGACCTAAGTAGATAGCCTACAACTTTTTTTGTTGAAATTCCAACTTTAAAGAGTAGTGCACTGTAAAGGGTTAAAGCATTTTTTCTCCCACCAAGCCTTTATTTCACACCACTTTATTTCCAGGGGGAAAAAAATTCCAATAAATTCAAAAAAATTCCAATTCTTCAGTAAAATGAGAAAAAAATACTTTAAAAAAATAAGTGTTGGGGATTAAAGGCGGGACAAAAATACTCCGGAATAAATTGAAAATGCTGGCATCTATGCATGTAATTGCGATAAAAAAAAAAAAAAAAAAATCTCAAGAAAAGTATTTTTACGGTCCCATCTTTTTTTGTTTTAAGAATCAGATTAAATAATTATAAGATTAAAAAAAAAAATTATAAACCATATTTTTAAATTTTCTGTTGAATCATATAAACGCTACTGAAGGCAGCCGGAACCCCAGCAATTGGATAAAAGTATTAAAAAAATTCCTTGCTATCGTCTTTTGAGCTATTATAAAAGTTTCAAATGGCTATCTAGCCGGGAAGTTAGTTAAAAGTTGATTGCAAGCTTTGTACTGGAAACGCTGCCGAAGGCAGCAGGGTCCCGAAGCAACTGGATAAAAATATTTTTAAAAAGCATTTTCACCGTATTCTGAACTATTCCGAAAGTTTCAAATGTTTAGCTACTCGGGAAGTTAGTTAAATAAATTTTCTGTTGAATCATATGAACGCTGCCGAATGCAGTAGGGACCTGAAACAGTTGACTAAGAGTTTTAAAAAAAAATGTATTGCCACCGTGTTCTGAGCTGTCCTGAAAGTTTCAAATATCTAGCTAGTCGGGAAGTTAGTGAAAAATCGATTACAAGCTTTGTACTGGTCATGGACGTACACTATGGACCGCCGACGCTGTGTTATCAGAATGGCCCCATTTTGGTCGCTTTTAGAAGATGGCGCTCGCATCGACTGCCTTTCTACTTCAGACTTGAAAGAGCGCGAGAATTAAATGTAATAATGTTAAATATCTCGAACAAAAAAACAGATATACGTAAAATTTTTGCTTTAAAATATAGCTAATACAAATGTCTAAAAATCGATTTCTGGAATTTTTGAAATTCGGTCCCCAAAGGGGGGAGGAGGGGGCGAAACGTGATTTCACATAATCCTATATATCTCAAACAAAAAAAATAGATATACGTGAAATTTTTGCTCTAAAATATAGCTAATGCAACTATCTAAATACCAATTTCTGGAATTTTAGAAATTCAGCCCCCAGGTGGAGCAGCAAGGGGGTGTGGGCTATGGAGCAAAAACAAATAGAAATACAGTTAGGCCGTTTAAAATTGGTACAGATAGGTTTTAAAGGCCTGCAAGACGAATGAGGATATTTTCGATTGTGTAAAGTTATTAGGAGGGGCAAGAAGGGGGGAGGGGAGAGGGGGGGGCAAAAAAATAAAAATAGTGTCAGATCGTTCAAAATTGGTACATAGAGGTTTTCGATACTTACAAATCGATTGCGGATATTTTTAAACTTGTAAAATTATTAGGAGTTGCGGTAAGGGGGGTGGGGCGGTAAGGGGGGCTATGGGGCAAAAACAAATAGAAATACAGTTAGGCCGGTCAAAATTGGTACAGATAGGTTTAAGAGGCCTGCAAGTCGAATGGGGATATTTTCGAAAGTGTAAATTTGTTAGGATGGGCGAGAAGGGGGGAGGGGAGAGGGGCGAAAAAATAAAAATAGTGTCAGATCGTTCAAAATTGGTACATAGAGGTTTTCGATACTTACAAATCGATTGCGGATATTTTTAAATTTGTAAAATTATTAGAAGGGGCGGTAAGGGGGGGCTATGGGGCAAAAACAAATAGAAATACAGTTAGGTCGTTCAAAATTGGTACAGATAGGTTTAAGAGGACTGCAAGTCGAATGGGGATATTTTCGAAAGTGTCAAGTTATTAGCAGGGGCGAGAAGGGGAAGTGGGGAGGGGGGGGGGGCAAAAAAATAAAAATAGAGTTAGATCGGTCAAAATTGGTATATAGAGGTTTTCGATACTTACAAATCGATTGGGGATATTTTCGAATTTGTAAAATTATTAGGAGGGGCGGTAAGGGGGGGGCTATGGGCAAAAACAAATAGAAATACAGTTAGGTCGTTCAAAATTGGTGCAGACAGGTTTTAAAGGCCTGCAAGTTGAATGGGGATATTTTCGAAAGTGTAAAGTTATTAGGAGGGGCGAGAAGGGGGAGGGGAGAGGGGGGGGACAAAAAAATAAAAATAGAGTTAGATCGTTCAAAATTGGTATATTGAGGTTTTCGATACTTACAAATCGATTGGGGATATTTTCGAATTTGTAAAATTATTAGGAGGGGCGATAAGGGGGGGGGGTATGGGCAAAAACAAATAGAAATACAGTTAGGCCGTTCAAAATTGGTACAGACAGGTTTTAAAGGCCTGCAAGTCGAATGGGGATATTTTCGAAAGTGTAAAGTTATTAGGAGGGGGGAGAAGGGGGAGGGGGCAAAAAAATAAAAATAGAGTTAGATCGTTCAAAATTGGTATATAGAGGTTTTCGATGCTTACAAATCGATTGGGGATATTTTCGAATTTGTAAAATTATTAGGAGGGGCGGTAAGGGGGGGGGGCTATGGGCAAAAACAATCAGAAATACAGTTAGGCCGTTCAAAATTGGTACAGACAGGTTTTAAAGGCCTGCAAGTCGAATGATGATATTTTCGAAAGTGTAAAGTTATTAGAAAGGCCGGGAAGGGGGGCGGAGGGACCAAAAAAAAAAAAAAAGAGTTAGATCATTCAAATTTGGTACATAGAGGTTTTCGATACCTACAAATCGATTGCGGATATTTTTGAATTTTTTAAATTATTGAGAGGGGCAAAAAAATAAAATCGACATAGATCGTTCAAAACTGGTGCATAGAGGGTTTTGATACTTACAAACCGATTGCGGATATTTTCGAATTTGTAAAATTATTAGGATAGACGGGAGGGGGGATGAAGGGGGAAAATAATAGAAATAAGAGTTAGAACATTTTGGGGATTTTTTCCGAAGACATTGAGAACCCGGTGCGACATTTTTCCTAATCAGATTTTGTTTCTCTTTTTTTTTTTTTTCACGTGATAACAATTAATGCAATTCTGAGAAATCAGTAATTATAGTGATTCATTTAAGAATAGGGACCAGCGAAGCGGGCGTCGCCAGTTAGTATGTAAACATATCTATAAATATAAACAATTCGCCCCCCCCCCACCCCGGGAAAAAAAAAAAAAAAAAGACGAAATAGTATAATGAAAACATATGATGTTTAAAAAATAAATATGAAAATATGAATTTTCATAATTTAAAACAATGAATGT
The DNA here is from genome assembly GCA_963930645.1 of Salticus scenicus. NCBI lineage: Eukaryota > Metazoa > Arthropoda > Arachnida > Araneae > Salticidae > Salticus > Salticus scenicus. The sequence goes on along the minus strand of OZ005662.1, from coordinate 63,766,003 downwards.
ATTTCAAAAATTACAATTTATGCCAGAATTTCCAATAAAAAAAAAAATAAAATAAATACAAAGTATGTAAAAAAGAAAAATTTTAAAAAATTATTATGATTTTTTTTACAAAGGCCGCCCTTTTCCCACTTCCGAGACTCCAATGGTGGTCGAGCGGTTCTGAGCTCAAAGCTGAGTGACGGGAAGTGCCTGGGTTCGATTACAGGTCGCGCTTGTCTACTTAGTCATTCAGAGTTTTCCGTGTTTTTCTCCGAAATTGTGTGCATACGGACTAGAATCCCTTAGAAAGATCCCCCACGAAGAGCACTCCCCTTCAGACGTAGGACCTACAGTAGTCAATCGACGTTATTCCCAAATCCAATAAATCCATAAACCGAAATACAGCACTTTTTAATTTTTATCAATATTTTTCATTTTAAAATTTGCACTTTAAAGAGATTTTCAATCTGTATTATTTGCTACTCATTTAAAGCAAATAATTTACTCAAAAAATCTGATATGGGCACCACATGACTTCCTTATACACTTTTAGAAATATACATAATGTTAAAAAACATTGACATTGGACCCGAAACAGTTGGCTAAAAATATTAAAAAAAAAATGAATTATTACTGTGTTCTGAGCTTTTCTGAAAGTTAGTTAAAAACCGATTGCAAGATTTGTACTAGTAACGCTGACGAAGGCAGCAGGGACCCGAAAAAATTGGCTAAAAGTATTAAAAAAAGGCATTTTCACCGTGTTCTGAACTATTCTGAAAGTTTCAAATGTCTACCTAGTCGGGAGGTAAGTTAAACAAATTTTTTGTTGGACTATGTAAACGCTGCCAAAGGCAGCAGGGACCTGAAACAGTTGGCTAAAAGTATTAAAAAGAAGCATATTCACCGTGCTCTGAACTATTCTGAAAGTTTCAAATGTCTAGCTAGTCGGGAAGTTAGTTAAATAAATTCTCTGTTGAACCATGTAAACGCTGCCGAAGGCAGCAGTGACCCGAAACAATTGGTCAAAAATATTTAAAAAATGCATTGTCACCGTGTTCTGAACTTTTCCGGAAGTTTTAAATGTCTAGTTAGTCGGGAAGTTAGTTAAAAATCGATTGCAAGATTTCTATTGGAAAAACAAAGAAAGGAACAAGAATCGAAGTTAACTGGTTAATCGATTTGAACTGGTAACGCTGCCGAAGGCATCATGGACCCTACACAGTTGGCTAAAAGTATTTAAAAAATGCATTTTCACCGTGTTCTGATCTAGTCTGATAGTTTCAAATGTCTAGCTAGTCGGGAAGTTAGTTAAATAAATTTTCTGTTGAATCGCATAAACGCTGCTGAAGGCAGCAGGTATCGGAAACAGTTGGCTAAAAATATTTAAAAAATGCCTGGTCAACGTGTTCTGAGCTTTTCTGAAAGTTTCAAATGTCTAGCTAGTCGGAAAGTCAGTTAAATTGCAAAATTTGTCTAAACCGTTGTTGAGTTATTACCGTTTTTTGATACATTATGGCCAAAACCTATGTATTTTTGTCATTATAAACCTAATTTTCCTAAATATCTCCAAAACGGGAAATCATAGAAAGTCCAAAAAGGGAGGTGCACAACTAGATGTTATAACAAACCTATGTACCAATTCGCAACTTTCTACGTCCAACCATTTTTGAGTTATGCGACATATACACACACAGACACACACACACATACAGACGTCACGAAAAATCGTGTAAAATCCCTTATATCTTTAAAACGAGAGCTCGTGTTAGGACGACAGTTGCAGGTGTGCAACTAGACATCATGACAGTCACACGTATAAATTGGCAACATTCAGCGATCATTCGTTTTCGAGCAATGTGAAATACAAAATCCATTTCGCAAATCGGGATTACTATACTTCCTTATACTTTGTATAAGGAAGTAAAAACAAAATTAACCTATATATATATTTAAATATGCGCGATATAAAAATCAATGTAATGAAAAGTAGAGTCACTCATAATAATTTGAGCATTCCCTTTCAAAAAGCTAAAGGAGCATTTTTTTTATTAATTATTTTTAGAACCAAAGCCCATAATACTGTGTGGGGAATTTTTTTAAATTCTGAATATTTTCTTCTAAAGGATTCGAAAACTGCTTTTAGGTCATTCATCTGACTTTATAGCTTAAAATCAATGTTGGTGTGGGAGATTAAAGCCAGATGACTGCATTAAGGTCCAAGGCCTGGGTCTGCCCATCGTGGCGGTTCTTCTAAAGGGCCTTTGTCCACAATTACGCAAGTTTCAGGAAAAAGAAAAAAAAAAAAAACGCGCAAAACTCCGAACCTGAACAGCCAGACCGATAAGCGCGATTTGGGATCGAACCCGACACTTCACGTCCACCAGCATCAAGAAGTCAATTTTTGAAGGACTAGAACAGATTTAATGGTCGAGAAATTTCTGAATGTGCAAATGGAATTATGAAAAATATACTGGATTATGTAATTCTATGAACATCCATCTTTGCAACAAACAGTATGATATCAATGTTTCATGCATGAAAAATAATACTCTGTTCCTTATAGCTGCCTGGTACTCATAATTTCTAAAGTATTCTCTCAGTTTTTTAATACAAGTTCCTATAGTAAGATTTTTAATTAAAAACTATTATATTGAAGCTTAGAGAACATTTTTCTCATTCTAGAATGCATTTTTTTTTTTTTTTTTTTTCTACTTGTGCAACAAGAATTCGGGAAAAAAAGAAGGAAAAAAAAAACCTGTTATAACAACATAATTAAAAAGTAATGTTTGGGTTTAAGGACGATTGCCTACGCTAAGTTCCTAGGCCAATAGGTGGAATGCCCTCAGTGGGGGTCTTTCTAAGGGGTTCTAGCCCGCATTTATGCGAGTTTCTGAGAAAACCACGGAAAACTCCTAACGTATTGGTCGATGAGCATGACCTATAATCGAACCTGACATTTCTGAAAGGTAATAAAAATTACTAAAAAAAAAAAAAAAATGATTCTATTTATAAATTGTTTAGGAGATTTCTTTCTACTTTCATTTCTTAATTTTTGAAATATAAGGTTTGCCACTATGTATTATACAATGTGACCCAAGGAGAATGATATATGCTTTAATCCTTAATTTTTATAGATAAATGGGCAATGTGACTCAAGTGTGTTAAAAATAAGATGTTATTAAAATTTATCAATATTAGCATAGCTTGCTCAAGAAATAATGCATGTGATATTTATTAGAATTATTTCTAAGAAATAAAAAAAGATGGCAATAAAAATAGCATTGATAAAAATGTGAAAAAAAAAAAAAAAAATGTGAAACTTCAGTTTACAAATTCTGTGGAAATTAAAGCTAATTAAATTCTTAAAATATTTATCTGAATCTCAGTGGAATAAGAAGTAATATAATACAGTCGAACCTCGTTAATGTGAACACTGTTAACATGTATTACTTTTTGCTCATCAGCGGCCGAGCGGTTCTGTGCTCAAAGCTGGTAGACGTGAGGTGCCGGGTTCAATCCCAGGTCATGCTCGTCGGCCTCGCCGTTCAGAGTTTGCCGTGTTTTTCTCCGATAATTGCGTAAATACAGGCTGGGATCCCTTAGAAAGACCCCATGGAGGGCACTCCCCTCAGGCCTTGGACATACAGCTGTCAATCAGCCTTATTCCGAAATCCAATCCAATCCATGAATTACTTTTAACATGAACTGTTTCCGCGATCCCCGTAAAAATGAAGATTACTTTAGTAATATGAATATTAGTTACTGATAGCATGAACTACTGATACCATGAACAAATTTTTTATCCTCCTTGAGATTCTCGTGTATATATATATAACCATTTCAACATTATTATAGTTCTTTTCCATTTTGCATAGCGAAATAACCAGGGATTATACATAAATTTTGAGATATATATGTTATCTGTATCAGTTGAAATTTTTAAAAAAAGTGTGGAATATATATATATATATATATATATATATTTTTTTTTTTTTTTTTTTTTTTTTTTGAAGTAAATGCAAACGATGATTTTCTTTTACTCTGTTATCAAAAGAAAAGACAAGGAATCATGTAAAAACCCTTTATTATATAAGAAAATTAACTTAAAAAAGGAATGAAAAAAAAGTTACATAGAGTTTTATTCAATTAAAAAAACCTTGAGTTTAATACTCTAATTTTTACATAAAATCTCTAATTTTCAGCTGGAAGAACACTAGCTTATAAATTATGAAATGTGAATGTGGCACTGGTGATGAATTTAATTAAATATATATATATATTTTTTTAAATCTCCAATTTTCAACTGAATTTAGGAGTTTTTTACTGTGAAATCATAATCATTATTTTTAATTTTTGACAAAAACCAATTAAAAATTTCTTTTTTGTTAAAAACAATACATTTCTATAATATGGTAATAATAATGATGATAATATAACGTGATTTATCATCTAACATGAATTAGAAGTTAAAATATTGGCAGTTTGTAAAATTAATTTAAAATGTTAATGCAAAGTGGCCTGAAATCACATTTTAAATTATTACTTTCTTCTATATGTAATATAGAGAGAGTATTGGATTCGCGAAAATTTTCGACCTCCGTTTTTTGACGGATCTACACGTTTTCGGATGTCCTGAACACGAATTGATAGTTTTTAAAAAATGTCTGTCTGTGTGTCTGTCTGTCTGTCTGTCTGTGGTTTAGTTTTTTCACCGTATCTCACGAACCAATGAATGAAATTCAACCAAACTTGGTATATAGTTGGACCCTGGCGGGGCATTGTGCTGATTAGATTTGGGGATCAATAGCCCATCAGGTGGCGCTGTGATCGCATTTTATGTAAATTTTTAACATGGCAGTATAGGACAAATTTTTGTATTTTTCACCGTATCTCACGAACTAATGAATGAAATTCAACCAAACTTGGTATATAGTTGGAACCTGACGGGGCATGGTGCTGATTAGATTTGGGGATCAATCGTCCAGCAGGTGGCGCTGTGATCGCAAAATTTCGTATGTTTCACCATATCTCACGAACCGATGAATGAAATTGAACCAAACTTGGTGTATAGTTGGACCCTGACATGGAAAGGGTCTGATTAGATTTTGGGATCAATCGCCCAGCAGATGGCGCTGTGATCGCATTTTATGTAAACTTTTAACATGGCAGAATAGGACAAAATTTCGTATAAATGTACATAATGAGCGTTATTTTAAACTTGTGATTGTAAAATTAATATGAATTATTGATAATAGTAGTAGTTAACTACGAAAAAAAATTTGTGCATGTGGGGGCACCGGTTCCCGGGAGGGGTAAATTTTCAAGATATGTATCTTTCGAAAGGTCTCGTCAATACCTTTAAAACGAATGGTTGAACTATAAATCTGTGACAATTTGAAACAAAGTTATCGATTTTTTTACTTTTAACAAAAAAAAAAACTTAGAAAAAAAAATCTTTTTTTTTTTTTTTTTTTTTTTTTTATCGAAACTTAACCAAAGTTGGTATTTAGTTGGTCCCCGACATAATTTGGTGCTGATTACATTTAGGGATCAATAGCTCAACAGGTGGCGCTGTGATCGCATTTTTCTAAATTTTTAACATGGCAGAATAGGACAAAATTCCGTATAAATGTACATAATGAGCGTTATTTTAAACTTGTGATTGTAAAATTAATATGAATTATTGAGAATAGTAGTAGTTAACTAGGGAAAAAAATTTTGTGCATGGGGGAGCATCGCTTCCCCCCCTGGGGAAAACGAATGGTTAAACTATAAATCTGTGATAATTTAAAACAAAGTTATCGATTTTTTTTACTTTTAACCAAAAACAGAAAAAAAAATCGCTTTTTTTTTTTTTTTAAATATTGTTAGTGATTGAATATGTATTAATTTTTACAAAAAAAAAAAAAAAAAAAAAAAAAAAAAAAAAACTTAGAAAAAAAAATCGTATTTTTTTTTTTTTTTTTTTTTAAATATTGTTACTGATTGAATATGTATAGGAAAATATAGAAGAAAGTTTTGTGGTGGCCACAACATACTAGTTTTTAAAATGTCTTAAAACTCAGTAATTTTGAAATGAATTGAAAAAAGTATGACTGTGAACTCATATCATTTTTAACCAATTTTTAACTCTTGCCAAAATCGGTTTACAATTCAAGATTTTTAAAAATACTTCTTTTTAAGCTCCAATTAAAAAAAATAAAAAATAAATAAAAACAAAAAAAACAAAAAAAACGTGATTTATAATTAACATGATTTAAATTCGGAGGATTGCAAGCTCGCGTGTCTTAGCCGAATAATATAAAAAAAGTAATACTGCTAGCACTCAAATTTAAAAATCTTAATGCAAAGTGGCCTGAAAAATTACATTTTAATAAATTAAAAAAAAAAAAAAAAAAAAAAAATCTATCATACAGAATTTTACTAAGAACCATCCCAATTAAATCAGCCTTTTTTTTTTTTTTTTTGTATAGTGATAGAATATTTATAAGACAACAATTTTATCATTCAATAAAACATTAATATCAATAGCTTACATTAGGTGGACGAAATAAACTTGGGTTCTTTTCACCCATTTCCTTGTTTTTTTTTTTTTTTTTTTTCGAACACTTCGATATCCAGAGGTGCAACCCGGTGCGTAACAGTGTGACATTATAAAAAAATCTAATATTAAAAATAAATTGAAAATAAAACTAAAATTTCGTCTGCTCACCATGCTATTCTACGGCGTAAGTGGACAGTCAGAGAACACTTACGACCCCTAGCGGCGAATGAATAATAGCGACCATTTCGGGTCCATTTTTGAGGGACGGCCGCCGTTGGAGAAACGGGTCCTTCTTCTAAGTCCGTGGTACTGGTAATGCTGCCGAAGGCAGCAGGAACCCGAAACAGTTGGCTAAAGGCATTTAAAAAAATGCATTTTCACCGTGTTCAGAACTATTCTGAAAGTTTCAAATGTCTAGCTAGTCGGGAAGTTAGTTAAATAAATTTTCTGTCGAATAATATAAGCGCTGCCGAAGGCAATGGGACCTGAAATAGTTGACTAAAATTAAATTATTAGAAAAATGTATTGTCACCGTGTTATGAGCTGTCCTAAAAGTTCCAAATGTCTAGCTAGTCGGAAAGTTAGTGAAAAATCGATTGCAGGCTTTGTACTGATAACGCTGCCGAAGGCAGCAGGAACCCGAAACAGTTGGCTAAAGGTATTAAGAAAATGCATTTTCACCGTGTTCTGAACTATTCTGAAAGTTTCAAATATCTAGCTAGTCGGGAAGTTAGTTAAATAAATTTTCTGTCGAATCATATAAGCGCTGCCGAAGGCAGCGGGACTTGAAATAGTTGACTAAATTTATTAGAAAAAAATGTATTGTCACCGTGTTGTGAGCTGTCCTGAAAATTTCAAATATCTAGCTAGTCGGGAAGTTAGTTAAAAATCGATTGCAATATTTATCCCTGACAAACACACAAACAAACAAGAATCGAACTTAATAAAAACGTGGTAAAATACGGACTGTAGAAGCTTTGAAGAAAAGTGGCATTAAAAAATGTGCGTGTATAAATAGTACTCCAGAATAAATTAAAATGTCGGCATACCTGGCAGAAAAGTATAACCCTAAATATAAAAAAAAGTCAATTTATTGCTTTACAAATAACCCCTCTTTTTTCTTTCTCTCTCTCTCTCTCTCTTTTTTTTTTTTTTTTTTTTAAGAATAATCTCCCTTGAAGAGGCGGAACTTTGCTCCTACATGTCCATTTTTTTTTTTCAGCCGACTTTTAATATTTAAAATAATCCTTTTAATTTTATGAGGAATCTTTAAAATTAATTATCTTTGGCCATATTTTTTGGAAATTTCGGCCTATACTCCTATGTCAAAAATTTAGCTAAACTGAAATGGTGGATTTTCACCAAGAGTCGACTGGCACTATTTTAGGTCAACGTACAACAATAGTTGCCAACTTAGCACCTTTTGGCTACTGAAAATTTTTATTTTATTTTATTTTTTATTTTTTTACTTTATCAGTGAAAACCGTTTTACTGTTCACTGATTAAATAAAATAAATATTTCTAATAAATTTTTCCGGTAGCCAAAAAGTGCTAAGTTGGCAACAATGACAATAACATATCGATTTGCATAACAGAAAATGGACATAACATCAATTTTCGCAGCTCTGTCAATGAACGCCCTTTCTTCACTCCAAGTTATTTTAAGGTTTGCACAGTCCTTATTTTTCGGCACTAGTAAAATTATACAGTGATTCTTGTCATAAAATTAGCTTATAATTTTAAATAAAATTATATTATAAAATTAATGTGGCGTAATCAGGGTGATTACAGACCACATATTACTATACAGATAGGACAGTGAAGCTAAAACGCGAACCGGAAATATAATGGCGCCACTAGTGTCAACAGAGGGAAACTGCGCCCATTTTTCCAAAAACCGAAGTGATGTTCAAGGAATTTTTCTCCACAGCTAGTATAGGGCACATCATGAAAAACGGCAGTTTTTCGAGTGACGCAAGCGGAAGGACAAACGGATATTACTATACAGATAGGACAGTGAAGCTAAAACGCGAACCGGAAATATAGTGGCACTCCTAGTGTCAACAGAAGGAAACTGCATGTGTGAAGTCTACATGATTAGCATCTTTGATTGAACATTGTTTTCCTCTTTCACGATTAGTTAATATCAGGTTAGTATGTGAAGTTTTCTTTTTCTTCATTTTTTATTATTTTTGAATTCACAAAATCATAATAAAAACGTTCACAGCTATTCTTCTAACAAAAAAAATTAATTTGTATCATGGTTTAAAATATATTTTGCCAAACATATTCTTATTCAAGTACAGATTAAAATAATAAACTGTAACTCTGAAATAGCAGTGTGAAATCTTACATATTTAACATTGCTTTGTTTAAATAAAACAAAATACTTTAAAATAAAAAAAATATTATAAATTTATGTATATTTTCGAAATTTATTTGCTTAATATTTAGTACTTGATTCTTAAAATAAATTGCTTTCGACAATCAAGTTCGTAAACAATAACAAAGTTGTCAAATGTAAACATCAATACAATGGTTAGTTGGTTGGATGTTGGGTTTAACGTTGCACTAATATTACGATGTGAACGTAGATACTAGGGCTGGAGTATTTATCAATATATCCCCAAGTATCAATATTTTTTAAGTATCGCAATAACGATATTAAAGATCTAGCTTTGCTGATATATCCCTCTAACGATATTTCTTTAGCGCACACTGAGCGATCGATCGAAACGCCGATAAATAATGTTTCTCACTAGCACCTACCACCAGTCGCCACGCTCGGAATAAAGAGAACGCCGAATAGCTTATTCACCGTGTTTTCTAAAAAAACAAACAAACCGTTTGGCTAGCGGAAGTGACGCAACCCCTTGTGCGCGCCACAAACCTGCATCACCGCGCGCCAAGCAAAGCCCGAAAAAAAAAGAGACCTGAATAGCTTATACTAATGCAACCCCCTTTTTCCCCTCCCAACCCCAAACAATCCTTCCTCTCCAATCCTCTCTATACCGCAATATATCTACTTTCTTGAAAATATCACTGTCCAAAAAGTCAATGATATTCATCAGGAAAATTAAACTATCACAGTATATCGACTTCCCATAGTATATCGACTTCTTACAGTATACTGACTTACTGACTTCTCATTCTACATTCATGAATTTCCCTGGCTCTAAACGCTAATATGAAAGAATTTATACTACCGTTAGTATAAGTTCTTTGATAATATTGCACATTATCGCTCGTGGATCGTATGTGTAATACCACAGACAGGCGATATAAAATCAAACGCTTATTATGAATGAAAACAATATCCTTTGTTTTAGCTCATTTCCTGCTATTGGTTCATTGATATTGGTTTATTTCAAAGTATCCATATCTTCTGGCCAATAAGATGCGACATGTGTTTAACTCGCTTTGGGCTCAGTGATGCCAGATTGGGGATTTTGTCCCCATTTTGGGGATTTTTGAGGCTTTTGGACCAAATGTTTGTGGGGACTTTTTTGGGGAATTCTAAAATTTTTGGGGACAAATCTGGGGAGTTCTTCAACTCTCTGTCAATGTTGATAACGTAATGATTTATCCCTACGACTAGAGACTTTCGATATCTTTATTGGTATTTGGGGATTTTTTTTTAAATTGCCTTCTTTTGGGGAAAAATCGGAATTTTTATCACAGAAAAATCTGCTTGATATTTTTTTTGAAAAAATTTTTATTTCTCCATTTTAGTAGAAATCAAATTGGGGATTTTTCGAAAAGAACCTCCTGAATTGGGGAAATTTGAAGACCTGTTTGGGGAAATAATTTTCGACCATCTGGCATCACTGTTTGGGTTGTACATCAGTCCCTTTCTCCTTTCCCATGTTATCGAATGGGATTTTCGTTGCTTCGTTTTATAAAAATATCTCATTCAAAAATGAAGTTTTTCGAATTCTGTTTTTTGAATATTACTCTTTGAACGGGTCGCCTTTTAGCTTGGTGAACAATTTTTCGAAAAAATTTATTTAAATATTTTATTTCAATAAGTAAATTATGGACTCCAAGTATGGATCTCTAAGTAAAATATTTAAATTTATTTTTTCGAAAAATTGTTCACTAAGCTAAAAGACGACCTATTCAAAGAGTAATATTCAAAAAACAGAATTTAAGCTAAAAGACGACCTGTTCAAAGAGTAATATTAAAAAAAACAGAATTCGAAAAAGTTCATTTTTTAATAAAATATTTTTATAAAACGACGCGACAAAAATCCCATTGGAAAACATGGGAAGGGAGAAAGGGTGCTATCTGACTGATGTAAAATAAAGTTTTATCTTCAGTAATTTTACAGTGACAGTTTATTAAATTATATAATATTGGATAGTTTATTACTTTTTTTTATGTAGCATTTATTTTTTCTCTTTCCTTTTCTTTCTTTCTTTCTTTTTTTTTTTTTTTTTAAGCCGTACATGTAATTGCAAAATGAGTTACTTTAAGTAACAAAATGAAACTTTAACATAATTTTGTTTAAATAATATAATTTTTATACTGACAATGTATATATATATAATGAAACTATTACGAATATATGAAACTATTACGAATGTGAATTGAACACATATACATTTAAAAAATATTGTAATGATTTGGTAAGCAGATACAAAAATAAAAATGACAAGTAACTGACATTTAGGATGCATATAAGAGTTTTAAGTAAAAAATATTACTCTCTACGACCAAAAAAGGTGTATCCAATGGCAATTCTTAACTATTTAGAATGATTTTCCTTTTTATTTAATTTTTCTTAAGCTTTATTTTTAGTAGAATTATGAATTTTGATATACTTGGTACAAATAAAACACAGATCGCATATTAGCTGTGTTAAAATATGATTTTAAAATAATTAATGCTTAAAATGGGAAGAATAGAGGACAAACTATACAGAGGTATACTAAAAAGCAACAGTATAAGTTATAAGAAACACAAAATATTGATTCACTTTTTATGTTTTTTTTTTTTTTTTTTTTTTTTTTTTTTATGATAAAGTTATGGTAGTAATATACCAGAAAATACATGGAAAACACTTTATACTTGTATACTTTAAAATTCGTGTGCATATGTCTTTAAAAAATAACAAATGTCTATTTTTTCCTATCTTGAAAGAAATATCGCAATATATCACATAATATCGATATTAACTTGGTGATATATCGCGATATTTAATTTCTGATATCGTCCAGCACTAGTAGATACAATAAAAATAAGACGAGCGATTGCGTAAGCTGGAGAGCTCGAGAAACTTACAGTCGTTGACAATAGTGTCGTGGCAGCCAAATTTTCATTACCGAAGAATATACTGGAGTGTCCTATCTGTATAATAATCTGTGGTTACAGACTCGCCCTTTTCTCTTGATTCTTCCACCAGAATATTTATATGATATTTTTTTACTTAATTAATGGTGCAAACGTACTATTAAAAATTACGGAAAAAAAAAATATATGTATATATATGGAAGGATCAAGGAAAAAAATGTGGTGTGTGACCACCCTGTGTGTAAGCAAGGCCTTCTAGATACTTTACTGACCTGGACATCATTTTCCCTGCTAGGGGAAATGATGGACGCTTGTTTGCTTATGCTGTACAAAGATAATAAAATTAATCATTGCATCCAAAGTTTCATTCCTTCTTTGATTTCTAATGAATAATTATTCATATTTAATTAATTACTCATGATCTATGATTATAAAAATATTTTGTATGTTTTTAAAAATAAATAAATAAAGCTGGCCTCTTTTTTTTTCCCCCTTAATTATAAACTGCAAAAATTTTTCATTATAATATTATTTAAATTGCGGGATTTTTATTTTATTTTATTTTATTTTATTTTATTTTATTTATTTATTTATTTATTTCAAATATTCAAAATGATATTTTTTAAATGCCAGAAAAGCTTTCATTTGAGTAATGTGATTTTGAAAGTAGAATGAATAATATGGCTTATTTCAATTCATATTTACAAATGAAAACTTTGCACTTTTAAAATACTTTAAAATATATATATATATATAAGAGGGAGAGAGAGAGAAAGAAAGAGAGAAGTAGAAAGTGAAAAAAAAAACATTCGTTAGTATTTGTTTAAAATAAAACTCGTTATAAAATATGGCATCAAGCTTTGGATCAAGTAATAGCATTTTATTTTAATGGTTAATTACATTGTTCAAACAAAGAAATAAAACGAACTAAAATAAAACGAACCCTTTCTATATTCTTCTATTAAAATAATAAAAATTTAAATAATTTAATTTAACCCACTTTATCCCAACTTATTTATTTTGCTCAAATTTGAGAAAAATTATGTTTTTTAAGGTTAATTAAACCTAAAAAAAAACCTAAATACAACAAAATTTGAAATATATATATATATTCTGTATAAGAAATCTTATCCACCTTGTACGCAGGACATTGAAATAAAGAGGATGAAATTTGCACTTATATATTTTAGTGTTTGTTCTCTTCATTAGTGAAAAATGTTTACTGAGTATAAAGTTTTGCTTTATCTGTATAATACTTTTTTATTTACATGATAGTTCTCCAGAAAGAATTTTCAACCGCAAAGAGAAGATAAACCACGCCTCCTAATGTAATGATTAAACAAAGATTCCAGATGGAGGAGGAGGTGAGACACATAACACGCTATCAGAAGCTTATATATACAAGTACATGCCAACCATCTCATTAATAACCGTACGATTGTTAACGCCCCTTGAAAAATCGCCCCTTTTTTCACACCACTTAATTTTAAGAGTAATTCTCTCCAAATATTGTTACGATTAAATAAGAATAAAATTATTCTAAAATCTGACTGGTGTCAATAAAAAGGCGGATACTAAATATTGTACTGTTCATAATGAGATGGTTGGCAAGTATGCATACCATTGTATATTCCAGCTGACAAAATATTCACACCAAGCAAATTCTGATTTCTATATGCTATTTTATCAGCTGTCCTTTAAATGGGACAATGGGATAAAATGGGTTAAATTTTTTATCACAATCAAACTGTACTTTTTTTTTTAATAACATCATTAAAATTTGGAAATAAACGTATTACGTTATTATATTAAAATTTAAATTTAAACTTAAAAAAAAAAAATCATAAAAAGTGAATCAATATTTTGTGTTTCTTATAACTTATACTATTGCTTTTTAGTATACCTCTGTATATCCTCTATTCTTCCCATTTTAAGCTTTAATTATTTTAAAATCATATTTTAAAACAGCTAATATGTGATCTGTGTTTTATTTGTACCAAGTATATCAAAATTCATAATACTACTAAAAATAAAGCTTAAGAAAAATTGTCTTAAGATGTAGGTATTAAATAAAAAGGAAAATCATTTTAAATAGTTAAGAAATGCCATTGGAATTGGATACACCTTTTTTGGTCGTAGAGAGTAATATTTTTTACTTAAAACTCTTATGTGCATCCTAAATGTCAGTTACTTGTCATTTTTACTTTTGTTTCTGCTTACCAAATAATTACAATATTTTTTAAATGTATATGTGTTCAATTCACATTCGTAATAGTTTCACAACAATTGAAAATTGAATTATATATATATATATATATTATATATATATATATATATATATATATATATATATATATATATG